>WUAM01000431.1:26387885-26472232 GCA_024336885.1 Actenoides hombroni
GGTGCCGCGCAGCAGCGCCTCGGAGAGCAATTATTTTCTCTTTTCCTCAGCTTTGTACCTGATGAGAAAAGCGTGACTTCTTTCCCTGGTGGAGATCATGCACTGATGATGATAGAGGTGTGGGGATTAAAGCAAACCCAAGTAATTGTAGTCTGTGGATAGTTAGTCTCATTTGAGGGCTTCTCTCTTAAATGCAAAGAAGTTGGTCCCAGCATAGATGGAGGAGAAATTTAGTGAGGCAGGCTCTCTCAAGATGTAGTGTACATTTCTTTACTAGCATGGAAATATAAGAGGTTTGTGTGCAGCAGTTGAAATATTGAAACCTTCCGGTATGGGCTGGCTTCATACCAACCCAACTGAGAAGCTGTGTAGGGGCTGGACCTGGCTCACACACTTCTCTTCCAACCTCAAAGTTGTTTCTTCCTGACCAAGAGCTTCTGCAAATGGGGAAGTTGTGCAAGTGGGATTTTACAGCTGCTTTTTGCACCCTGGCAGGGAGAGCAGTGAAGAGAAGGACAGACCTTGTGCTGGATCTAGGGCAGAGTTCCTCCTCCACAACCCGCAGAGATGTGCAATTTTGTATTAAGCTGATGTGAGTCATTGAGCCTCAAGGGAGCCAGGAGTGGTTGACAGTAGGTCTGGGATTTTTAACTCCTCTCCACTTCCAATCTTGAAAAGATCTGAAATTTCCTTCAGCTCTACATGTTCAAACTGTTCTGTCCTTGCTCACATCAGCTCACCAGGGCATTTGCAGGTGCGAGAATGTGTTTGTCACTGTTAAATTCAGGCTCTTGCTCTCAGCTGCATCTGACCAGTGCCTTCCAGGGTGGGAAAGCATTTCTTCTTTATTTCTTCTGATAACCTTAGTGTCACACAGCAGTGAGAGGAGGCAGATGCCCTCACCACACACAGACTGAGACACCACTTAGGAGATAATTCTCATTCCTTCTATTTTTTTTTTTTAATTTATTTTTCAAGTGATCTCTGATGACTGTGGTCTTCTGGGTGACCCAGGCAGGGAGAGACTTTTTACAGCACACCAGATACAGTCCCAGTGGCAGTGGGGCAAGGGAGCAGACTGCACAGTGGCCTGACTGTGATATGAGGGTGACCACAGCCTTCTTAATCACCTGGCAATTACTCTGCTTTATCCCTGAATTATGAACCAGAAGATGGGGAAAGGTTTTCCTGTCGCCCCTTTTGTTCTTGAACTCTCCATCAGCTGGTGTGAGAGACACCCATTCCTTGGGCAGGATAAGATGTGGGGCAAAACACGTTTTGAAGATGTCGTGAACAACCGGGAGGCGGGATTTGGTTAGAACTGAATCTATGTGCGTGATGGTAACGAATATTAGAATATTTATATTGCCTTGCTTTCTGCAAGCATAGGAATGGCCAGAACCCCTATTTTCACCCCTAGATATTTACCCATTTCAATTCTGATATGTACCATTAACTGCAAAAATCAGGCAGGATGCATGGAAATGGTGACGTGAAACCTGCAGGTGTGGCTACAATCCAAAATTCCTGCCCTTTTCATTTCTCAGTGCCCGCAATTGCAACTCGCATGTCATATACAAGGTTTGTTTCTGTGGCTGCAGCACAAATTGTGTAATTCATTATAAATATTTGCTATTCATAGTTTTAATAACCTATGGTTTGGACTATCATTCATTGAAAGGATTTGGGAATCATTCTGAATAATGGATAGGAGATTTTACAATGAGCACTCAGCTAATGTACAGCAAAAATTAATACATTAATTAACTGCAGTAGATATGGGTTTCTGGATGACTGTAGCATGTGTTTGGGAGTTCTGCGCACCACGAGACTGAAAGCAAAATGCCATAATCATCTGAAAAATGCTGTCTTCCCCTTTAAACTTATTGCTTGCATATCTTTTGCCAGAATCACAGAATTTCCTAGCTTGGAAAAGACCTTTAAGATCATTTAATTCCATCATTAACCTAACACTAAGAAGACCTTGACTAAACCATATCTCTCAGCACTACATCTACACAACTATTAAATACCCCCAGGGATAGACACTCCACTTCTTCCCTGGGCAAGCCCTTCCAGTACCTGTGAACCCATTTGGTAAAGAAATTCTTCCTCATATCCAATCTAAACTTCCCTTGGCACAACTTAAGGTCATTTCCTCTTGTTCTATCACTTGTTACTTGGAGAACAGACCAACCCCCACCTCTCTACAAGCTCCTTTCACGTGGTTGTAGAGAGCGAGAAGGTCTCCCTTCAGCCTTCTTTTTTCCAAGCTAAACAGCCCCAACTCTCTCAGCTGCTCCTCCTAAGATATGTGCTCCAGGTCCTTCACCAGCTTTGCTGCTTTTCTCTGGACATGCTCTAGTGCCTCAGTGTCCTTCTTTTAGTGAGGGGCTCAAAACTGAGCACAATACTTGAGATGCAGCCTCACCAGTGCCAAGTACAGGTGTAGAATCACTTCCCTGGTCCTACTGGCCATTCCTGATCCAGGCCAGGATGCCATTGGCCTTCTTGGCCACCTGGGCACACTGCTGGCTCATGTTCAGCCATCTATCAATCAACACCCCTGGGTCCCTCTCTGCTGAGCAGCTTTCCAGCCACTCCTCCTCCAGCCTGTAGCGCTGCTGGGGGTTGTTGTAGCCAAAGTGCAGAACCTGTATTTGACCTTATTCAAATTCATACCACTGTCCTTGGCCCATCAATCCAGCCTGTCCAGATCCCTCTGCAGAGCCTCCCTACCCTCGAGCAGATCAACATTTCCACCTAGCTTGGTGTTGTCTGCAAACTTGCTGAGGGTGCCCTCAATCCCTTCATCCAGGTCACCGATAAAGCAATTAAACAGAACTGTCCCCAGCACTGAGCCCTGGGGGACACCACTGGTGACCGGCCACCAGCCAGATTTAACTCCTCTTACTACCACTCTTTAGGCCTGGTCATCAGCCAGTTTTTTTATCCAGTGAAGCATATGCCCAGCCAAGCCATGAGCAGCCAGTTTCTCCAGGAGAATGCTGTGGGAGATGGCATCAAAGGCTTTTCTAAAGTCCAGATAGACAACATCCACAGCCTTTCCCTCATCCACTAAGCTGGTGGCCATATGGCCCTGCATAGGTAGTTACTCAACACAAAGCAACAAACTTAGGCTTTCATGAATCATTGAATTCTTGTGCCACGTAAGTGGAGGGGAATCCAGATTAACAATGCTTGAGTTATTTGGATAAAATAAGCTCTGAAATTTTGTCACAGTGAAGAAGACTTTGGGTAAAAGCTATTTGAGCAATGATCAGAATAGACAAACTCTGGAACATTTGAGTCAAGGGGGTCACTTTGGTGTATTCCCCATTTCCTCTGAGGAATGCATTGTTCAGCACAGTACAGAGTGTTAGTCTCTTCAAGGAGAGCTGTAGTGAGTGGTTTATTTACTCATTTTCCATGGTAGAGAGGTCTTCTCAGACAGAGCCAATGCCAATTTTACATCTCCAAAGTAAAAAACATCCTGATTTTCCTTTTAAAAGAGCCAAGGGAAACAAAGGGGAAAAAAAGTGACATGTGTCTCAGGGGCTGGCAGTTCATTGTTTTCATAAATACAAAAATAAATAAATGACCCAATGAGCCCACGCTCGTGTCAGCACTCTGAAGGTGCACAAAACACTGGGAGAAGTGTGCAGTAAGTCACTGTGTGCAGCTGGCACTCAATGCTAGAGCACTGCTGTGGAGTCTTACCGGTCCCTGTAGAGAATATGAGTAATTGTACCAGTAAATCTGAAGTTCAGGGAGACTGGTGCTTCCTTGCTCCTGTCAGAGCAGGCAGTGCAGCAACTTGAGTCTCCAGTTTTTAATAGTTTAGCAACTCCACAGCTTCCAGATCTGTTGGAATAAAATTAAGTCCACCCTGGTTGTAAGGAAGAGAAAATCAGGGCTGCCATGGAGTGAAGGAAGAAGGGATGTGTGCCACTTGGTGATGCTTCCCCACCAACAGAGCAGCCTTTCCCCCTCTGCTTATGAGGTTGCTTTTCACAAAGACAAGGACCTGTCCTGAAACCCTCCTGTCTGTGCAAGGTTTCCAGCTCAGAGCCCCAACTCCCTTGGTTCCTGGGGTCTCCCTGACACTGTGACATGGAAGACCCGCCCCTGCTTGAGTGGTAGCCTGGGTGCTGCCCTGCAGCAAATACATATCAGGCTGCCCAAATGCCACTGCTGTGGAAGCAAAGCAATTTGCATCTTTTCAAAGGTGATTTTGAATGACGATGTCTTTTCACCAGCTTTAATTTCACAAGGTCATTAACTCCAGCAGTGCTCAGTCACCTTCTTACAGGTCAAATCCTGGCTGGCCAGGTGTCCCTGTGCCACCATGCACTGGCCCCTTCTCCTGCAGATTCACCCTCAGGGGAACGAGCAGATTTGGTGGCTGTGGTGTTACAAATCCTCCAGTTGTTTCCAAGCTCCCAAGCTCAGAAAGGGCTTCACAAGATGGGTTAAAGATGGATGCTGTGGCTTCCTTATGCTTCCAGGCAGTGAGTATGGGCTGAATCACGCAGCAGTTTCAGTGCCTGGTGTAGGTCATTTCAGTTGTGTTCATAGAATGTGGATGGAGTGGCAATTCCATCCTGCCTATGATGGTGGGTCTTCAGTGGCTTGACTCAGAACACAGAGGTTAGTTACTCAGAGCTGCTTTCTGATGGAACTGGCAGGCCTATCTCAAGGATCTGGGTTTACAAGTGAAACACCTCCTCCTGTTCTACCTCCTCCTGTTCCTCTTATCTCTTATCCTTCCTTAGGCACTAAGACAGCTGCAGAGACCGCAGAGCTTCCCAAGGCAGAATAACACACTGGCTGTCGGGGGTCAGAAAGCCCCTGCATCTCCCACCGCTCCTCCTCCACAGCAGCAGCCGTGGGCTGGTGCCAGCAGTGGGGCTTTCCCACCCCAGCCCGGCCGAGCCTCCAGCCAACAGCCCAGCCAGCGCAGCCTCCATGGCCTCTGCTCCCCTGCCTCTTCTCCAGCTCTCCCGAGGCAGAGCCGTCCCTTGGCATTTGGCAAGCCAAAAGCTCTCCCGGCATGGGTGCTTCGTCGGCGAAGGTGCATTTAGCCTCATATTGGGGGGGGGAGGAACGTGTGACTTCATTGCATTTTCCCACAAGACACAACAGTGGCCCCTGGCAATGGCAGAGGTGGTTGGGAGAAAGGAAGGACCATGGCAGCGAGCATGGGGGGACAGGTCGGGCACAGCCAGGACGATATCTCAGCCCTCTCTGCTGAAGTCCCTAAAAACCATTTCAGTAGCAGCTGAGAGAAATCTGAGCCCAGGTCTGCTGCTGCTGCGTGATGCTCAATGTTTGTCTCACCTCTTTTTTCTCACACGTACACACATCTGCAGGAACAAATAATGATGTAAGTTATTTCTGGAAAGGAGGTGTGTACAGGAGGTCTTATCAGGAGGGTGTTACCCCCTGCTCTATTTGTGATATTGGACAGAGGATGGTGAGCGCGGGCTGCAGCAAGAACCTGGGATTCAGCTCCAGGCTGCAGCAGCCACGGGCCAGGCTGGGCAGGGAAGGGATTCAGTGATGCTTCAATAAAAAAACAATGCAACAAATGAAAGAAAATGAGATATTTCAGTACATGCACAACTTTACTTGGAGAAACTCACAAAACGCTCTGATCTGCAGCTGTCCCAGAGCTGAAAGATTAAGGTTTGGGTTCAAACTCAGGGTCTCAGGACTGCCCTCAGCTTCAAAGACAACTGTTCCCATTCCTCATTCACTCTGCTAGGCTGCCTGGAGGCTCCACCAAATTAGTTGAAAGTGTAAAATCCAATATTTATTGGTTCTCTTTTCTCTCTGAAAGGCTTTGTTATTTTTTTCTTTTGCCTTAGGAAGAAATAGGCAAGTGGCAGGTAGGCACCTGGGTGCACAAAACTCACAAACAGACCCAGCAAGGGAACAAACCCCATCAATTACAAACATGCTATTTCAGCTTGGTTTGACCAAATTCCAAATTGATCTGGAAGTGAATCTTGACTGTAACTCAGTTTTTAAACACAAAGGTTGAGGTCTTTGATGTAAAATTGATTTTTTGGGGTTTTTTTTAGCACTAACTACAACATGAATACCCTTCTAAAAGTTGGGTTGTTTTTTTTTCTCTTTACACAAAACAAAGAGATTTTTCTGTAGATGTGCCGTGATCTTTTTCTTATCACTAGAGTGCCATTTGGGAAAGAATTCCATTGGCAGGATACTACTGCCTAAAGCTATACAGTCATTTAGAGCAAAGTTAGACCATTAGGGTTAAAATTTCTGCCTGGCAGGAACTGCCTGGGAATTTTAACGATCCTGCAAGCTGGATCAGAGCTTTGACGTATGTTATCATCTTCACTACAAAGTCAAGGGCCCCAAGACGGGTCATTTGGTCTTGATCTGCTCTTCCCTTCCTTGCCTCATTGCTCACTGGTTCACACTGGATTTCCACAGGTCATTTTGGCGGCACACTGTAACCAGCATCTATTTTGCTGTGCTTGTGAGACTTGGAGTAATTACAGGCTACTCATCTTTAGCACATGTGTTGCAATTTCTCCAGCAGCCACCTTATGAATGGGACCCATAGGCAAGAATTTCACCCCTTTGTGACTGTGCTGACAAAGCACATTCCCACTAAGCTCTTTTTAGGAAGTTTCTGAGCAGAAGATTGAGAAACACAACAAATGATGACAACCCCCTGACATCTCCATCTCTTGCAAATTTTGTTTTTCTTCTTTTTTGACAGGGCTTTAGCAGAAACTCCCTGTGGAAACACAAATAATTTTTGTTTGCAGAGATGCTGTTGAAACACTGATAGGGTGCAGCTAATTTCTGTGCATATGTTTGGGCAGGGATTTTGATTCTTGTCCTTGACAGTAGGGATTTATTTTGCTTCATCGTAGGAAATAGATGCAAACATTATGTTTGCATGCAAACCATCATGCTCCTGTGATTAAATTACACTGATAGCCTGGGGGCAGCCACTCTCAGCTGACTGTACCTTGCAGGCACTTTATCACATTGCTCTGTAGTGGCTGGAGGACCTGGAAGAACATCCTCTTCTGAAGCTGGGTCAGTTCAATTTTTCATTTAATAGACTTAAATCTTGGTAGACTTGACTTTTACTGCAGTAGTGTCATTTTTCGTCAGCTGCAGGTGCCTGGAGAAGCAATGCTGCCATCCATGGGTGTTGTCAGGCAGCCCTTTTCACCAGTCATGTACACTTGCCCCACTACAAGTCTGAAGGGCAGCATTAGGCATGGCCAAAAGCGTAGCCCAGGAAGCGTGAGCTCCACTGGAAGGGTCTCAAGCAGGTGGCTCCATGGGTCGCTCTGAAGGCTGCTCATTCCACCATGGTACAGAGCCACACCAAGGAGAGGAACCTCATGAGAGCTCTCCAGCCCAAGGCGTGAAATGTATCTACCAAAATATCTAAAAATGGTGACTTCAGGGGTGACAGAGTATTTCCTTTATTTTGGCATAGCTCCAGGGCTGAGCCTTCTGGGCAGTGCAACCACAGATGGCTCCAGATGTTTGGTTTTTTTCCACTCTGATAATTTCAGTCCAATATCAGTTTTGGTGCTGGCAGAAGCAGCACTCTGTGGCTCTATACCACAGCCCAAGCTTGGCTGGCATATTCCATCCAGCAAAAGGGAGCTAAGAGAGCCTCTGACTGCTGGCTGTAAATACATCAGGGGTACAGACCGGGGAGGAAGAAGAGTTATTTAAACTGAGGACAAATGCTGTCACAAGAATAAATGGACATAAAGTGTCCAGGAATAAATTTAAGCATGGAATCAGACAAAAGTTTCTGGCCATCGTGGCAGTGACATTTTGAACCACTCTCTTAGTAATTACTGACTAGTGGGGGAAAATGTCTAGTTTTTAACAAGCTGAAGCGTGATGAATTTACAAAAATCATTGCATTATATAGTATGACTGTGATAGCAGGAAAGTGCCTCAGGACCCCACAAAGCCCCACTTTGTCTTTAATTCTGATCCTTGTGGAACCTAGAAGCAGAGCTGAACTGCTTCAGGTCTTGTCCATACCTGACCACACTGCCTACGTGAAGTGCAGCTTTCTCCCCCTTCCTGCTGGTTCTGCATCCATCAGGGAATATCAGGAGAAACAGATATTGTCCCAGTTTCCCAAAAAAACCCTCACGGGCTGGGTTCCTGTGCTTCCTCCACCACCGCTCCCCTCTGGGCAAGTGGCTGCAGTGCAGTGTTACCTGCTGGCTGGCAAGTGAGCTTTTCAAGCTCATAACCCTGTGGATCAGCAGCCTCAGTATCCTGAAGTTGCCTCTGTTTCATTACCAGGATCTAAGTTTGGCACAAAATTGCGCCCAGAGATAAATAGGAAGGAAAGATGGTCCTTAAGTGAGAGCATTCATACTATTTGATCTAGAATATGATATAAAAAATCTGAAATCACAGAGTAATGACTGTACCACTGGCAAACATGCTGTTATAAAGTATCTCTCAATTCTCCAAACTAATTTTATTTTATGAGATTGCAATTTGCAAGGTGTGACGTGTTTGACTTGGTACCTACATCAGCCTGACACATATTAACTAGATCCCTCCCCCTCGCCCTCCCTCCCCTAGTTTGTAAATCATCATAAAATTACCATCTTCTAGCTGGTGTATTTCTCGTCAGGACTCTTAAGGAACAGGTTGTGGCCATAAGCTGTTTACTTTTAATCTTCTCTCTGGAGAAAAAACAAATAGTTGCTGATAACATGCAGACAGCACAGGATGAGAGGACTAACAGTAATAAAAGCGAGCAGCACAGGGCTACTCTGCGCTTTGAATTACGTGGTTAACGGAGCACAAGGAAAACATTTCCGCAGGGTTACAGAAACATGATCTTTGTGGCTCTGCCTCTTGGCATACTGAATGCAGACCACAGGCTAATCTAATTGACAGCCAGCGTGAAACAGGCTTCGATGCTGAACATCAGCTCCCGCTTGATACTGAGTGTGAGGGGTGAAGGGGCCGGTCCCACAGACACAGGGCCAGTGGTGCCTGTGTCCCCAGCCCAGGCAGGGCTGGCAGTGGGGTACCAAGCTCTGGAAAAAGGCTGGGGAAAAAATGGAGTATGATTAAAGGTGCCAAAAGAGGCTGTAACAAAACAGTCCTGGCACATGACTTACTTATCTTGTACCAGAGAAGGTGGAGACATCAGTGTCTGGTTGGGTACCCAAGTCCAGCGCACAGATGTGTAGCAAGGGAAAGACCTGGAAGTTTAAAGTGCACAAACTTGCTTCAGAAACAGTGGGTTCATTTTTAACAGTGAAAATCACAAGGCATGACAACAGATTATCATATGCAGCATTCTACCACTAGAAAGAAATTTAAGATTGAAGATTGGCTTTATTTTTAATAAACTCTCTAGTTCAAGAACAGGCATTGAACACAAAGCAAGAGTGAGTTCAGGGAAGGCCTGCAGCCTGTTTTGTTCAGGACATATTGGGTGATGACAAGGGTTGTCATGCTGGTGGACTGAGCTGGTGTCCAGGACAGAGATGTCCTCAGCCTTTTTGCTTTCGGTCCTTTGCTTTGTTGTACTAGCACTGAGGGCACCCAGGCAGGAACAAGTTCACCGTTTTTCTGGGTGCCACCCCATTTCAGAGGGGAAAGGCAGCCTGAACGCCCAGCAGCCATGCCCAGGACAAGCAGGGGACAGGTGGTGGCAGCTGGGAAGCAGAGGGACAGCAGCAGCACTGAGCTGGCGGGCTGGACCACAGCCTAAGCTGATCAGAGCTCAATAGTGTGTGGCTCTGTAAGCAGACAGAGTATTTTATTGCTGCCTGGGGGGGGGTGTGATGAGTGCAAGAAATAAGAAGACAACTTCCACCTCTGAACCTGAAGTATTAGCAGAGGCAGCACAAGTGTATTGGTTTGCATTTGGTTCAGCAAGAGGGCTCTCTGTGACCCTGACATAACCTCTGTTACTTCTCTAAATACATTTCTTTCGTTCGTTTGGTCTCATTTCCTAGTTTCTTCTTCAGAGTGGCTATGTGATGGCACGTACAGGACGTACAGATGTCTCATCTCATTTTGCCATTTAAAGCTAGACTGGACAAAAGAGTGAAGAACAGTACAGGGGGACAACCTCATACCAGGGAAAAGGCTCAGACTGAGGAATTAAGAGTACAGCATTTATTAGGTCTTCCCCTTTGTTAAGACTGTTAATCTTAGTCAAGTGATAATTTGGTTTTCACCAAAATTTTATTAACTGCAAACCTGAAAAAGTATTCTGTAAAAATACAGGAGCTCATTAGACTCAATAACAACTAAAAAGAGTTTTGTAATTTCTTGGAGGAGTTTTTTTGTAAATTTTTCACAAAGCTTTGCCAATATTTACAACCGAACTTATGTTCCAACTTCCCTGGCACGATTTTACAACTTGGCATCAGTCTTACCCACAGTAACAGCCTTCCAGTGTAACATTCACAAATACTGTGACTGGGAGTTGTGAAGGATCACGAGCAGGACACAGAGAGCTATAAATATCAGCGGGTACATGATAGCTCAAAGAGGAGATAGGGGCTGAGTCAGGAAGTGCAGGGTGAGATTATACACTCTGCTATGCAGGATGCAAGAGCAGAAAAGCCCTCAAGTCTGGGAATTTAGATGTTCCACAACAGCAGAAGTTATCACCGTAAAAATAGAAAGTTGCACACATGGGAAAGGGCTTGGTCGTGTGTTGTTCTCTGCAGCATCAACCAACCTACGGACTAAAAGATGAGACATCATAATTTGCACAACTGTCTCCTATCCCTTCCCTGCCACTTGCCCTTGCCAGTCACCTCTGCCCACCTTCCACTGATGCTCCCATTGCCAAGCCCTGAACCCTTCGGCCTTCTCATCTCTCCTCCAACAGCTTTCTTCTCACTGTTGTAATGCAGGGGTTAAAAGGAAAGTTGGGAAGAAAGGGTAGCGAGCCAAGGCCAGTGCTACAACCCACCTGATTGCTTCAGCTAGTGAAGCTCTCCATCAACAGGAGCCAGTGCCAGCAGAAGGTTGGGTCCCTTCTACTTAACAGTGACAGGGACACATCTCCAGGCTTCTTCTGTCGTACTGAACATCACCCCGAGAGGAAGGGAGCGGGAGCTGCAGAGAGCAGCTGGGTGTTTGGCACGGTGTTGCCTTTGGGCTCCCGCCGCACAGACAGCCCCAGGCAGCAGCGCTGCAGTCGCGGGTACCAGACGCTTCCGACACCGTGTAAAATCCAAACATCATTAAAAAAAAAAAAAAGAATCCCAAAGGCCAAGAGCTGCAAAAGAGGGAGACTCCAGCACAGTCTGGAAAACAAAGAGCCGGATTCGCACCATTAATTGAAGCCAGAAAAGTTGTGCGGGGGTGGGAGCTTATGGCAAGCCGTGGTCGCCAGGAGCTCTGCAAAGCTGCACTCGCTGCGCTGCAGCCCCGGCCCTGCCCCTGTTGCGGGTCTGCGACGGCACATCCTGGCTCTGCTTGCTGAAGCAGCCACCAGCACCACCACATACACCATCTCTCCAGCTTGCACGGGGGCGGACTTCTTTTTTATTGTGGGTATTTTCTGACGTTATTGCTGAAGCCTTTCTTTGTATTTGTAAATGCAATAGGCTTTTTATCGGGGTTGGGTTATCCCTAGGGTAGGAAGTCGAGACACCAATTTCTTTTCTCTCAGCTGTCATCTGTGAAGTCTGGGGTAAAGTTCCTCCTCCCACCCCTTCCCTGCTTTTTGTTTCCTAGGGATCTGTGCTAAATTTAAAAGTTGAACTGTTTTAAGACTTTTTTATTTTCTTTGACGCTTGAAAATTGTTCTTCAGAAAGGTTATAGTCTAGAGAAAAGGTACGGGGTAGCCCTGGCCCTCTGGGATGATGAAGTGCTGTCGGCATCACACTGGGCTGTGTGGGCAGCACTTCTGTGCATGGCCCCTTCCCTGGTCCTCGCTGACCACCACACACCAGTCCTACCTGCAAAACCCACCGCCAAAGCAAACTGCCTGTCCCAGTACAAACCAGCTCCTCTGGGGACCCCTGCCTTTGGGTAAGCTGACACTGACAACTGCACCGGACCCTGGGTTGGAGGAGGCTGGTACATTCGTTCACCCAAAACCCTCTTGTCTTGCCAATAATCGGGACAATGCTGAAGCCTGGTTCACAGGTCCCAAAATGCCTCACCAGAGAAAACCCGAGAACTTTTGATAAGAGAAAGGCTTCTTGTAATTGAACCGAGCGAAATCAAGATCTTATCTTATTTCCTACAGAGGAAAGAGGGGATTAGGGTTTTAAAATACCAGAGTTTCCTTCAGTTTTTGTAAGATAATCTCTTTCAGTATGTCTGTATATTGGAAAAAGAGATTAGAACGAAGATAAACCGTTTTTTTGTTATTTGGCTTAACACAACATTCAAGATCAGAACTTCTGCATCAGTTTGTTTCTGGTAGGGAAGCCAAGGCACTGAAGGGCACCTTGAGTTTGGAAGCTACTGAAATAACTATTCTTTGACTATTTTTAGTGCATGACTTGTGCTTTGGGTAACAAAGGCAATTGATGTATTCTGGTGGGGCAGGATCCCAGTTAAGGCTTTCCTTCTAATCTGAGACTTGTTGTTCATTGACCTGGTTTATATGTCCCCAGGGAATGCCTAACCCCTGGTTCAGTACTCCCCACATGCAGTATGACCCATATAATTTGGAGGTTTCTGGGAGAGCCCTTTCTTCAAGAAACAGAGGAGGATTTTGTACTCCGTGGGCCATCCAGGGAAGCTGGGCTCAGCCCAGTGACTCCAGGAGCTGCCTGTCTTCCCACACCACCCTCAGTCCCACTCAGTCTTTGCATGTACCACCAGCAAAACCTACATAATCAAACCCCTGGCTCAGTCCTATTATTCTCTGGAAAGCCTCTCTTAATCTGTTCATCATTTATGAAAAAAAGAAAAGCATTCTGGTTCACAGAAGTTTGTGGAGATAGCACTCGAGGGGGCTGTGTTGGAGGACGATACTGGAAGGAAGGGTGTTGTTAGGAATGAGTAGAAGAGAGGAAGAAGCCACTGGGATGGCTAGTTCAGCTGCAGGTCAACATTTGTGCAATTATGGTTGGGTTTCACTTCACTGTCTCTCTGCTTCAAATGGAAACTTTAAGTAACTTACATTAATTGTTGTCTTTTCCAATTAAACCTCTCTGGTCTTTGACATTCATGACTGTTTCTTATTTCTTTCTGCTTTGTGCAGCCAGTTTGCATAATGAACAGCGTGTCTCCAGCATTTTGCAATCATTGACCTCAAACAGGAACACAATTTCCACACAGAGCCCCGGAGAGCTCTGACTCTGCTCTCCCAAGAGCTTCAGAAATGCCTCCCTCGCTACAAAGCCTCGGCACCTTCTGCTTTTCTCCCATCCGCTTTCCTCCTGTCCAATCTGCAGCTTTCCTCAAAGCTTTCTTTCCTCTCTCCTGCAAAATATAGTGCAGGGAAACAGGAGGGGAGTGCATGACAGTAGGAAAATCATCTGTCTGGTGGGACTCTCTCAGGGAAGGTGGGCTAGATTTCCACACATTTACTTTTTCATACTTTCAGGAGTCCTGAGAGTAAAAGCAAGTAGCTCCTGTTCTGCACAAAGTGATTTGAATGGTAACTTTAATCCATGAAAAATCAGGACATGATCTGTTGGGAAAAATTCTAACCTGATGTCATTTACCATATCAATACAGAGCACCATTACTGGGCTGCCTGATTTAATCCCAGCTCTGCTTCCTGAATCAACAATATGATGCTAGACAGTTATTCAGGTTTATACACTTAAAGCAGAAAGTTTCTGCTTAAAAATTAATTCTGTCTCACATAATGATATTTAGCTGAGCTTCTCAGCAGCAATGTGTCCTGCATTGGGAATACAGGACATGCTGAATAGCTGGTGCTGGGAATGGTGCAATGAGACGGACAAAGATGTGTGTAGATTAGCTGCCTTCTAGCTGTCATTAGGAGTCCACTGCCTGCTGAGCTGGGATCTGTTGCCCAGAGAGGAGCAATGCTGGCCGTAGAACTGTGCTCCCTGCATCTGGGCTGCTTGACATCTCCTCCTGGCACATACCAAAGCCCAGACCTACGGAAAACATACCACTTAGATAACTGAATGCAACTTAAACAATTACATTTAGATAAATACATACCTCCTCATAATACATGCCAACATACCCAATTTGATTTCAAGTCCTTAGGGCCTTTCTCCATTCTTTCCAGAGGGCCAAAACAGGGTTTAAAACTCATTTGGGTACCTGAATAATTTCTATTACGGATAGCAATTTACTATCCACCTACTTCCCTTCTGTTTCAACTGCATAGCTCCCAACCAAGACCTCTGCAAAGCTCTGCTAAATGTATTGGGCTGCTTCCCTCCTCTCCAGAGATTAGTATGTTAAATCAGTTAAAGTGTTTTTAGACAATGCATGCCAGCATTTGCAAAGAGCTCCACATGCTTTAGGACTAGAAATGCTATATAAATCCAAGCAATTATTGTTATATTCTATTATTCATTGTGGCAGCAGATATCTCTCAAACCCAGGGCTAATTTTTTAAGTGCATTTTAATTTTAGGTTAACTTTTTTTTTTTTTTCATTTTTCAATAGCTGTCTTCCTTTCTGATTGCTGTGGGAGAATTTATTTAAGCCTCTCTAATTCACATTGTGGAAAACCGTCTCCACTGCTGTAGTTAAAGTTGATTCTAAGGCCTTTGATATATCTGTGGGAGAGAAGAGCCCTGCTGTTCTGAAGACATTTTGGCCAGCTCATTGCTATCTCCAGGAAGGTCTGAAGGGCTTTCAGTAGACGTGCTGTAATTTGATTGCCTTTTACCATTTTGCCACTCTTTAGATCCTTAACCATTGCCTGTATTTCCAATTGGTAAGTGGCTTCTCGTGCCAGCCTGCCTGGTTCACATGCTTCATTGAATTCAGGTACCTGCTAAGCCTGCTGTGAGCCCGTCTGCAGTGCTCATCCAGCTGTGAGCATCTTTCCACCATAAACTGCATATTTCAAAAAAGTAAATTGGCCCTTTTGAGGTTTTTTTTAATTTTATTTATTATAGAAAACATTATAGTTGCTAACATCTGCTCCTCAATATTTATTTACATCTTGAATAGATGACCTGACCTGTGAATTGATACAGATGTAGTTTTGGTTTGGTTTTGCCATCAGTGAAGATGCAATATTTCTTTATGCGTGTCTTTGAGAGTACATAATGTCTTGCAAATACTACATGAACCATTACTTATAGCTGAGTAAGTCTATTCCTGCATTAGCTGATGGTTTCCAGTCCTTACTTCTACATTACTCTTTCTGTTCTTTGGCTATCACAAGCTACTTCAGCATTTCTATCATCCATCACAGAAGACAGCATTAGATTAGCATTTTTGGAACTCATCTTTGCTCTTGTTGCTATGTTATGTTTTATGGTTCCATCTTTATGAATGATGTTTATGAGAAGGCAGATGATGCTTTAACTGATCACAGTGCTGTCAGTGGAGGATTTTTCTGGATTCTCCCTTTGACCCTCTATCTTTATATGCTGCAGGGCTCCAAACCACCAGCAAAGATGTGTGAGGGTGGACTGATTTGTTTGGATTAGAAGAAATACTTTCTGGAAGCTTAAGTGGTCTCTGCTGGTATCCCTGATGTCAGCAGTAACTGATAAATCCACAGCACAACTCAGCAATCACTCTGTGGAAAAATGTGCATTGTTTTCTGCAAGATCGTCCTGAGGGAGTGATAACATGTAAACATCTGGTCATAGAGAAGCAAGCTACTTCCTCCACAGATGTCATGTACTTGGATCAAAGTGAGCTTCAGCATTTTCTGTGCAAAATGTTTATAAATTAGCTCTCAAGCACACAGGCATTCTGACCCTAGAGGAGAAATGGCACAGGCAGTTGGATGCAGAGCTGGCTGAAATTGCCTCAAATCTCCTACTGTCACTACAGAAAATGTGGGGATTTTTGAGAGGACAGCTCTAACAGTTTTCCCTTCTTCCCGCAGAGTAGAAGTTTAGCCTATTAGAGTGAGACATTAACTAGCAGATAGACTCACTGATATTTTTCCTCTTTTTCTTTCATCTGGAGAAGAGGACATGTTAGCTCTAGCAGAAACAAGGTTTAGCTTTGCGTGTTTCCACATACAGTAGAGTCAAGGACTCCTAACAGATGGATTTTCTTTAAATTTAATTCCAGAAAACAGACATATTACAGGCACAGGTTTTGAAATGAGTTTTGCACAACAGAGCAATCCTTAAGATACAGCTTGGAGATGTATTACTTCTTGCTTGAACAGTACTGTGCTGGAAAGAAGGAACATTGCTGTGGTCCAGCCCACATTCACTCCTTTCTCTGATGCTGCTTTCCCCTCACAGATGACAAAATAGCCATTTTGCTTTAAATTTTTCTTGGCAGTGACTGAACCAGCAGTTTCAATCATGTCCTTCAAGGAAGCGTGTTGATTCTGTCTGATACAATGTCACTGTCACTAACAGTCTTTGGAGAGATGTTCTTGCAGACTTACCAGAAGGGATGTTAATTAAGCTGTGTATGTGTGTTATTCCATAGGCCCGTCAAACTCAACACAGCACTTCAGTAACTAAATAGGTACATGGTACTAAAGATCATTTAGCCCTATCTATAAAGTGATATTTACTACCTGGGAAGAATCACAGAACCATAAAGGTTGGAAACAATCTTCAAGATCATCAAGTTGAACCATCTACTGGACATTATCATGACCATGGATACGTGGTATTATCATAACCATGTCCTGAAGTGCCACATCTAGACTTTAACACCTCCAGGGATTATGACTCCACCCCGTCCCTGGGCAGCCTCGTCCAACACTTCACCACTCTCTCAGTAGAATTTTTTTCCTAATATCCAACCTAAATCTCCCTTGGCACAACTTAAGCCCATTTTCTCTCATCCTTTCCAGGAGAAGAGACCAACATCCACCTCACTACACAACTTCCCTTCAGGTAGTTGTAGAAAGTGATAAGGTCTGTTAGGTATAAGCCAGTATCTGTTAGATGTTGTTGCAGCAGCCGCTGCAGCCTCCTAAAGTGATGACATCAAATGCAGCAGTGCAGTGTGAATGCACTCTGAGGCTCATGAAGGCAGTTAAGTCACCTGCAAATGCTGTTACCTCTAACTTTGAATCCAAGTACAGCTGGATGTGTTTGTTTTCAAGATCATTAACTTTGTTCTAGTTCAGAACGATGCTCTTCCAGGTCACTTGTTGATCCTTCTGAAGCTAATATGAGTGTTTTTTAACGAGTTCATTCAATCCCAAGAGGATCCAGTGTTGCAAAGGGTCCTTTGGTCACTAACCAAACATTAGCTTACCTATACTTGAAGACAAGCAGGTACTCCTGTGGCCCATAGCATCAGCCAAGCATTGGCATAGCATTTGCAAGGTCCTGAGCCTGCACTTTGCACTCTACTGGAAGAAGATAGGCCAAAATAGCTTGGGAAACACTGCTGTACCTACCGACCCTTTCTGGACTGCTTTCCAAATCCTCCAATGCAAATATGTGAATGTTAGACTGAATTTAGCTTATCTTCCTGAACATCCACTTGTATGAAGGGAAAAACAAAAAGGTCATTCACATCCCCTTACATCCCATCATACTTTTTTTCCATTTCTGTGCTTTGCCTTGATATTATGTCACGCATACCTTACAATGCAACATCCTTATAGGAGCATTATACTGCTCTGAAATCCTTACCTCTCTCAAAATGAAGTATAGAAATTTCTTTAGCCTCGAAGTCTCCAAAGGTCTGCACCCTGGCAGCACTTTTTCCACCACTGAAGTGAGGCCATCTCTGGAAAGACACGTAACAGCTGTTCAAGTGCAAAACTGTAATATACTTTAAAAAAAAAGTGAAGGAAACACGATATGGATTTGTCACTTCGGAAGGAACGGAAGGGTACAGCATTGCTACATGAAATGGAGTGTAGCCAAACAGGCAAACTTGAGTACTAGCACCAAAGAAAAGAAAAATCAAGTAGTCAGTCGTATCTTCTGTTCAAGTTATGTATGAATAATTTTATCATTAATTGATCTGACATCTGCCTGGTAGTGCACAGCAACAGTAACAGTTTACATTAATGTATTAAAGGCGTGTATAATTTATTCAGTGAGATTCATGCCCTATGGTGCTTTTTTGACAAGTTTTTATAGCACTGCAGTTAGTATTTACTATCAATGAAAGTACTTAGTAACACTTTGATACAATATTTGAGACAAGAGCTGCACAGAGCAACTCTTTCAGAGGCAAGAGAGGAACTATGAATGACACTTCAAGAAGTGTTACCAAGAGACCTTCAAAGAGCTGAGTTTCATACCATCAACACCAGAGTGCTGTCAGTGCAGAACATGGGAACATTTGCTCGGCTGCACCCCAGCAGGAGTGTCACACCCACCTCCCCAGCAAGGGGGATGCACCTTCTACAGAGCCTCAGCATCCCTGGAGCTCACTCCTTAGGTACAGCCCCATTCAGCTTCTGTGATCGCGTGGGAATGAGGAAAACAGGATGCAAGAGAGGAGTCCATAAAAAAAGACAGCTCAAAAAACTTTGGGAAATGATGCAGTTGAGTTACACACCACTTCTTTCTTGGTTTTTTGAAATGATCTTTGTTCTTAAATTTTAAAACAAGACCATAAAACCCCTTTAAAATAAGCTGTAGGCAAAATTAATTTTCTTTAAAATCTTTTTCCCTTACGCATGGATTCACATGAGTTTGCCTTGGAAGATTTGGCTGTAAAATTGTCTATGCTTACCTTGGGCTTCTTATTGTCAGCTTAATTAATGGTTGAGCAGTACAGGCTGAAGCTGTCCCACCCATTATCTTTGAAGTCAGCAGGCACACACAGTTCTACAAGCAAATATTTCAGACTGCCCCATACTAAAAAAAAAAAAAAAAAAAAGGGCTTTGATTTTCAGCAGTGCTTCCCCTTTGGCTTCCAGCGCAGACCTGGGCACTGAGCCTTTTGGAGGCAATTAGATCCTCATGATCTGAAAAATCCATATATTCCTTTAAGTGGGGGAAAAAACCAAACCAAACAAACAAAAAACCCCACAACATCTATTGGGAAGCAACAGAGAGACAGATGGATAGAGACAGGTCTTTGAAATAATGCTTAGAAACATCAGATGTGTATCAAGGGACAACTCTATACTCACAACATCAGGAAAGTTGTCTAATTCAGATTAATTCTTAGATCTCTGAAACTTGGTTTCTTCACCAATCCACATTCTCAACTGTTGCTGTCACAGCTTTTGTCAAAGTATGACACTGATAACTCAAGCTCAGAGAAACTTCCCTTATGGTTAAACGAACTTTACAAAGCTCTCATGCCCAAGCAGGGTAATTTTCGTCTCTTATTTATGGTCTTGTTGCCACTGATGCTAAATAACACCACTACTGCAGCCTCTTAAGCCAATTTAGGCTTTTAGGGGAGGAAAACCAGGCTGGTCCAAGCAAAATCCAAGTGTCAGAAACACATCTGTTCTGTAGAGGCAGAGGTCTGAGATAACCACAATCTTGAAGTTACCTGTGGTGGGCAGTCCCACCACCCCAGTTGTGGGCCTGAGCTGGGGCATCCCTCTTGCCCCACAGAAATCAGTGGAGTAAGACAAGCTCCTCCCAGAGCTGGAAAGGCAATCATAGGTAGTCTTCATCCCACTACAGGTAGACTTCAGCTACCTGCTTCTCTTAATTCCCCAAAACTCTCTTTTAGGGCAGGTGTTGGAAGATCAGAGTCCCCTTTTCTGATCCCCATGAGTTGCAAGTGGAGGTCTATCAGGGTAAGGGACAGGTCTGCAGAGGACTCTGAGGCTTGTAAGCAAGGACAGACAGAGGAACACAAATCTGGCAGCCCTGCACTCCCATGAGTCAAGAGGACAAAAGGTTCTCTCCTGTCCACAAATGAAGAAATAAAAAGAATATCTAGTAGAAACAAAGAACTGACTTCTTCATTTGACATGGTGCGGTCACAGGCTGTGCTGTAGCCTATTCTGATGTGTCCAGATCAAGAACATAAAAAAATAATTTGAAAATTCAGGGGAAATGAAGCACAAAGTAACTGAAATATTTGAAAGCCTGCCTTGCAGTCAGAAATTCACAGGTGAGCTCTTATTTTGTGCCTAAAGGGGAAGCTGATCTTTGTCTTCTGGAAGCTTTGATTAAAGACAATCTTTAGTATAAAAAGCCGTGAAAAGAGGGTCCTGTAGCTGAAAGCTGAAACTAGGATATTTGTACTGAAAATAAAGCACAAATTTCTAACAGTGAGGGTAGTTATTCAGTAGAGAAAGTTCTCAGCTGCAGCATACATTTTCTTTTACTTAGACCGTAAAACATATTCCTCCTCCAAGCTACAACTGGTTGAAATATTTCACACAGTCTTGTGACATACACAGGCAGTAGGGTGTTTTTCATCCCTAGGGCAGCCCAGGTGAAGAGAACAGTAACAAACTCTACAGGAGGGACCAAGACCTGCCTGTAAATCTCCACGCACCTTGCCAATGGTGGGGGGAGAGGGGGAACAAAAACAAACAACAAAACAAATCCATCAAATCCAAGGAAATCCCCATTTATGAAAAGGTCTAAGAAGTTCTCAACTTCTCTGAATCAGAATTGCTGTTTACATAGGAATTTTTTCTTCTCCATTCGCACATTATCAGGCTCTTGTTGGCCAGTCAAGGAAGAAAATAAAAAGCAAGACTAGGAACAGGAGTTACAGCTGCTAAGTATGTTAAGAGGCACTGGTAATTCTCTATTACACTTCAGAGGATTGGTGAGAGACCAGTAGTGCCTTGTGCACAGCCAACAGCACTGTATTTTTAAAGTTAGTACCCGGTGCTGGCTAGCAGTCAGGTAGGGTTCTAACTTTATACTAAAAATTAAATAGTAACTGCTGTATTCCTGCACTGCAGTCTGACAAAAATCAAGAGCTCAACTATTACTCCCCTATCTGTACTTAAAGTAGATAGACATTTTCAGCACACTAGAGCTACTGAAAGGCTCAGGGATCACCAAGCAGGGATCTGTGGCAGGTCCGCACTGTGTCCATAAATCAAATTTCTTCGCAGCAAACATGTCAATTATCATGGGCAGAAATTAAGTAACCTAGTAACTACTCCCTAGATTTTTAAGGGATACAGGTGATTTTGTCAAAAGAGGTTCCTCACACAGACCAAGTGAGCTGGTGGTACTCATGAAACTAGCAGAAGGAAGACAATACCTAGCTACAAAATCTCCTCCTGAAGAACTTTTGAAAACGGGCTCAGCACAGTGTTCCTGCCTAAAATCAGCGAGACAGGAAAAGGATATTCTTGAAAAGCTGAAGGATTAAAAAAAAAAAAAAAAAAGACCAAACCTGATGGCTCACAGTTCTAACCCAGTTACCACTACTACTTTAAAAAACAGGTTTCCCCTTTAGTAGGAGGTTTGGGGATGTAGCTGTAACTTCGACACTATTGAAATAGAACTTCTCAGTGTATAGTATCAGGCTAGCTGGAAAGCATTTTCCTATTAACTATCTCTGTGTTTTTTTCCTTTCTCCCCTTACTACCTCACTGTGTCGGTCTTTCCTCCTTTCTGCACTTAAAGTGGCTGTTCATCTGTCTCCAGGCTCCTCCTGCTCTTCTGCAGTAGACCAGCTCCTGTCTAATCATGAACATGCTCTGTAAGTTCTTTCTTTTATTACTGCAGCTCTGTCCGTGTGTCTGTTCCATATTTATCATAACACAATTTAAAACCTCATTTTCTGTATGGCTCAAGAGTCATAAACTCCATATGAATGGGGATGTTTCAGCCTGGGACACTGAGGGTGGGCTCCTGGCTGCAGGGTGCTACAGACAGCATGCAGCAGGATACTGCCTTTGGGCAGTGGCTGTTCTCACTCAAGGGAGAGTTTTACAGCACTGTGGGGTCTCACCAGCAGGTTCCAGACAAAGGAGTAGAACAAGATACAGAGGACAGTAACAAGCTGGGATTAATTTCACATTAGGGCTGCACAACACCATACATCACAAACTGCTTGGGACAAAAGAGTTCTCAGTGGCCCTCAGTGGGACCAAGCCATGCACAAAGCATACAGGACTTGTAATTATTAACTCTAATAAACCTAGAGTTTAGATACAGCCATGAGAGGCTCTCATAGGGATGTGGAAAACTCCAGTAAGTCCAGTACCTGTTTTAAGTCAGTTAAGTCTTCTGACAGCTCTGAGACTTCCTCTTCCCTCAGATGGTGTGTAGGATTCCAGCTGGTTCCTGCCAGCAGAAAAAGCATCATGGGAATGTTCCAGGGGTCAGGCACTTCCAGACACACAGCTCCAATTAGCTCAATATTAAAAAGAAAAAGGGAATAAGTGTGAAATTAGTTTCCTGCTCAAGATGTTTCTGAAAGAGGGTAGGGAAAAGGAGTAGAGCTCATTTCAGGACTAAGAAAATCCTGGTGGTCACAATTACAGTCTCCCTACTTTGGAACTGGGATGACAAGTCACGAGAACTGATACTTGACCAGCCTTTTGCATCTTCTGTCAGGAAACACATAGAGAACACATCTGGCCCTTCAGTGTCACACACCCACAACTGCTCCAGAATCCCAAAGTTACCAATCCCTTCCACATGCTCTCCACACCATCTAGCCAATGAGGCCACAGACCCTGGGGAGAGTGCACCTCCCAGTAACCACAGTAACACAGTAACCCTCCAATTATCCCAATAGATTTGTGGCAGGCAGGAGGTTTCTCTCCTTTTAATGCTTTTGTTTATTGCTCATAAGGACAGTCAGATATTGAGGAGAGGCAGCAGATTGCAACAATCACTTTAAGACAGCAGAGCTCAACGCGGAGAACACAGTTTCTGTTTCTGCCATCTGTAATTTTCCGTAGCCAGGTTCCCTGGATACAGCACAGAATAGGTGGAGTCAGAGCTGTGATCAGGCCACGATCTGCTCCCTGGATCAACTCTCAACCCGCTTTTGAGGTTTTGCACTGCAGAACTCCCAACCACTGACAGAGAACTGGCACCACCCCTCCAAAGGCTGTAGGTAATAAAGGATGGGGTTGCCAAAACGCCTTTTTGAAAGCAACCAGCATAAGCTGCATCAGCTGGTAATTTAAAGTAGACTAGCACAAAGTGAGTACCCCAGGCACAGAGAAAGCCCACCCTGGCAAAACAGGAATGGTGCTCAGAGAGCACATTACTAGAAGAAAAGAAAAACCTCAGTAACTTCCAGTATCCCCCAGTTCCTGGCCATCACTGAAACTTGAAGGATTAGGAGAAGACTCTGGGGTGTTTCAGAGCTGATTGGACTGTCTCCTAGATACACTTGCAAGTACAAAAGGACTCACAAATCAAAGCTCCTCAAAGACGAGATCTTCTTACCTTTTGCAACAACCAGGGCAGGGAGAGCAATCTGCCAGCAATGGCTGCCAACATCACCCCGCACCATTTCATCCCTGAGGGCCTGTATTCCTGCACTTCAAAGGCTATGACAAGCAGCTCTGGTTTTCAGCAACGTTCAGGTCCTTCCATAGCCCCACAGCCAATTACAGCTAGGCAGGCAGAGAGGAGAGGGAGCACCCTGTCTCACTCGAGAGACAGGAAAGGCAAAGGGAAGCACTTGGAATGGCCCAGATACAAACACCGTAACATGACAAAGCTGAAATTACTGCCAGTCAGAAGAGGTTTAGCACAGCTATCACTCCCTCTCATAACTATCTTTTATATTTTCCTCACCTTTTTAGTGCTCTGCAGGATAGCCAAGCACTAACAGGGCTCCTTCAATCACCAAACACACTCCAGCACCTAGAAGTACTACTCTCCCACCCTTGCCCTTTTATTTCCTCCCTTCTACTGGGGCATTTGGTGGTAATGAAGCTCATTAGGCTGCAGGGCCAGCTGGCTCTGGTAACCTTCTCCTGGCCAGACAGGACACAAGCACCCTGAAGACACATTTCAGCTATGAAAAAGACACTATTCTACAGCATTGAAGAACACCATAAACAGGCAGTATTTCAAGTCAAGGAAGGCTCTATTGCCTATGAGCTCCCTCACTGAGGATTGTAACTTTGCAATTTACTCCTTTCCCTAAGGCCCTGCCTAGCACCAGCTACCTGTGTTCTTCAACTCATTCTCTCATGTCTGTTTAGAAGCATGCACAGGGAGTTAAGTGCAGTCTCAGGCCATGAGCTCTGGAAAGTCCCTGGGCTACTTCTTGGGTGGGACACAAGCTGTGCTGGACCACATAGCAATGAGATTGAAGTGGGGTGAAAGAAGCACCTCACTCTGCTGATCAGACTCCTTTGAGATGTTTTTTTGGAATGAAAACCTGCAGGTTTTGCATGAGGCAGGTTCTTGGCATTTAGGGATCTAAGAGACTTTACAGGGTGCTCATAATCAGATGGGGGTTGAGCACAGTGTTCAAAGGCCTAAAATTCAGACATGGATGTCCAATGTGTCTGTTATTCCTTCAGTTCTGTTTGTCAGGTGTTTGTGAAATGTGCTCATGAGAGCTTTTGTGTCTGCTTTTCTCCCTCTGACAATTTGTCCCCTCATTTCCCATCATATGGTCACATGCTCTTATCCCTGCACAAATATCACTCAACATGTTCATCACTTAATTCTAGTCTGTCTTGGGTGCTGTTCTTCCAAAAAAGCTCAACTGAAGAGAGCAAGCAGAAGGTGATCTACAGTCTCCAACTCTGTGTGCTGCTATCTCTGCTTTACGGTTGAAATAATTAACTATGCCTGGAACAATCCAAACTAACTGAGGTGCTGCTAGATCCCGTGACCCACTGAAACTCAAACATAACACCTCTCTACCTGCTCTGCTAGTCACAGAGAGGGAAATCTTGATTTTCTATAGCGTCATCAGTTGTATCTATGTTAAATAGTTAGGAAAACCTTACCATTCTGATCTGGTGGGATTTTACACTGTTCTTGTCAAAGTGAAAAATACCTTCCTGGAGGTCAGCGGGACAACAGCAAAAGTAACTCAGTTTCAGAAAACAACAAGGAGCAAGGACCAAAAAAGCAAAATTCTGCTGGCACAAGCCAGTTCATGGTTGTGTAAATCAGCACAGCCCACTGCCTCTTATGCTGCTCTACCTAACTAGCAGCAAATGGGGATCTGACCCCATGTCTTGGCAGGCTCCTTTGTGGGGTGGACTCCTGCTATCCTGGCTGTGAGATGTGCAGAGCTGTATCTCACAATTTGACTCCAATAAAACCAATCCTTATTTATCACGGTCTTTAAAGTCACCACTACTTTGATTAGGATCTGCAGAAAAAAAACCCCAACAACCCATACTGGCTGCCAAGGCAATCTCTGAACCACAAGTGAGTCAGAAGGGAATTTAGCTGTTCCAAAACATGGCACTGTGATGAGATGAGAAGCCCTGGCAGGCTGCAATGATTGAGTTAGTTAAGAACAGTACTTTGGTTGGGGCTGTCTCCCTGTTTAATGTGGATTGCTCCATTTCTTTTGTTAAGGAGGTGGGTGACTCTGTCTCAGTGTCACTGCTGAAGGATAATGAGAGGTTCACTTTGTGAATCAGAGCAGAGAACTGGAGCATCGGGGCAGAATGAACCTGCACTGCAATATTTTGGTACAAGTAATTGCTGTTCAAAAAAAATCTTGCTATCTCCTTTGGCCAGGAAGCTACACTTTATGGGGCCCCCACATGGAACTCCACAAGCGTGGTCAAAGGGGTAAGTTTTTTAACAGACTCATTAAACCACTGCTGAGCTTTGATGATTACCTACAGAGCCAGAGCAACACACACACACACTTGCATTCCTGGTGCCTTAAACAATTCTTTACAAAGTTTTGACAGCATACACTTTCCGAAATACTAAAGAAAGCCCCCCCAAAACTAGTCAGAAAGGAGGATTGACTGTGCCTCTGAACAATGATTACATATAACAATACATCATCCTGCTTAAATATATGCCCTTCATGGGCCAAGTAAATTGAAAGTATTGCCAAATCTTTAAAATCAAGTTGCCACTTACTATGCTCAAACCTATGCAGATGTTTTCTCCAAGATAGTGTTGTCCTTTAGAGCCCTTTATATTATAACATGAATAGAAAAATGAAGTTATTTCTGTTAGGTAAATGGACTCCCTAAATGCTATTTTAGCCCTTGCATTAACCTTGCTCTAAAAACCTGAGTTACTTGTGATGCCATCCTGATTTGTTATACTGAAGGTAAAAAATGTAAGTGGTTGGGATGCTCTGTGTCAGTGAGGATGTAGAGCTTAGGGAGAGCAAGCAGCAACTGGTAATTAAATGCATGAGAGGCAGCGGGGTCCTCCCCTCAATCTCCAAGGTTGATGTAGCATGTGCCTCAGAGCTGTACTGGAGCTGTCGTGTCCATCCCAGCTGACCTGAAAGCCAAAGTCAATACCCAGAAGGCTGTCCCAACCAGTGAGTGCCTTTGCTTTCCTTATCACAGCCATGGCACAGGCAGCTCTGCCAGAGCATGGCAGTAGTTTCCTGGCCAACGCCATGAGCCAGTGTCACCCATACAGGTTTTATCAGTTCTGGGCCAGTTTAGCATTGTCTAGAGACAGAACTGGGATGATAAAACTGCTTGGTGTTCTTCTGCTTCTCTTTTTGTTCTTGTTTATGTCCTCCAGTTGATTTTGTCACAGTTGTTATTGATGAGATACTCAGTGAGGCTGCAGAAAAGTTATTTGAGATCCTGCTAGGGGGTTTTTGAGGCTTAAAAGCACTGAGAGGAAAGCTGTCAGTGCCTGTCATAGGAACACAGCTGATTCAGACGCCTCAGACATCAGAAAAAGTATTCTCAACTTGCAACATAAACCTTTTCCCACAATCATCCTTGGAGACTGCCAGTAGGATGCCACTGCCAAGAAGGAAAAGCTCCTTTTTGTCTTTCTTGCTACTTTAACAATGCACTGATGTGATAAGGATAATCTCTGGTGGGAGTCATGGCTGTAGTCATACAACAGTTGTCATGGAAAGGTGTTTCAGCAACACAAATGAGGGGCTGCACAATTTTCCAAAGCATAAATCTTTCAGTTTTGAAGACTGCTCTCAAAGAGCAAGTGGAAAATACCCAGCCTAGAACTGGCTTCCAGCTGAAAAGGGAAATAATGGTGAAAAATGTTTCATTGCAAGCCGCACACCGGGATTAATTGGAAAGTGGATACCTGGCAATTTGCTCGGTAGGTGCAGTGTGTGCATCATGGCCTGTGAATGCCACGTGCTTGTTCTCCAGGAGAAATTAATGTCTAATGTTGTGCAGCATTTACTAACTTGTCCAGGAGGGGAGGGCAGGACGCGCTTCCACCTCAACACCTTCACTTTAATCAAAAGCGATGGGAAGAAAACATGCCAGTTTATGGGGGGAATCAGGAAAGAGAGGAAGGCTTTCACTTTCTTTCCTGTTAAACCACAGGGTAAAAGAGGAAACTGGCACATATGTGTGAGCACATGCACGTGTGCTCGTGTCGCGATAGCCGCTTGCACCACTGCAACAGCCTCAGCATTTGCAGGAGTGCTTCCCCCGACTGCCAACTGTAGCGACAGCAGCAAAAGACTGTGCAGCCAGCACCTTCTTGTCTTTTCCTCCAGACAACCACAATGGGAACTTCAAGGGTGCTTTTCTTTAAGATGGCAGGGATTTCTCAACCGACATTGCACCTCCATTCTCGTTTCTTTCAACCAACGGCCCAGGAATTGTGCCGGTTTTTAGCAGGATACGTGAGCACGTAGAAGAGCAGGGCACGGGACGGGTCCTGCCGCAAAGTCACGTCCTGGGGATGAGAGCCACTGCACCGTGGTGCAGATGGCAGCGCCATTTTCAGAGCTATAAACAGTATCATTGTCATAGCTCTTTGAATGGTACTGCCATATGTACCGGAAAACCAGCATTTATGCTTGTAAGGGCTTTGGGCCAGCTGGATTTTCTCCCCACTTGGATGAAGCCGATTCCTGAAGTATGAATGAAAGCTGCATGCTGCTTTGGAGTAATCCCTCCTCAGTTGTTATATTTTGAGCCTCCAAGGATCATCATGTTCTCCTCAGCCTCCTAATCTGCGAAACCCAAGTCTCCTGTACGCGGAGAGACTGCCGATGCATCTAAACGTCCCTGTTTGGTTCAAGAAAAACCAGGAAGTTCATGGAAATTTAATAGCAAATCAGTCAGGCTCTGCATGTTTTCTTTAGCAAGTACTGTACTTTCATGGTAAAGTGTATTTGACTGAGTGTGTATGTCTGGGTGGGTGGAAAGTGCTTGTCTTAACCAATCTTCAGAGGTTTCACACCTTGCCTGGTTGCCAGTGTAGCTCACTTGGTGCTCCCCTTCATTTGTATTGCTGAAGAAATAACAGCTGTGTGCAGCAAAGAGAGAAAAGCATGAGGGCAAAAGGTGACAAGTTCAGTTGATGAGCAGAGCAGACCCAGTGGTGCAGCAGCATCGTGGTCCCGCTGCCTGGTAGCTCAGGGGCTACTTGTACTCGGGGGAGTCCCCTGCCTTTGCTCAGCTTTGTTCTTGCTGCAAGAGTTTTGCTGTAATGATCGATTTTTTGCTGACCTAACTTCTTTTTCGCAAGGAAAAGGGGATGGTCAGCAGGTCTGAGCTTCTTTTAAGAAAAGAAACTAGTATGGCCCTGTAAAGATACACAGGCAAGGAGTTAGGAAGGAAATGTACTGTCTGAGATCTGCGAGCCATGGAACCGAGCAAGGTGTTTCTGATTCCGTGTATATTATATCAGCAATAGATTAGGATGACTAATGAGTTCAGGCATTTGTAACAAACATCGCAGTTTACTTGGCCACCCATTTAGAGACATACTTTAAGAACTAATTAATTCTTTCAGTTTCTGGATTAAACTACTATGCAAAACATCTCATCAAACAGAGAACATTATATGGTATGTTACTATAATTAAATAAAGAGATAACTGAGCTCAAGAGATGCCTACAACACTTAATTAAGATTAATTAAGCAACATGATTTACAGCTGGAGAAGACAAAACTGAGCTATTCAAAACTGGTTAGACAAAGTGGCTGTGCCATGCTGAATACATGAAGGCACATACTGGGACCATGCTGTTCAGCAGCACTGCTATGGCAGCCTCACCAACCAAGTTTATTTAATGAGGTAGTGATTAGTCCCTGAAACACACCCACTTTTTTTGGCCAAACACAGGCATGCCTGTTAAAGAGCTGGGAGTTAAGACTTTGACAGCTGGAAGCTTGGTAAAGCACTGCTGAAATCTACACAAGATTTCCATTACAAGCCCTCTCTGAGACAGCAGCTAGATTAGTCTCTTCTCAATTTCTCTGATATTTTACTCTGATAGCAACACAGTTTATCTGTGTAACAGAATTATCACACTGCAGGCACACCAGCTGTATGAAGTAGTTGGGAGAAATCAGCATTTCTTAAGTCAGCTCATCTATCAGCAAGCTTAAGAGTCAACAAGACATATGTCATGAAAATAGGTGTATGGAACTCTGCAACAGGTATATTCAGCTCATATGCTGTCTCTCAACACCTTCCAAGCCCCAAGGCCCCTTCTCTCTTATCAGTTAAATTGCATTACTTTATTTTTGTTTAGAGCATACTGGAACAAGGGGATAGGCTAATTTCTATTCTATTCTATTCTATTCTATTCTATTCTATTCTATTCTATTCTATTCTATTCTATTCTATTCTATTCTATTCTTTCAGTGTGAGCAGCTGGAGTAGAAACTCAGAGCTCTCTGGATCACATCTAACTTCAAAACAGGAACATTTAACCAGGAGCCCAGGGTTGATATTCTCAGTATCACAGGGGATGTTTGGAAACTTTTCATTTCATTGCTATGTATGGTTGAAATCACACTTCTCCGATGTGCTCATTAGCCAAGGGTGTGACAGTGTCCTCCCCAGATAACATGATTCTCACATATTAGTTTTAAGATACCATAGTTCTGGATGGAAACCAGTGCCACAATTTAGACACCCAAAGGTAAATATTTGCGTTTGCTCACTTACAAATAACAAGTGATTACTAGCACAAGCGAAGGGCTTAGAGGTGCAGTGTGTGAAAACCGTATGCTTTGGCCAAATCAGAGCTCTAAGCTCTAGAATTAATCATTTAACTTGTAAAAATAATTAGTACTGCCAGACCGTTCTAAGAAGCGCAAGCAAAGGATTTAGGATGAACATGGACAACATAATAAAGAACAAATGTCCACAAAGTCCAGCACACCTCTTAGTATGTCTCTTATAAGAGCTATTACATTTTCACATTTTTATAGAAACAGAGATGAGTTTACATAAAAAGAGGGCAAAACCTTGTTGTATTCTATCATGCTAATCATGTATGTGTGTGATTTTTTGCTAAATTATTGGGCAAAGTGCATCTTAGGTTGCCTCAATGTAACCCAAAGGATTGTAGGTACAAAATGGGGTTTCTTTTGTAAGAGGATGGACAAGTGATTGTTGTAGTTGACCCAAAACTTAAGTCAGCTACATTTGAAACTTGCTGGCAAAAATGCAATTTTCTGTTCCACTTGCTAAATGTTTCATTGCTTTGCTTTTCCTCAAGAAGAGGAACAAACATAAATCTGAGCAACATTTATTTACCAAAGCAGAGGCTATGGCAGAGATTTATAGACTATGTCATCTCCTGTGAAGCAGAAAATACAGAGGCCCAGGAGAAACCAAGGAAGGGAATATCACAACCTTCAGAAGTTTGAACTTATTTGTTCACTTCTGCACTTCAAATTTGAAGGCAATATATAAAGCAGTGGATGGGTAGCGGCTGCCGGTTTTGTGAGCTCTGAAAGGTACGTATATCTGCAGAAGGACTAAAAGAAATCACAAAACAGCAAAAGTAGCCTAAGGATAACAGCAAGTATATGCAAATAAAGTATTAACACACAGAGGTACAAACAGGAAGAGAGGGACAGAGGGTGATCTTCCACCAGCTTATGCCAAGGCTCAGAAAAGCTGCAGTACAGTGGGTTCAATGATGCATCTGAATTACCGTGCAGCACAGGACTGTGATGTTCTGGATACCAGATCCATAGGTTGAAGGACTGAAGCTACCAGTGAAGAGATTCATTATGTGAGAGGGGACACAAATCACCTCTGTGATTAGCCTGGCTTAGGAAAAACAACTCTGCCTGAAGGATTCAACCTCCAAGGCAGGACCTGCAGATATTCTCACTCTAGCAGCAAATAGCACAAAAAGGCACAACCTAATTTCTCAAAAAAAGTGTTAAGTCCTTACCTGAATGGTCCCAGCATGTTTTCATAGCTGTGTTTGACTGCCAGAGCAGCATTTTCTCTTTAAACATCCTCCTTCAGTTTGAGGATCCCTCGGGCAGCAACAGCCTCTGAGATGTCGTTGGTTACAAAGCTGGGGCAGAGCTCAGCCAGGTAAGCAGATGCCTTCAGGGAAAATGCTCCAAGGACATGGTCAAGGTCCCAGCCTATAAAGCAAACCTGACCAATACAGCCTCATGGGCTCAGGCTGAAGGACCTAAACCAGCATAAACTGAAGAAAAACACAGATGGGGTTTTGCTTACTTTATGTCTGTTTTCGGTTTCACATCTTAATTAAATAAAATATTGATATTTCTTATGCTGGGTAGACTATAAAGAAATTCCTTAAGTAAGCTAATAGCAATTCTCATGTAACAGCAATGTTGAAGTTTCACTGCTTGATTGAAGGGAGATTTGGCACCTGAGGACATCCACTTTTCTTCTCAAGCACCTCTGCTTGGGTTCTTGTGCTTTCTGAACTACTTGTGCTGTGGAGAATGGTTGTACCTGTGCTAAGAAGTGATAAGACTTTGAAAAACCTGATCTTGCAGAACAGAATTTGCCACAAGATTTGGTGACTTCAGGCTTATCTGTCCCATCTGAAGCAAATCAGTCTCTTGATTCTGAACCTGTGTGATACTCAAAACATACAATGGCAATTGCCACAGCACAAATGACAAGTATATTTATGATCTGTCTTGGCAGCTAGTGTTCAGATTTAGGTACCACATACTGTTGTGGTTGTTCCCTGTCATTTGCAGATATAACTATGGTATGTGACTTGAATGTCAGTGAAAAGATATATATCACAGACCCATTCCAACAAACTCCAGAGCTTCAAATATGCTTAAAGGACTCAAACTTGGCTTAGTCAATCGAAAGACTCAATATTCGTAAAATATTTTTGGATTGTTTTCTGCCAGCATTTCGCTTTATGTCAAGTAGAATAAATGACTAGTTTCACCTGAAGCTTAATTTCCCCACCTTGTATTTCTGCAAGGAAACTGAAAATTTAATTGTGTTGGCAGGGGAAGGAATATGACTTTATCAGCGATTATTGTTTACATTTCACCCAGCTGATTGCCAGGTATTTTGATTGCACTAGTTACCTCCTCCTATGATCAAAATAAATCCATTGGTCTATATAGCTCTTAAGTGACATGGTCCAGTCTACAAGGCTACAGAAGATCTAAAAAAGGCTCATTTTACTTTATGAAACCCACCAGAGAGTAAATATCTGCTTTGACTATGCTTTCTAGTTTCTTGGATTCCCCTCACCCTCACAAAAATCAGAAACTCTTTACAGCTATGCTCTTTCCTTTTCAGATTTTTGCCTCTCCTGACACTTGGAGAAGCATCCTTGGACATGGTGTATTCAAATGTTCAGACTGAGCTTGACATTTTTCTTTTCAACATCTCCAGAAGAGATGAGGTTCTGCTTGCTATGATGCTCAGATGAGAACATTTTTTTCCTTAGGTCCTACTTGTATACAGAAGTTCAGAAGGTCCCTGAGCCTGGGAGGGGAGCAGTAGCTGGCATCACTCATCAGAGATACTCACTAGCAGATGTCCAGGAACTACTCCTGTTGAGATTGGAAAGGCTGAAGCCAGATAACAGGCTATCATCACAGGATGTTTGGGGATATAGCTAACAGAAAATGGAGACTTAGCAACCTCTGAATCATATTGAAATGAAGAAGCTGTCAAAGATACCTCCTGTCCTCCCCAGCACACTCCTGAAGACAATCTAACCTAGCTGTGAAATAGCTCTTGGCAGGGAAGGCGGATGAGCAAATGAAGCATCATCCTTCCTGAAGAACAACAGGGAAATGAAAACACAGCCACCAAGCAATATGTAGTTGTTGGATTATTTTGGTACTGGCTTTAACCAAGGGAAGAATGAGGAGCAGCTGTCTATGACAGCAATGCAGGGAATTAATGTTTGTACATGGGGTGTATATAGGAGGACAGAGTAGGATGGGGAGCGCAAAGGGGCTGCTGCTGCCCTTAGTGCACTGAGGGAAACTGTGGTGTCCATTTATCAAACCAAGGCTGTATGGAGGAGAATATGGAGATTTTACTTAAATTAAGCACCCACTTCAAATGTCACCATCTGTGGTATGACATTTAATCCTAATAAAATGCTTACAAAATAAGATTAGTTATGAGCATAACTCAAAAGTTTGCCTTGTTACTATTTTTCATAATATGATGTATAAAGTTTTATGAATTCATACCCAGTGGGCTGTAAGAGGGGAGTGGTCTGAAGTCAGGAATGTGCTAGTTAATGCATACCGTAGAAATAATAATCAAAAAACCTTGAGGAAGAAGGAAAGAGTGACTACTCCCATTCAAGACAAGACGGTGAAGCATGGTGCTTGCTGCCTGACCTGTCCTTCCCCAGCAGCAGGATGGGTAGCTGAAAAAAAGCAGCAGCTACTGCAGCCAAACAAACCTTACCTTAAGTTAGTACGACTTACTACAACTTAACCAAAAACCCAGTAGAGATGTTAAAGGCACCAACAAGGCTCTATATTATTAGTTTGGATCTTAATGCTGGTTTTTATTATTTAATTGTTGTGTCATTGTTCCAATACTAGAAAAGATAATTTTCAACTTTTACCATTAGGTGCTTTAAGATATGTACAACTTCATATCACCACTTTCAGGAGATTCCAGAAGTTGCCAGGATACCAAACCATAGACATTGTCTGGGCATGTGTGCCAACTGGCCCTACAAAAGGCAGGAAAGGATGGCATGTACCCTGGTGACCAGAAAACTCACCAGCAGGCTGTAGAGTAGGAGGGAACATGCATGAGCTCCAGGTGCTGTGAGGGAGTTGGTGATAGTTTGCTGTTCAGAAAGGAATGTAAACTAGTGACTGACATTAACAATGTGCATATGCTAGACTTTTGTTATAAAACACGTAATTCTTTATAGAAAATCCTGTTTTGACACCCAAAAAAAAGTTCTGCTATTGCGCATATAAAGTAGGCACATAAAATGATGATTTTTTTTTTATTATTTTTTTTTCCACATTCCAACAAACTGCAATTGTGATTCTTCACTGATACTTCACTTCAGAAAGGCCACCCGTTCCCCAGATAGCTGCAATTTTAACTCTGTAGCACACAATTGAAGTCTGACAAACAAAAGTCAGTCTTAGGGCTCATGGCTGCTGGTCTGCAATACATTTGGAAATTGTGATGTCTCCACCACACCGGGAAACAGCTCCAAGTGTTTTCATCACTACTTCATTCCACAGCTTTGACAAATGGCTTGTGTTTTTTTTCCTAGCAGATGAAGATCTAAGTATGCTAGTTGCAAGATCTCAATTTATAAAAAAGCATTCATTATCTTCCATTTGACTATGCCTAATTGATTCTGCTTGTACTTCAGTAATTGAAACACCTTACTTAAAAACCAGGAGCCTATTATGAGCTATCCCCTCTGCAGGTAGTTATAAACTGCTTTTAATGTGATGCTGCATACTTCTAATGTAAGCAAGCACTTCCAAGTACTCTCCTAATTATCAGATTTGGGCCTCTCATGAATTTTGCTTTATTTATAGTGCAAAATTGAACTAGAGGCCAAGATCTCCAGGTAATTAGAGCATATAATGTAGTGCCAAATTTAACATTAATGAGAGAGAAATGGAAATGCAGAGTTAATGTGAGAAAAAGGGGAAAGTGCCCATCTTCTGCAGCATGGCATTGAATGGCCTCACTCATTTTCTACTTGTTTACCCTGGTGTTTATAATCAGCAAATGGATTTAGATCACTGAAAACAAATAGCTCCTTTGTTGATTTTAAAGTTAGCTTAGTTTCTGTCCTTCAGTGCTTAAGTTTCTGTCAGTCCAGAAATGCTGACTTCTTCTATCACAGGTTTGCAACACTAGAAGTCACAAATCCGCGATGGAAGAGGTCAGCATTTCTGGACTGACTCCATCATGTTGGTTATTGTGTGGATCTCATGTTTTTCATCACCAGTCACTGTCACATTTATGTTCATCACATCCAAAGTCCAAGGCCTTTTGCTAAAGTTGAGCAAAGCATCCTGCAGTGGCAAATAAGGAAACTTATAAACATAATTCAGGTCAAGCAGCTGAAAGACAGAAGTGTAAGGAGGCCAAGAAAAGAGAAAACTCCAAGCAGGAAATTAGAACAACCATAATTATGATGAACCTTTCAATGATGACATCTATTAGTACATGAAGTAGTCTCTTGAGGGAACCACTGTAGAAACACCCTTTGGATGACCAAAATTAGTCTGGATAGAGTAATGGCAAGTGGCACCGCCCTGCATCAGCAGACAGGTGATGTGGGGTAGCTGATAATCTCTGTCACATCTCTAATGTCTCCACTAGAACAAGAAAAAAATACCTTTCAGCCCAGGTGCCTGGGGACCTTCCTGATGATGCCTTCTCCATGCCCTGGTTCACTCTGACATGAGATCCAAGGCTGTTTTTCTGGATATTGTCTCAGCAGCTCTAAACAAAATAAAACAAAACAGAAAAAAACAATAAAAAAAACAACAACAAAAAACCAGGCTTATTTTTCAACTATTGCACCATATGCTGACATTTTTCAATAGTCAAGTTCAGCAATCAAGGTGAGGGGGATCTCCAACCCCTCCAGCAATCAGGAGGCACTAGCTAGCATATCTTTCTGTTCAAGATCCGCAGCACTGTTCAGCACCTGGAACTGTGGGGGAGAGAGCTGAGGGTGCCCCAGCAGATCTCCATGAACGAAATGGAGGGGAGCAGAGAGGCAGCATGTCTCACACCTCCCAAGTTAGGTGTTTTTCTACGTAGGGGTGCTTGTGGTTCTTATCTTTACACCCAGGAAGAGGTGAGATATAAATTGCTAATCTTTCTCATGAGGGGAGAGTGAGATGCATTTGGGATGTGCTGGAGAAACATGGCAGCTATTGTTTTGACAGGATCAAAGCTGCTAAGGGTATAATGAGGCTGATTATTTTTAAAGAGTTTTGCTGTTTGATCACTGCCACTTTTGACAGCTCCAGAAGGCACAGGCACCTGCTTGAGCACGAAAGAGAAAAGGCCATCAGGCCATGGGAGCACAGGGGTAGCAGCAACAAGAGTCTATCGTTCCCCAGGAAACAGAAACTTCATTCTCAGTTGAGCACTGTTGCTTGGGTCAGGCTGACAGCAGAGAATGACTGTGCAATGAGAAACAGGTGATCCAAACCAAACCCAGCCACCTCCCTGTTTCTATTTCACCAGCCTGAGAGCATCATTATGGTCAGAGACCCAGAGATGGGATATTCCCAGCCTCTGAGGGTGTGAAGGATTTAGTGGAGGAAAGAAGTTCTTCAATAAATAAAACACCTTTCCTACAGCCGTAGATTGTTCTGTCCTAGAAAGCATTTCTGAGATTTTAAAATTGAAACACACTATTTTTATCTAAGTGATTAATTGCTGCTGCTGGAACACCACAGCCCTGAACCAAACTATAATTTAGTTGTACCAGACACTATGCATGTCTGAAGTGACACAATGCTTGTTCCAAAGAGGCTAAAACCTAAAGACAAGGCATACAGAGGATGTGTTATGGCCTCTAATTTATCCACAATAAATGAAGGCTCAGAGAAATGGCATGGTTTGCCCACAATCAAACAGGAACTGTTGGAAAAGCCACCTCTGCAGCCTTGAGGTGTCCTGAGTCCCTGGTAATCTTCTGGCAACAATTTCTTAAATTAGCTCACTGAAGAATTTAGCTGATCTTTGTTCTTATCAGCGCACATTTAGTATTTGTCTATTTGCTTATCATGAAAGTGTCTGTGACCATGCTCCTGTGTGTAATTTTTGATGTCTCTCAAGAGTGAAATTATCATCTTAAGAGGTTATTATTCAATATAACAATGAGACTTTATAACTTAAGATGATAATAACTTTACAACTTCATGTAAAAGGTTTTAGCCAGCACCCAGACATAATGGGTTCAAAAATGTGTTCCTTCGGCTCTATTTTTTACTGAATGCAACTCTTTGCTTCTTTGCTGATCTATGTGAAATGCCTTGGCTGACTCAGGCCAGGCTCCTAATTAGTTATTGTCATTAATCAATCTCCATCCAATCTATTTCCTGTGCCAAGCGAAGGGTTGTGTTTAGCACTCTACCAGAGTGATTTTTTCCTCCATTCATGGAACAAGAGTCTTCTGAGCAAAGGAGCAGCGTGCTGGGATTAGCTGTTGAAGTTAAAGTAGATTAAATGGGTTCCTATAATTTTTCTTAGACCAAATTAATTAATAGAGCCTGGCAATAAAAAGAATTCTAAAAGGAAGATGTAATGAGCATTTACAGTTCCAGGGAAACAAACTGATTGGGTCAAATTCAGCAAATGTTTTCAGCAGGAGAAAACAAAAAGAAAAAATGTTTTGACACTTTATTTCAAAATCATATTTCAGTTTATTATTTGCCTGTGCTTTTAAAAGGAGCTTAAAAAACATCCTCCTTAAAAAAAGATGTGCTTCTACTGTAATCACAAAATTAAATGAACTGGAGGGGATTTTGGTCTTGTTTTTTTTTTTGGGGGGTGGGGTTGTGTGTTTTGTTTTGTTTTCTTTGTGGGTTTTGGGTTTGGAGGTTTTGTTGGTTGGTTGGTTGTTGTTGTTTTTGTTTTGTTTAAAAAAAAAAAAGACACATTTCTATTGTAGATCAACCTAAAGCAGTAGTATTTCTGTGTTGGTGAGGTCACACGTGCAGTAGACATTATCTGCACACCTCCACTTTTGCAGACAAGGACATCCCTGGCATAGCTACAGTGACTTACCTGGTACTCCACGGGAGTGCCTTGGTCCATGTCTGGCTGAGGTGGTCTGGGAACATGTCCTGGAGCTGCAGGTCGTTAGAGCAAGTGGCAGCCAGAGCTGACATGTAAAAGTGAGAGAACAAGTGAGCTTCAGCTGACGAAAACATCCTTCAGGAATGATGGAACAAAGGAAAAAGAAAGGAGAGAAACAAATGTATTAATAGATGCTTTCTTTGCTTTCTGTGACTTGTCAGATACAAAGAAAGTAATTTATTTTCCAGTTCTATGTTCCTTACTTTGCTTACTTGGAAAACTATCTGCTAATTTTAAATCTGTGGAGGCATGTAGAAGTCTTACAAAATGTACTGAAGGCTGGATTATGTGGGCTGGAGACAGCTGTTTTTAAAACCTCTAACTGAAATTTAGTAAAGAATGATGAGTGCTTAATTCCAGCTCACGAGGTCTGAACAGCATTATTTGATTTAAAAATGATTAAGATATTCAGCATAACTGCTCAAGAGTGGAAAAAAATAAACACTTTTCATGAGATAAAGACAAATTTGTATTTACATTTGACTACCAAGGATTTTAAAATCAACATTATTGTAATATCCATATAAATAATTTAGCAATCCAAATGTTTTCCTGAGATCTAGATTTTCATCATTCAGCTGCAATGGGAAAATTGAACTTTTGATTATATTTCTGTGTATTTTGCCCATGTTTTCCCAAAGGACTACATCATCTCTAAGGAGGAATGGCCCACTCATATTTGCTCTGCTTTACTTTAAAAAAAATAATTACATGGTAAAACTAGGGCAGACTTCAGATTTGGCTAGGACATTTTAAGAATTTAGGAATGTTTTCTCTTTGGTGCTGACACTGCTTGAGACATCAAGTCCACTGACAGGTAATTGATGATCCCTCCCCAGGACTGAAATAAAAGAACACTGAAGGCAAATGAAGGTCCCTGTTGTAAGGCTCATTGCAGAGGATGGATTTCATTTTCTTTGCCACATTACTGTGCTTTCCTGGGCCTAGCTGCAAAGGGACAGACAGATACCAACCGTGTCTGGTCATCTGTATCTCCACCAGAGCTCCAACAGGCGATTTAGCAAATCATCTACCCCAGACACGTTACCCAGATAATCACACCACACCCCTATGGGCTCTGCGAGCTGTCAGCTTGCAATGAAGAGAAATAGTCACAGGAGGAGGGGATGGAGACGTTTGTCTGCCATACAGACTAACTCAGCTCCTCTTCAGCAGCAGCAGCAGCAGCCAGCCATCATGACAGCTTCACCATCTCCACCTCTGAGTTCATCTGGTTTGAAATCCAGCTTCCTTCAGTCCGCTTGAGTGGGAGCCCTGTGCTTGAAAGCACACAAGACAAACATTAAGTGTATCTCTACAGAGCTGAAGGAATATATCTGATATTCGAGGGAGTTGTCTCGGAGCAGTTCTCATTGTCTTTTCTGAGTTCCTGCACTCTCTTTATATTCATTGGTTTCCCATACATTTAGCAGATAAGTTCTCTCTGAATTGTTTTCTGTTGGACAGGTAGCCATGCACAGGTTCAGTGAAAGCCCTGTCTTTAGTAAACTCACCTTTGATAGCACACTGGTCTGCTCTGGGTTGCAGGTCAATCAGATGCAGCACAAGGATGATACACTATAAGCTTAAACCTTATTGCGAGGAAATCTTGCAAGTACCTTGCTCATCTCAGAAACAGGAGGAAATGAGATCCCACAGAGCAATAACAGGAACTGTTCATCATAAAAGTATTAGATATATTGCTAGCTTTGCAGCACTGAATATGAAATCAATTTATGTTGTTCTACAATGTCGATGCATATCAACAAAAAGACAGATAAAGCTTGTAATTTCTATCTCCATTCTGCCCCAGGAATCATGTTGAATAGGTTTTTCTACTGATGGCCAAATGTGGAAGTTCACCTTAGTGTCTGGAAGCATGAGTCATTCAGCCCAGAGAGTAGAGTTACTAGAAAGCTTTTAATTTTATGGAGTCTATGAACCTGGTAATTATGAGAGAGGGACAGTTCTGCACTGACCTTTTGAAAATTAAATATGCAGCTGTATTAAAATCAAATGTTTCGTGAAAATATATTTGGATAATGTGTATTCATTTTTTTCATCAGAAAATGGGAATGAAAACATATTTTGTTCACACTTCATTTTTACACTTTATGTATTTTAGATTTTAAAAAATACTTTGCCTCTTTCAAAATGAAAAATGTCACAGATTAAAATAGCAAATTCCAGAAATTCTTTGATTTTATGTTTACACTCCTCAACTTTCTCACTGTTTCCCAAGATTTGCCAGTTTTCCAAGCATCTTTCTAGGGAGACAATAGCATTGTTAGTTTTACCCTTAGCTCCTGCAACCCTGGAGGGCACTCCAATGCCACATGCTCTTTCCTGCTGTTCTGAAAAATATGCTCAAAGTTTATTCCTGACCCACTGGGATTCATGATGGTCACTTCCATCGTAGGCATGGCTAAATAATGATGCCAACCAGAAACCGTACTGCACTTAACAACATCTCCATCATCTACAGGCAATCATTTACTGTGGGTTAGTGACTGCCATAAAATACAGAATTAAAAGACTGTTTTCTACCTGCTCCTGAAAATGGAATAAAGTAAGCAGATGCATCACTGTCTGGAATAACTACCAGTCATCTTATGCTGTTCTCTCTTTTCCTCTCTTTTATAGTGCATTTATGAATTATGTTGTTTGCGTTTATAATTATGGGACTGAACAGATGGTGGAAGGCTTATTTCAGAATGATGTGTTCATTAAAATAACCTACTCTGGTCTGCCAACTGATTTTTAACTGTGATCCCATTATGATATTGAAGAGAGTTATTTATTCTTTCACTATGTGTCCATCTGAAAGAAATGGAGCTTTGAGAAATGGACACTATATTGTGTATGAAGGTACAATACAGGTGCTGCAGATATTCCAGGTGGGAAACCACTGAAGAGTTTTGCAGCTGTGAGAGAAAGGAAAATGCAGGGAAAGATAAATTGAGGATTAGAACAAGATTTCAAATCTAAGACAAGTTTTGATTCTTTATTCAATGTGGAAGCTCAGTTCCACTTAACACATGGCACCAATATCACAGTGGTTAGATCAGTCACCTTGATAAAAGGCAAAAAAAGAGTCCTTGAACATGAATTGGAGTCTGTTCTTTTTTTTCCTTTTTTTTTTTCTTTTTTTTTTTTTTTTTCTTTCTGTCTCTTAAGAAGTTGCAGTCTTGCTCCACGTCAGAAATGGGGAAAATATTTGAAACTTTTGGAGAATGGGAAAAGCATTTTCTATAGCACTCTGATTTTAGCTTGAAACTCATTATTTTTGACCTAGCAAGTAAGGTTTTATAATTGCATGTTTCTCAGCACCTCTGACCTCCCTTAACCATCCACTCCAACCTATTAAATCTCCTAGTTGTAAACTAAATTAGCCTGTGCTACTGTCAGGAAAACATGAATAGATTCAGACTTTCCAGAGTTTTGTTTTTGTTGAAATTTAATGCCTGGTTTAATTTGAAATCTTTCATTTGGAATGCAAGCAAAAAAAATTTAATAAAGAATATTTCCCAAAACCAACAACAAATTGCAGTACCTTTAAATGAAAAACGTCACTTGTCATTTTAACAGAAACACTGCTTTTCAAGACTTTTTCTTTTTAAAGACAAAATCATAGTAACTGGCACAAACTAAGGAAAACTTTCAGTGCCAAAAAAACAACCCTGCAGCTTTATTGATTATTATATCAAATTTTAAAGAATGTCACAGTTAAAACTTGCTCCTTGCCTGACTCTGTCCTGAGTTGGAGTCGGGAATCACTAATGAACTGCCAGCAACAAACCCCAGATCCCAGTACAGGGATGTCTGAGGACCACAGTTTTGTTTCAATTAGGGGTAATTTACCTGAACTGTGCAAGTGTGGGGTCAGTAGGAGACTCTCTAGCACATGTCTAAGGTCATTGCTGCAGCCAGTGGTGGAATATATTACAGATTCAAACAATTTAATGACAACAGTTAAGAACAACACTTATTTCAAAGCATTTAATATGAGGCTTTTATCTTTTACTCTTGCATTACCAGGGGGTATTTAGAAACTCCAGCAGTAACTATTCTGCACTTATAAAGTTTATAAAAAACATTTGTAAATAGAATGAAACTTAGTCTTTATCAGCTTTTTGAATAGTTCGTACATAAACCTCCCCAGAATTTGTGGCCATTTGTGTACCCAGCTGAGATCCAAGCTATCCCAGCAGTACCAGTAACACATCTATACAATATAAATGCACACCCATCCACCGACTCCTCCTGCAAGATCGACTTCTCATTGTCTGAATGCCAGTGCAAAATCTCTTCTCTACCTGGTGACAATGTGTCCTTCATTTTCCAGGCACAGGGGGAGTGGATTTAGGCAGCAAAAGTCCTGGGGAGCAGAGCATTAACAGCTCTCAGCATCCTCCCCAACAAAAGCAAACCCTTCCCAACCCTACCCAGGGACAGCTGCAAAACCTCAGCTCAGTCTCTAGTGAATGTCAGGACAACAGGAATCACCTTCTGCCAGTTCAGAACTGGAAGCAATTACTACCATAAACAGCTGTACTGGGAAAGGATTACTAAACAGAGCGCAAAGCCAGCTGAGCACCTACGGCAGGTTTAGGATGGCTGGGGCTTCCTCCACTAATCTGCCTTCAGCCCAGCTGAACATTTCACCGTGCTTGGACACTTGGGGACATTTATATCATTCTTTTTTTTTCTCTGCTATTATTATGACCCTCGGGGTAAAATGACTTCACTCTGCCAGGGGACCGAGGCTGCTGAGGGACCACCTAAAGCCAGTGTTTGATCAGAGGCTTTGGAAAGTGCAGGAGATGCTGCCACACGAGCCCTTTAGCCCCTTCGTGATTCAGCTGCAGCTGAGAAGGGCTGTCTTTGCTCTCTGTCAGTTTGTTGTTAGTGAGCAGCATCTAACGGGATCCAAACCCTGGCAGAGTTTCTGTACCTGCGAGGGGCCCCTTGGTCTTTGCAGCAGCCAGCAGGATTAACTGCCTGATGAACTCGAGCTTGCGGGGAGCTTAGGGAAGAAGGATGGATACAAGTGTTCCGAGCAAAGACTACAGTTAAAAAACAGAGTAGCTCACAGGTAACACAGCTGCAGAACTGCAAGCTCTGCTTCCCAGGGAGGCAGCTCTGCTGGTGCAGAGGAGCTGTGGGCATGTGTAACCAGTGTAGGCAGCTTTACACAGAGACTGCAAGCATGAAAGGTTGGTAGGAGGCATTTTGGAGAAAAAGCAGATACCTTCCAACTCCTGCCGGTTCCCCGCTGTTCAAAGGACGCCAGGCACCATCTCCAGACAGAAGCTTCCTCCTGGAAACTGGACCGGTAGCTGTGAGCTCTGATAGAAGGGTGGCACACACACCATCAGGGCATTGCTTCCCCTCCTCCTGGGTCACACTCTGCTGAGGAAATGAATGCAGTTAGCTTTTGTGTTCAGAGTCAGGAGCCCTGCCCCACAATTGCACCACTTTCTGCTTTTCAGCAAAACAGGCATGATCCTGGGGGACAGAGCTGGCTGATGGGTGTTTGCTCACCAGGAGAGGACTAAGCAGGGACCTCAGGCTCCATGAAAACAGTGACAGTTTTTCATTATGGCTGGGGAAGCCAAAGACCAGCAATTTTTTGGCTTTGCTTCCTTAATAAATTCTACAAGTTGGTACGGAGGATAGCTCTGCAGGGAATGAAAGTGGGAAGATTACAAACAGCCACTGCATCCCCTTAGTGTCTTCTGCCCAGCTCTTGCCAAGTTCCCAGAATAGTGCTGGAGCTCCTCATTCTGGTTGTGGGCCTGTAGAGGGTAAAACCACACAGCTCCCCTCCACTGTGCTGAGAGCTAATCCAACCAGTTAATTAGAGAGTCCATTGGACTGTCAGAAACAGCAGGAGATACAGAAGCAATTATCTCCAAATTGGTCATCATCACAATTAAAGCACCATTTGGCAAGTATGTGAACAGCCTGCAGCAGGGTCCCTTTATAGGTGGTAATGCCTTTTCATTATTGGGCTCTATTGCTGGGTGGTGGTGTTTATGATCTGAGTAAAGCTGTCAGGTGAAATGACAGTAACACTCGCCCCCAGATTTGGGAGGAGTCGGATGCAGAGGCAGCCTGGGATGCTGTTTGTAATTGAACTTGGTAGCTTAATGTGCTGGTGTGTACAAATCCCACTGAAGGAACTCATTATAGGCAGGAAAGCTGAGCAACTAATTTGCTGCAGATAATTTATTTAACGCATTTAAACCTCTCTACTTTTTTTCCTGCTTACATATTATGGCTTCCTCAGATGTATTCATTACTTGAACCTACTTGATATATTTCTCTTGAAACATTCAGCCCACACATACAGGGTCCGTGTGTTGTTTTCTTCTTGTGGTCAGGAAGAGAAATCTCCCAGTGCTTGGCTTCTCAGCTGGGGGAGAACTGAGGCACATGAGGTGTGCGTTCCTCTAGGTGAGGCAAAAACGAGGTTTGGGTGCAGCTGTGCTCTCTCTCTCTCTCTCTGAAACTTGCTAGATACTAGATACTAATGCCTGAAAAATGAATCGTGTTTTCAGAGAACAGATCAGATAAGACATAGTGTTGTGAAAAGAAGCAGGGCTGTTATAATCCTGTCTTTTATCTGACACTAAATTGGTGCCCTGTAACTGGCAGGTAGCTTTAAACTTTCATTTGAAGGGGAAAACTACAGTATGTAGAAACAATCGTGGTACCACAAAAGCCCTGCAGCAGAGGACTGCTTTAAGTGTCCTGGAGGTGTCGGTAAGATTTTTAGGAATGATGTGCCAGTACCAGAGCAAGCCACCCCCACCGCGGTGCAGCTTTCGCACCCTGCGTACGAATGCTCTTTCCTCTTCTCCTACCAGTCCTCTTTCCCCACAGGGTAAACAGCTGGAAGTGTTGAGCTAACTGCCAGAGGCTTCAGACAGACACTGTGCCACAAGAGACCCCGGGACACCTTAATGACTTCTCTTTAGCTTAATGCGTCTTTGTAACAAACGGCATCACCTGCTAAATTGCTGATCTTGCACAACTGTTTTCTGACTACTGCAGAAGAAGAAGAAAGGTTTGGCTCTTTGGATATCCTGTACAAAGTCAGCTTTCAGTGCCTGTCTGTTGTGCTTCTGAGCAAGTCCTGAGTTGCCCTGAGCTGTGTTTGCCTTGTTCCCAGAGCGGAGGGTCTCCTGGCGCTCATCCTCTGTATCAACATTTCTCGCAGAGACTTTGCCACGCTCGAGGTCTCTCTGGTGGATTGCCTCACACAATGTGCCATCTATATAAAATTAAAATTTACATTATGACTTGTATGCTTCATGGTCATCTAATTGGAGTGTCTGTTCAGTGTTAGAAGCAAAATGTCTTTCCTTGTTTCTTACATCAAGTCTACATCTTGTTGGTAGGGATAGCACATTTTTTTTAAATTGATGATCATTGTTTGAAATGATGGGGCACTAAGGGAGTATGTTTGATGGATACATCTGCACAGATGGTGACCTGCCTTAAGGCAACCAAGCCTGACCATGTTGAAAAACAGTGTGTAGTACATTAGAGGGTAAATTCCTCCAGAAATATCGCCAGGGAAAATTCAGACAAGCAGTACCTGTCTGAATTATACCCTGTTTATACCCCGGCTTTCATTTTGAGTCCATGGCTGATCTACTGAAACTAACAGGTACGTCATTTGTAGGACATTCAGATCATCTACTTGAGACCTTCCAGTGGCATTGTAAGCACCTTAATTAGCAGCCTAAATCCCAAGTATACTCAGTGGAGAAGGAGCTAAGTCCAGATTAATAATGCCAAGCATACTGATGTCATAGTATCAGTTTTTAATATGTAGACAATGAGGAGTTCCTGACCTTTTTTCTAATGATTATTCAAACAAATCCTGAGGCTGACAGTACTTCTTTTCCCTCTGCTAACAGCAGAACTGATACATTCTTCTATTTTCTTACTTTAATCTTTATTGAGATGCAGGTATTGCAGGTATGTCTTGGATATTTGTTTCTAAGAGAAATAATTTATCCACATCTCTATACACTCAGGAGAGGAAAGTCTTAACAGACACTTGATTTCCCCAGTAAGCATTTGGACTAGGGAAAAATTTGTTTTTACGTTTATTTTTGCAGCTTCCTACTTCTGGACCTACTCGAAGGATGGTTTGGTTCAGCTTTAGTTCAAACGAAATGAACTGCCAAGGGAAAATACCTGGCTTGCTCTCTACTTTTCAGGAAGTTTTCAAGCAAGAGTGATTAGATATGAAAATTCTACAAAGATGTGATAAATTAGTTTTACTCCAGTTAGACAACATTTTTGCTCTCACCTCTGATCTGCTTATTCCTGCTAAGCATTGCACACCACTTAGGGAAAAGAGCTACATGTCATTAGCAAACTACATCAATGGTTATCAGTGGTCCTGTTCAGAAAGCCACGTTGAGATGGGCAGCAGGAAATGGGCTGGTAGAGGAGGCACAGGGTGAGAGATAATGTGGAAGTCCTTACAACTGAATTCTGCTTTCCTATATCTGGCCCAAAGCCTGGGAAAATATCAGAAAGGTATATACATGACATGATAACTCCAAAGGACATAAAACCTGAACAGCGCTGGTTTGATAAGACATACTAGAATTAACATCACCCCAATGTTGTGACAGACAAATACTTCTTTCTTTTGTAAATGGAAATACCCTAGAATGCTGGTCTTATTTTAATCTTAAGCAGCATTCACTTCCCAATCTAGTCTCAAATAATTCTTTAAATGCTTGCATCGAAGACATTAACTGAAGTGCCTTCAGCTTAGTCCACCCACAGATGATCAGTGTCTTTTAGTTCTTTGACCTGATTTCCTCTCATTACAAGCTGCACCTTAGGTACATGGTTCTTGGTTCTTAGGGATTGCCTTGACTGCATGAAACTGAAGATTTGTTTTCCTGTCATGGAGCAAAGTAGGGATTCACATTTGCCTAATGTGGAATCTGGATGTTTGGAAGATGTACCGTCTTAAGATGTACTTTGGGGTTTTCAAGAACTAATTTTGCATACATATGTCCTTTTAACTAGCACTAACAAATCTTTATGTTTTTCCACTCCCAGGTACACTGTTCTACGTAATGGACATCATCAGGAACATGAGAAGCTTCCCATCCACAATGACCCTGAATCCCAAGAGTCCTGTTTCTAGTCACAGTCCTAGAAGAGGAATGGCCCAGCTAAAGGAACAGATCCTGCTTAGGATACCCAAAGGATTCACAGGCAGCAGGACTTTATGAAAACTCATTTATCTGCATTGTCATGGTGCCTCCTGCACTTACTTCATATGAATGTCCAGCTGCACGTGTGTAGATTGATGGGGGCATGGGAACGTACATGAGCAGAACAGCTGAGGAGACATTCCTGTATCTGCAAGGACAGCTGGGCTATATGGCTGCGTCAGAGCTTTACTCCAGGAGCAAGCTGATTTCTGTCAATGTTAAGGAAACAGCACAGATACAAACCACCCAGTACAGGGGCTTCTGTTTTCCCTCTCCAGCTGCCATCTGTGTACAAGCCGCCTCTCTGTCCTGTGATATCACGATCTTAAAGATCACAAGTTCTGGCTAGAGCCCTAACATGGTGTGAGATTAAACGCCTGCTTTATCCGCGCAAGATCCTGCCCGCCAGCGACCAGATGCTATCAGGAGAGAAGCAGCACTAGATTTTCTTTAGCAAAAGCAGAGGAAACATTTGCCCTTTGATTATAGTTACTGGTGAAAGGTCAGCATGAGCTGCTGATTCACTCTACTCCACAGAGCTTTCTTTGTAAATGCTTTTATTGTGTTTCCTGGCCAAGTTCATTGGTGGAAGACTCATAGGGTGTATACAGTGCCTGACAAGCTGGAGTGGGACCTACAGAAACATTTTATCACTAACAGAAGGCCCTGCAAGTGCTGCTTCAATCCAGCCCAGCTGCTAAAAGACAGTGGTCATCCTCTGCCATTCAGAGGCCAACGGATGGGATGTGGCCCTCAAACCCCAAGCAAGTTGTCAGTGCTGTCATCTGAGCAACTTTGGGCATTCTTACCAAGAAGGAAGGTGGACAAGAGACAGAGTCAGTTTGTAATAGATCACCAAGTGCCATCTTGAAAAATATACCATCTAAAAAAACTTTTCTAGCTACATTGGGAAGACAGATTTCTACTTACATTTTCCATCTTTGTTTTTCATTTTGTTTCTGTTCTCTTCCAGTTGAAGCAAGAAATTTCAAGACTTTCAAATATCACCATATGCACACCTCTGCTTGAAAAGATCTCAGCCCTAAGCTGCTTCCTGCATGTAGATGTTGCAATGTTCTTTGTGAGCTGCTTCCACCTTTGCATGCAAAGAGTAGGCAAGGCTGTAGACTTCACAACTTTGGGAAAATGATTTTCATGCAGTGGGAGATAAGCAGGATGAAGACTACAAGCCTCTACCCTTTTTAGATGAAGATCTAACCCAGAGATGCCACCCTGAGCCTAGAAAATGAAATTATACTTTGTTATATTGTGTAATCATGTACAAATATTTTTAATGTAAAAAGAAAAGGTGATATTATTTATTATTTTTTATCAGGAATATGTTTGGGTTTTTTTCATTAAAAGCTTCTAGACCCAGGAGCTTAACATTATATGTATTATTATTTAGTAATATTTCTGTTGCTATGTGACAGGTATTTACTGTAAACAAACAAACAAATCCTGCTTTGAACAAACAAAAATGTTGCTAAGTAGGAAAAAAAAAAACCTGTGCATGATAAGAACAACTGGCTTCCTTGCCATGGTGTCTAACTTCTTTAAATACTTCTTCCACATAAAAGTCACTGATAAAGCTTCACATCATTTTCCTTTAGGATTCAAAAGGACACTGGGCAGAAACAGCCCTAATGAGAAGCAGCCAGACACCACTGGAGAGAATTGGTAGCAGTTAGAAAGAGACAACCCATTGGTGTTTGTAGTGATGGGTGTTAATGGGAAGAACATGAGCTATTTGAACAGAGAGGGTGAGACAGTTTGAGCCAGTTCCTGGTTCATCATTAGGAAGTTTGGCAATGACATTTTTACAGGGTTGTGTTTCCAAAGGAACTCATTATCAGTTCAACTCTATTGTTAAACACCAAAACAAAGCAGTGGGTGAAAATAAATTAATAGGCCATTATTTAAAGTTTGGAATTAATCCATCCAGGGCTGCTTCAGTCCTACCATCTATACCTCTGTGGAACTGCTCGCATGCGTTTTTGTCTGGATTTGGGTATGCAAGACTGCAGAATGTCTTGGCTTCATCTCAAGTATGAAATTTCTTAAAGAAATGCTAGAAAAGCGTTTCTCTGTCCCCACTAAAAGGCATCAAGATATTGGTGTGAAATTTCTCAGAGTGATATGGAATGAGCATCATGGGGATGCTATAGTAACGGTGTTCTTGTTTCCTGTTGTCCTTGAAGTGTTGTTTTCTCCTATATTTTTATGTGCTTCAGTAATATATCTCTTCTTAATTTAAAATGAGCTACTCAACACTGAATTTTACTCATGGGCAATGTTCAGAAGGCTCTATCAATGGGAACAGTAGCTCACTAACCAAAATGGTCAACAGCTCTGATTGGAAAAATGGCTCCAATTCCAAACACCATATTTGAGTGAAATAGCAAACACAAAATGTTCACGTTCTGAGTCATCTCTGGCTGACTGCTTGTTGGACTCAGTAAACCTGCCATGAACCACCTGGCAGCTCCTCCTTAATAACTCACGTATCTCAACAATGCTTCTGTGAACCCAGCAACTGAACCGTCCACCATCAATAATGTTAGAATTTCTACAGGAAATAAGCTGTCTCATGGAAAGGATCTGTACTTGATTTTCTTTGCTAAAGGTAGCTGCTCCTGTAGCCTCTGAGTTCATATTCCCATTGACCATTTTGGCTAGTGGTGTCAGAGTCTCTGCCTGTGCTGAATAATGTGTAACGCATTGGCTGTTTCTAAAAATAAACAAAAAATCCTCTATGTACATGGCAGCAAATGCCAGCTCATGCTCATTTCTTGTACTGTTTTCACTCAAAACCTAAGACGCTACCAAATAACACTTTCCACCTGCCTCACAATAGACTCAAACAGCTATAGCAGCAAGGGAGAATCTGGCCCCATTGCTCTGAAAATCGTCAGGAGCTCTTCGGTTATAGTACAAGTTCCTAATGTTTATCTACCCGAACAGTCCTGCCTCCTGCACCCCGTTCTTGTGCACCGGCTCTCTTTCTCCCCACGCTTTGCTTAGATTGTTACTGAGACCTCTTTCTCCCCTACCTGTGCTGTGTCCACCTCATCTCTTGCTGTCTACACGGAAAGACGTCACTGCTCAAAATTTGTCAATGCTCAAAACAGGCATTTGCAAATGAGGAGTTAGAATTTTGTGCAGCTCTTCCTCCGAGTTTCCCATTGAATTTGAATGAAAAAAAGACCTCCTTTCCTTCCTTTCCTTCCTTCCTTCCATGTATTTATTTCTTCCCATAAATACACTAGTACTCATCAGCAAATTACCACACCACTGCATTTACTGTCTGGGAACACTCTACATTTTTTCAACACAGTAAGCCTCAGAAGTGTTAAGCATGATGCCTGCTGTAGCTGTTGGATTCGGTTTTTTATTACAACTGATTACAGTTTTCCTCACCAGAGGTAGTGTGCTAGCAGAACAGCTAGATGATAAGAAATTGGCTGGCTGGGCCTTTGCTAAACTGTCTTCAGGAAGCTGATCTGTCAACACAGTTGTGTTTCCATATTTCTATATTTTTCTAGTCTCCAGAACTCTTTTTGAGATCTTGCATGACATTTCATAGCAGGGCATGTGCCCAGACAAGTAAATCCAAAGATGCATTGGGGTTACTTGTGTTGAAAGAAGGAAACAGAGCGATAGGCTGACTACTTCAGGATGCAGATCGAAAACCCAGGGTAACACTAAAACTGTGGGCCATCTGACAGTGCCAGGGTGCCCAACACCATGAGGTGAGCTATCCTTTCTACTGAGCAGCTTGCCATGTCTCTGATAGTTTACGCAGATAGAAACTGTCACAGTCATGCTGCAAAGTAAAATTCAGACATAATACGCACGTCACCGATGGGAAGCTGTGTTCACCAAACAGAAGCTCCAAGGAGGAGTGCAGGAGAGGCCATACACTTTAATTAGCTGATGATCAAGACTGTCTGGAGGGATGTGAAGCAATAACTGGATGATACATGCTCTGTAAATGTCAGTGCTTGAGGCAGTCAGCAGCTGTGTTGCTTAGTGAGATGTATGGAGATATGGCTGCAGCCCAAGTGTACTAGCAGGTCATGCTCATAAACACCATGCAGACAGATGAATCCTTATGGGCAAATGTCCTTTCCACATTTATCCTTCACAGTTCTTTCAATACTGAATATATTTTCAGTTTTCAGTCTTGGAGAGGGCAATAAAAAAATTAAAAAAAAAAATTAAAAAAAAAAAGAAAGAAACAATATCTCAGCAGAACAATTAGAAAAATGCTTTCAATAAATTCTCAAAACCCTTTTCATTTTCAGGAATGTAATACATGGCCGGCTCATACTGCAGGATCCAATGCCTTGCTACAATAAGAAATGAAAATATTTACCACAGTGGCTTCAAACTGGAGTAAATAACTTCCATTTGCATTACAACTGCAGCATGTCACCGTCGTGCCTCCACTCCAGCTGGGCTGTGTTAGCAGAGCTGAGAAGGGGCTCACAGTGGAAACAGAGGGACTGACAGTGCTGGAGCTGTGAGGTGTTTGTAGAGATGCTTCTACTGCATCTCTACCTCTTGCCCACACCGCTTCAAAGGGAGGCCATACACAGAGTATGCACGTGCAAAGGACTCCAGCAGAAAAAACAAACTCTGAACACTGAAAACCTTTCTCTCAGTGCTCTGCTCTCTGCACGTTTCTAGTCACAAGCAGATAGCAGGGCACATACAGTCACCGCTTGCTTACAGAGATACTGCTGTATTAATAAGCTTAATTCATTACTAGCTGTGACTTACTTGTGACCACAGGAGCCCACACCTTGGCCTAGCACAGCTACTTGAAGAAGTCCAGGTTCGAGGGTCACTGTGATGCTGGTCTAGCAACCAAAACTCAAATAAGCAATGAAAACCATTCTTTGGGTCATCTTGATTTGGAGCAGCATGAATCCCTGGCTCCAGAGAGTCTCTATTAGAAACTGTGGTCCTCCAGGAGTCTCTGTTATAACAAAGGACACTTCAGGGAGAATGTACATTGGAAACATGTTAGGCAACCACTGAACACTTGAACATGAGTCAGAGCTTGAAGGGATAAATGATACTCATCTTTGACTTCAGCACACTTCAGATGGCTTTTATTTTACCCTGCCTTCTCCTATTGTCCCCTAAATGGGATCAAGAGCTCTGTGAATAATCAGTAACAGTGTATTAGTTGTACTTACATGTTTTTCTGCATCTCAAAACACCTCTCAGTTTAGGTATTACTAAAAAAATACCTTCAACCTGACCATAGTATTGGTGCTTTTAGAATGGAATGCACTCAAAAATGGCTCTGCTCAGGAAAGATGGGGAAGAATCAAAAGGTATTTAAGGTATTTATTGGCGTCAGACTGACTTAATAGAGTGCAACAGAACTAACCAATTGGGTCCGAATCGTGTCCATTTAATTCCTAGCACAGATAAAAATACGTAACAATGCCAGTAAAATGATGGTTTCTTGGAGCAGGCAGCCCACATACAGCAGACTCTGCGTCATTCTGAAGAGTTTTCCTCACCCATCTTTGTAAACACTAAAGCCAAGGAGAGCATTTTCATTCTGTAACTGTCAATCGTAAATCCTTCAGTAGTTTAGGATCCAATCTTTTTTCTCTGAACTAGATTTCCTGAGCCATCTCCAAGTACTAGCAAGCCAAAATGCAATAAACCTGTTGGGGTTTTTTTCCTACTAATACGAACTCAATAAAAATATACAAACGCTTTCAATTTTTGTATACCTTAAATCTTTCTGAATCCACAGTAACCACATACTCACTCAGTATCTTATAAAGATTTACCTTATCACAGTAACTTTCTCACCTAGTTAAAAATAGCAGACATAATTCAATTAGAATTTACCCAGTATCTGAGTTCCACTACTTCCTACTAAACCAAACTGAAATTGCCTATGCAAAATCTTTCCTGTCAAATACATGCTTATTATTGGCAGAGGAGCTTAATGTACATATTATTTGACAATTTACAGAACTTTGCCTTTTTTTTATGATTTTCATTAATCTTTTTATGTTCTTGAAATCAATTGTTAAAAAAGCCCAGAGAAACCCTAAATATCTTTCCTGGACCATCCCAAAATGGGAATGCAATGCTAGCTGATGTTCCTTACGCAGCAGCTGTAGTGCCAAGATCTGTACTCTCAGAGATACTGTGAAGGGGGCTTCTCAGCCCTCTGGGACAAGAGGGAAATTTATTTCCTTGCACAGTAAGTAGCACACTTGACTTCTTTGAAGGCTTCTTCAAAGTCAAGATTAAGGAGGCCCCAAGTGAGGGCCTCCAGGTGCCACGGGGTGTGCTTCAGTCAGGCAGTAATTCAGACAGACTATCGGAACTAAATCCTTTTCCAGCAGCCTAAGTAATGAACCTATTTTCATATTCCCAACAGCTGAATCCCACCCACCAAACTTGGCTTTTGACATGAGTATCTGAAACGGTGTCAAGCCCTACCAGTGGTGACCTTCATATCACTAATCTCTAGATCCAACCCTGTTCAAGGGCATCCCTCTATCTGTAAAAACCAGAAAACATAAAAGGAGAGTCTACAGCATTATTGCAATAACTGCTGCCAGTGACTGAACAACAGCCATTAATCCAGGGGTTACTTTAAGGACTACACAGACGAACACAGATAGGTTTACTCCATACCAGTTCCCATGACTGTGCCCTGCTATTACACTCGATCATTAAACTTTCTGAAAGAGTTAATTCACTTGTTACCACCTTTTTCAGCCCTCAGTGTCAATCCCACGATCATTATTGGCAATCATCTTCACACAGAAATTCAAGCTGTGAACATCTGTGCTCCTCTTGCATAAGCTTAGAGCAGCCAAGAGAGGAGGTATCTACCCCTGAGAGCCCACACCGACTGTGTTGCCAGTGCTGGCTCCCTCTGTACAGTCTCACCCGTGAGCACAACTCATTTCCCATTTCAAAGTGCCAGACTCTTTGCCCTTTGCTAGACCAGGCATGTTTAAACGATAACCTCTGCTTGCTTGCTTCCCTCCTTGCCCAAGTAATCAGTTGGAAAGAGGAGTGCAACAAAGCCAGAGTCCGACCGTAGCATAAAATCTGTGGGGTTTGTCTCTCGTCACTCCTAGAGGAGGAAGAGATTGAGAGATAGATAAGGGAATTAAACTACATCAGGAAGCATTCTCAAGAAGAAACCCACCTCAATTACAGAGCTGGCCAGCACAGACCATTGAGAAACACGATTGTGCGCTTTGAAAACTGAGGGAGAAGTTTGCTGTTTGTTTTTACAGCTGAAGTGTGCCCCTTCATCTAACAAACCCTAAAAGATAACCCCTGTCCTCCCTCTGCAAACAAAGATCAGCAGCCAATGTGGGACTGTCATTATGCTCTCTTACCCTCAGATTCTTGTCTGCAGACCTCCAGGTCAGCCACAGATTTGGTAGCTTGTCCACAGAGCACAACTACATGCAACAGTTAAACCCTGCCACCTGCCTCTTCTATACCAGTGCCAAAGTACAGCTTTTCTTATGTCCTTTACATCTCTGTTTGTAAAGGCTCACATCTAAACTGCGGACTGTCATGGGAAATATTTGCTGAAGGAGAAAGCTGTCCTAACCTCTGCCTCTGCTTTTGATCCATCTGTCCTGCAGAAACAAGGGCATTCTTTTTTTTAACAGCCCTTCTTGTCACAATCCTGAATATTTTCTCGTAAATGACTGTTCTGCAAGTATCTTCCTTACCAGAAATACCTCCATTTCTCAGGTAGCTCTTCTTCAGAATGGCCTATCCTTGAAAGGTGGGGGTTGCTTCATTCATAAATGAAGCACTTCAGAGCAATGAGTCACTGTACTGAAAGCTATTACCCCTACTTACTGTGGGGATAGAGGTACAAAGCAGTTCAAGCACTTGCCCACAGTGGCATGAGGCCACTCAGACTCACTTTCCGGTCAGTGGAGAGCTAGTGAACACATCTGCCTTTGGCCCATTGAATTAGGCCCTGGAAGCATTTACTTCACTCCAGTGACCTCAAGAAGAGACCCCTCTGATTAGGGCATCTGTGCTATAGGCAAACAAAGGTAACCCACCCAGGAAGCTCATTGTTGAGCAAGGACAGTGAAGTCAGAGGTAACCTAGGGAAGATAATCCTCCCCGTTTAACTTTTTCCCTGAAGCCACACACATGCAAAGCACAGGAAGGAAGCAGGGGACACAGATTATGCACTTGTATCAGAGCTTCCTTTGCCGATTTCCTTACCTATCAGATTTAATGTTTGCAAAGCTGCCTTTGAACTCCAGCAAACAGTTTGCTTTGATATCCAGATGCAAATATCACCGTTTGTTAAGTGGGCTGAAAATGGATTTCATAAGTCATTCCAAAGCTGCCACACATGAGCACAGGAAAGCTAAAAGCCCCAGCTGGAGTCTTCTCTGTTGTAGAAATACGAACAGAGCAGGATTACTCAGCCATCTTATTTGGAGTGACAGCAGCCTGCTCCTCCTGACAGAGACCAAAAGAGAGGTGTCAGACCAGACTTCAGTGTGAAGAGGGAAGTCTGTTGCATACAGACAGATGGCATCTGGGCTGCTGCTTGAGGAAAGTTTAACAACTAGGCAAACCAATAGAAACCTTTTCTTGCCCATGAGGGCTTGACATGGCAACTGAATAGCAGACTGCTCTAAAAGGAGACAAAATGGAGACAGAAGGAGGAAGCTCAAACGAAAAAGTTCATATCCCTTTACAACCAGGAAGATGCAAACCAGAGTTTCTCAAGCCTAGCATCTCTACCTCTACTTATATAAAAGCAGCGATAGTTTTCCAGATGGTATATAGGGGTTTTTTTGAGATATGCATAGGACTCCAGAAAATGGACATAAAGTATCACCTTTTCTAGAAACTACATCAAGCTCTATTAAAAGAGACAGTTAAAACATTCTGGCATGCAAGAGGTTTGAGATGGTACAATACATAATACTTTCCAAAGTCTAAATATACCCTATTGTACCTTTTATGACCTGCTAGAATCAAGTTGCTTAAGCACGAAAAAAAGGAAAGGAAGTGATTGATTTCTACTTAGTTTACCTAGAGATCTGATAGAAAGGTATTTATTTGTATCAGCTACTCTTTGCTGATCTTAATTCAAGATGAGGTTATGAACCCACGTCACGAAAAGGACTTGCATCTCACACGGTAAGTGTTTCTGAAAGAAAGAAATACTTCAAGGTCCATTTAAAAGAAAAACAAGAGAACAATTCCTGACTGTAAATTACTTCATTCTAAGCCTCCGTTTCCCCTAAATGGTCAAAAAAATTTATGCTGTAATTTCCTGGAGCTAAAGCATCTGAAAGTTTACGAGATGCTGCTTTATAGAAGAAGCGCTCCTGCCATCGCCTTTGCGCGTGAACCTGCATTCCAAGACGATGGACTGAAGCCGGGCCCGGTTACACAAAGGGCAGTTACGGTGACAAAAGCGGCTCAGCACCCGGGCCCGGGGCAGGCGGCGGGCGAGGGGCGGTCGGGATGAGCCGCGGTGGGGACGGGAGGAACCGCGCCGCGGAGCCCCGGCGGGCAGCGGCCCCTGCCGCTCACCGGCACCCGAGGCTGCGGAGCGGCCAGCGCCGGGGTCCGGCAACCCCGGGGCATGTCCCGGGCTAACGCTCGCCGCCGCTCGTTGCCAAAGCCAGCCAGGCGACGATGGGCTGCGCAGCCTCTGCGGCAGCGCGAAACCAGCCCGGCCCTTGGTTTCCGCTGGGTTAGGTGGGCAAAGCGGCCGAGGGAGGCAAACGAGCGAGCGCAGATGCGAACGTGGGTTAGGTTCCAAGTCCCGCAAAGCAGCAACAACCCTCGAGGGTTTGTAGAAATCTCAGAGACGGCTTTGCAGGTGAAGGAAGGTTATGTGAATCACCTTCATCCTCCTTACCAGGCTTCAGTTCCCCTGCTCTTGCAGGCAGTTGATTGCTGTAGGTGACCTGCTCCAGCTGACAAAATCAAAAACAACGTGCAAAAGAAAACACTCACGACAAGTGCACATCCCCTCAGCAAATTGGGGCTGATGTCAGAGCAGTCTCTACTACAAACACACATCCCCTACAGCACTGACTCAAGGATCCATGAAAGAAGAAATCAGAAACCCAAATGACACTGCAACTTTTCGTTCTTCACCGTGGAAAAGAAATCAAGGAAGTTGCTGCCCTTACAACTGGGACAGCTTTCTAAGCGGGAGATGACAGAGTACTGAGTGTGTGCGCTTGCCCCGAGTGGACCACCACCCAAACCACAGTGGCAAGCAAATTATTGTTTGCACAGCAGCTCCTGCTGACACAAGCTATACCTGTTATTGTACTGGTAATGATTTTTCATTTATTTAACTAAAGAAGGTTGAGTGGGAAAATAGTTCTTTTAATCTGCTTTGCCCCTTTCCTCAATTTCAGATACAGAACTTAGGGAAGAGAGCTAGAGCCCTGGCCAGGTCCGAGATACAGTCACAACACCATCTCCATCACCCAGAGCTCTTGTGAGATGAACACAATGAATTTAGCCACTAGGTTTAGCTACTAAGTGTAAAATGGGTGCATTGTTAAAGAGGTGAAAACTACAGCAAGGTTCAATTGCTTACGGAAAGAAATACCGACTATAAATAAGTACATTATTTGTATAAATACTTCTTCAAAAGGCTAAAGTTGGAGATACCAGATGGAGATCTGGTGCAATACTCTAAAAACGCAGTAACATTTTCCTGTACATTCTGTATTAAAGTAGTAAGCATGAGTGAATTGATGACTCAGATTATTTGAAACACTTCTAGGAAGGGTCACAATTACATTTTGTCTGACTAACACTGAATATATTATTTATGGTTAAATATGTTGCAGCTGAACCATTAACTTTGATTCTGTGTTGAAGTGAATTCAACAGCATTCACACCATTACCTGGTATTTAGCGCTCCACCTCCCGTGAAACAGAGAGAGCAAATGCAAGACAATGCTACTGTCCCCAGTCTCTTGCTGCTTCCATTTGGCACCATTACCTTCCTCTATTTCTAGTTCCTCAAGAACTTCCACAGAGGGACAGCTGCAGACAAAACTAACACTGGCTTTGCTGTGTCAGGCAATTTTGCCTCGTCAATTCTACACAGCTGAACTTCCAAGAAATCCCCATTAGCCACATTTATGCCAAAGTTCGAACAATTAAAGTCATTAACAATGATGTGTAAAAACTGTATAAGGGTATGAACTATTTGCTGGACAGCTTTTACCACAGTAAGTTAGTAAATGGTCATTTGTTAGGCTGGTAACTCATAAAAAGGAGGAGCAGTAGCTCAGGCAGAGGTAGGGGTGCGGCTGTGCGCTCACAGCTCTGCAGGCACACGGACACGTAACAGCACACAAGGCAGCTGGCTTCATACTAACTTGTGCATTTTTCCACTTGTATGCTGGACTCGTAGCAGATTCTGGACAGACACAAAACATCTATGGAAGCAGAGGCATTTTCTAGGTAAAATAAAAACAAGCATTCAGGGGAAAAGAGCCATTTACTGACTGTAGGGAAAATCTGCATTCACGGTGAGCACGAGTCAGCCTGAAAGCTCAGTAGTTGAGTCAGGTGGATCCTGTACTGACACAGCTGTGACTAAGCAATTACACACCTCTTTTACTGCCTGTCTTAAGGGAAAATTCAGCCTTCAGCCAGTTAGGATGTACAGATTTATGTTAAAGAGAGTGGAACCAACAATTAGCAACTTATTTTTATATTAGAGTCAAACTAGTAATATGAAATCTAATGGTACAAAATTCTTTAGAACTTATCTTGTTTCTAAGGTGCTAAATATGCTTAACTTTCCCAAAATAATGATTTTAATGAACTCCAAGAACTGCCACAGATCACCAACTTAACCTCTTCTTCCCTGCTTTAGGCCTTCTCTAAAACAGCTGTAGAATAATTTTCTCCCTTTGAAAAATGCACACAAGACACAAAGATTGTGCTCAACAGGTTTACTCAGACTGGACTCTTAAATGCTCAAGAAAAAGGCACAGATTAAAAGAGACGCTGATGACTCTTTTGAACACAGCAAATGAGATTTTGTTTATAAGGAAAAAAAAATACTGCTATGAATTGTATGAGTTGAAAATTCAAATATTCTTCCCTGTTTCCAATTATTGGCCTTCATTAAAATGGAATTTAAATTAAATTGTATAAACATATGAAATAAAGTCTCAGTATTAGGAAGTTTTTCTTTTCTTTCCTCTATGTACAAATCTTAGTATACAATTTTTACTTTTCATTATACATTTACTACATATTCTTTTCCAAACTGCGTGAGAACAACTGCAAAGTACGCGTTGCATGAAAATGCTTTGCATTCGGAATCCACCTGCTTTCTTGGCCAGCAGTGCCAATCAGAACTGAGGAGGAGATGACAGGTTAGGGAGAGCATCCACTCAAATGTAATCATCCTCTACTGGTTCCCCGTTGACATCACAGTAATGGATGAAGATAGCCACCACACGCTGGAATACACCTTTCTTCATCTGGCGTAGCTCAGAGATCTCTTCTCCTATTGTTTCCATACAGATGTCTGCTGACAGTTGTCCTTTCCTTCGAGGTGCATAAATAGTAGCTGTGGAAGGCACATAAGAATAAAAACTAGAATCTTTCCTGTAAAGAAATTCACCAATGAATCTGTTTTGCATTAAGTGAGATAAGCCTCCGGGAAAAAAAGCAAACAGAAAAATCTCCCATTGAGCAGCCACATTTAAGGGATATTATTCAAGCAGAAAAGGTTCTGCCTTCCCTATATCTAAACCTTCTGCTAGCTCCAATACTCATTCAATGTACACAAAGTCCATATGTCTGCAAGTGAAGGGAATCCCAGCACTTAAAGTCTTCCCCTGAGACTTATCTGACATGCTTTCAGATAATCCATTTCAGTTGTCACTTAACTGCTTTATAAACAAGAGTAATTAAGGATAAAGCAGCAGTCTTTTTTTTATGGCTTTAACATCATGTTTAATCTAATTACTGTTTTAAATCAAATAGATATCAATTTTTCTACCATTCAAAGTACATACTGAACTACAAGTATAAAGTCTGTGAGGCAGATTCAAAGAAAAGAAACATTTTTTTAAAAAATCAGGCACTGGTATAGCCAGAAAAGATTTCTTCCTCATCCTCTTGAGCTTCATCCCCTTGAACTGGAGCTAGATAAGAATATCTAAAACTATGTCAATTAAAAATACCTCTAATGAAGGAGATTCCAAGGTTTTCCTAATTATGTACTGGAAGAATATATTTTTCCCTACTAACAAGCAACGTTCTTAATTAAGCCCTAGGAACTGCCCACTGTAATATTTTATAAGACAAGCTCCTAAATGGAAAGAGGCATATCTATCCTCAACTCTAACCCACATCACCTCTGCTCCAGAGTTTTCAGGGCCAGATCTTTCCTCTTTTCTCTCAAGTTTCTGTGAGTCTCACTTCTCTTTGCTGGACTCTCTTCAGCCCACCTTACCACTCTTTCACAACGGAAAGCCAGAGGCAGCAGTCCAGCTGAGCTTCAGCAGTAATGCCAGCAAACTCCACAGAACCTGGGTCTACACATCACATTAGTTTTGTGTGTGTTTTGAATGCACACATGCTTCTGAGTATGACAAACCTGTCACATTTCTAGGCTAAGCACCGGGTCTGATCTCCAAGTTTTTCAGTATTAGGGATCTCCATCTGGTTGATAACACTGTTGTGGTACTATGGCCCTCAACTCTGCTGGACCCCCTCCTCAGCCAGCTCCCAACACTGCTACAAGTAGTTACTTGTAGTCTACCAAAAATAGCATAAGAATTAGAAAACTGAAAAATAAAGGAATGCACTGTCAGCTTGGGACCAAGCATAAGTTAAAAATTCTTTGAACACATCAAAAAGATCACTCACTTCTCTCATCATCCTCAAAGTCATATCTAGCATAGCTGTTTGGCTCTGCTGTTCTCAGGGATCTCAACCATGGGAAGTCAGTAATCATGGAGTATGGGGCACCATCCACAATGCCTAGAAGACAGACAGGATGAGGATATGAAGATGACAATGTCACTCCTGCAGCACCAGCATTCTTCATCAAGTACAATTCACTGATATCACAGATTGGTCACTATTGCAGGAAAAGCACCTCCTCACTCCAATTCCCCCACTCCATGCCAAAGGTCCTCCACTTCCTTCACAAGAATTATTATTCATGTCTCTTGTAACTTGATGCAGTTACTTATAGCAAGAGACTGTTTATCAACCTTTAGCTCCCTACAAACACTCACCTTCTAGAGTATAAATATCTCGTCCCCAAGGGTACTTAGTGTATTTCTTCAGGTCTTCATCAGTTCGTGTAGCTTCAGGGAAGAACTCATATTTAATAAGCTCTCTAGAGAGAAGGAGGAAGAGATTACAGCCAGTAGTGATAGGAAATATGATTGTGGGAGGGAGAAAAACCAAATAGAGAATCCTACTACACAACCTTTCCTTTAATGAGCCTGAATCCACAGAAACACTCCTCTACAACCCTCAGACAAACCCAGTATGCAACCCCTTCACTTTTGAGAGTAACCACTGAGAATATGTAAGGTTTGGATGAGAAACCAATTAAGTTACTTTTCAAGAATAGTTTTCTGCCTGTAAGGAATAATCCAACCTAGCTGCAACTAAGCAAAACTTCAAAAGTAAATTTGTTCTCTTGGTCATTTCAGTGAAAAAGCAGGACAATAAAACCACTGGTTTAAAGCAGTTGGATGAGAATCACTGTATACAATTCCCTGCTCTTGGGAATTTTTACTCCTCAGTAAGGAGCTGATATTGATTGCGCATCATCTTCCCCAGAAACTAACATCATCTCTTGGAGTTATTTTAATAAAATAAAATAGTTTCCAGATTCAAAGATAGTCCTCAGCCATCCCCAATACTTCAGTGTTCAATTGCATTACTGCTGGATGGAATACAACTGGAGAATTCAACAGTATTTTTCACATGGTGAGGTTCAGTTAATCTACACTTGGTGTTAGCTACACCTTGACACTGACAGCCTACATCGCGCCTGCGCCATCCGGAAGCCAACAAATTTGCTGGTCAACAAACCATTTTTTCAAGATTCAGCTAACAGAAGACAGCAAGTCTACAGCTTGACTGAAGCTGTAGCTGCTGAATCAGGGTGGAATTTCTTTCCTATAAAAGTTACTGAAGGGCAACTACTCACTGGTTGATATTTGCTATTGTGTCCATCCAGCTCCGAACTCGCACCTTATTGCGGACATTGGGTGGGTTACTGAACTCGTGAATTATACAAATGTGGTACGGATAAGGGCCACTAAATATCTTTTGCTCAAGGGTCAACGTGTCAACCTGTAAAAGGCAGCAAACAAAGACTTGTAACCAAGAGAAACAAAGAGATGCGATTTTTAGAATGCGTCTTGAGTAGTGGGGTTTGATGGGAAATCTCTGTTTTCTCATGTGTTTCACAACTCCAACAACACGTAAGTAAGCTCTCATGAAATTCCTAATGGTCTAAACTACATTCATTTTCCCAGAATTAGTCTCTGGCTTCGGGGGAGGGGTTGTTTTATGGTCGAGGGGTTTGGTTTTTTGGAGTTGGCTGGTTTTTTTTCCCCCCTAATTGTCTTACCACTGTCCTTTAAGAACTAAAGCAAGAGATGTGGTTTCAAAGAAAAGCTGGCTTTTACATCAAATTAGCCTTCCCTTGTTGGTCAGGGAAACTAAGCCAGAAAAAGAATTACTTTACATGAGAGAAGCAGAATCATAGTATGATACAGAATGATCTGGTTAGAGGGATAAAGTAAAAAAAAAACCAAAACAAAATCCAAACAACATTCTGAATCTTAAATTAAGCACTCTTAATTACTTGCCCAGTGACCTCAACAATTCCTGACATGTCAGCGCTTACATCTCCTGTACGTAATCTGGGGGAGGACAGGGTGGCTCCCAGTACTACAACTATCTGGCAACACTGTTGAGCATCAAAAGTGGATGCAGCTTTCAGCAAAGTCATATTCAAACCACTAACTCCTGTTACTAAATCTAACAGGACATGGCTTAAAGATTTTAGATACCTATGCCTAAGTCATGCTTCTGCTTATACATAACTACAAGCTGTCTTAGTAGCATCCAGGTTCTTACAGTTACTTCTAGTTATTCAGTTTGGAATTAACTCAATGCATCATGACTTTTTACAGTTATCTTCTAATGCAATGAGTATTGGAGATGGTAACATTAAACCTCAGAATTCAGTGTCATCCAAGTTCCAGATTCTGCAATAAAAGCCTTGATGGACTAAAGTTTTAATAAAGATGTTTTCTCAGATCTGTGCTATTGTAACATCTACATTTCTTGCAGTAACTGAAAACCACATGAAGCCAAGAGTGGTGAAAATACAGGGAGAACTTCAGGTCTGTTCAAGATTAAATGCAAGTTGGTTGTGTACCTGTTGCATTGGTCGAAGATAAATGATTCTGTTTCTTTCCGGTGGCATCCTGAGAATCTGATCCAGAACCTGATCCATGTTTAACTTCTTGCACTGGGCATAGTCAAACCGATTGACAACTGGTGCATTTTCTACTTTTAAGTGTTTCAAAACACGGCACCTTGTGGCTATAAATCAGCAAACAAAATTATTAACAAAATAGAACAATAATACTGGAAAGGCCTTAGGAGCCTCCTGTCAGAGATTTTTCAAAGCCAACTGTTTCAAAAGAAGCCAAACAAGTAATGTAAGTAACAGACAATTACTGAAGTGGTTTGGAGAGCTGGCAACTTCAGTATATTGAAGAAATAGGCTAGCTGTTAATTTCTTCCCCATTAGTTTAATTTTTAATTTGTGAACTTATAAGAAGAGTCTTTTTAAAAGGCCATGTCAAATTTAAATCTAATATTTTTTTCCTCCTTTGTTACAAAATTAATGTATGTTCTAAGAAGTATTCTGGAATAAAAAAATCATTTCTTTATTCTCTGTTAAGTACAGATACCTCATATTTCAAAAGAAAAAGCGTTATCTAGTGTAGATGTTGCAGAAAACAATAAATCACCCAATGCTCCAATACAGGACTAGTCCCACACCCTGGCATGGGAATCTAATGCAGCCTAAGTGCCATAATTCAGAACAGATTTTTATCATGTCAAGAAGGAAAGTATCATCATGTCAGCTAAATAATCTATGGAAGCAGGAAGAAAGGAGAGAAAAAACAAGGTACTCAAACTCATTTCATCAAGTTCCAATTACTGTATTATCACTCTTCAATAAACATCTCATCTTCTTAACTGTCATATAATTTCATCTGTTGATTTTCAGATATTAATCTTTATTAAACTTGTTATGACTTATAAGGAAAGAGGCATTCAAGCTGAGAAGCAGTAACTTTTGGTGTTCTAAGCATCAATTTGACACATAGCAAAGTACCTGATGAATTCAAAATTGGCAGTGAACTGATTTTAATTCTTTCAAAGATTTTTAATAGTGCCAGGAGGAGGAGATACACATGACAGTAACTACATACCATGTATGAACATCATTTTGGGGCAGTCTTTCAGTACCAAATCCGTTATTCCACAATTGGTCAAGGTGATTCCAACAAGGTTTTTGGATTTCAAAGTCAGTACCTGGTAAAAATTGAAAAAATAAAATATCTGTGACAGGGTAAAAACAAAGAAAAAAAAAATCAACAAACCCCTGAATTTTAAAAGATACTGCCTGATACAGAATATTAACTGGGTAGTAATCAGGTACTTGAGAGAGCTAGGCTACTGATGGCCTACTGAGGAGAAAAAAAAAAAAAAGACTTCCCTGTGATCAGCAACATCACAAAATTCAGAAGAACATCTTCCCAAGATTAAAAAGAGAAGTCATATCAGAAAGCACAATTTCTATCAGAAAAACTAAGTATCATCTGTCAGAAACTTCAGATTCTTTACTATTCAATTTCTGTTTTTCAACCATGATGACAAAAGCAGGGGACAGTAACAGTTGTTTAAACACAGAAAGAAGGCACAGCAGAGAATCATGGTTTAAACTCCCCATACCAAGGTGTCTTACCAGGGCTATCTCAGAGAAACACCTCACAGGGAGGGTTGAAAATTATACACATAACTTATATAATCCTTTATGTGCACTATCAGTGGTAGTAAAATAAAGGACCCATCAAGCAGAATCATCTCCAATAGCAGGCACACAGGGAGAAAGGATTTTTTTGGGGGGTTTTATCAGAATTTTTCAGTTTTAGCACTAAAAATGTTAGCAAAGTTTAGCAGCCCAAGGATGAAGCTAACCAATTATACAAAGAAGAGTAACCAGAGTTCTATTAAAGCAAAGTAAAAACATGTAAAGAGAAAAAAGGAAGCATTCTGCAATGGGTTCCTTCTGTTACAGCAATTGAAGCTGTTTCTTGTAACCACAGATAGTTTTAAAAAAAATGTCAAACTCACAATACAGTTCTTCCAAAATGGTATGTTTTAAGAAGAAAAATCACATACCCAAAAATGTATTTTATGCTAATTACAAAAGCTGCAACGCATCCTAGAAACCAGAAAAATATTATGGGACACTGATTTAAGAAAGCCTTTGTGAATGTAAGTCTAAGTTCTTCACTGGACAGAGAGAGGAAAGTAAATGCAGGCAGGTTCTTCTACAGCAGAACTCAGAAAAGAAGCTGAAGTTAGATGTTCAGAGTTATGCTCCAAAGCAACCCCATGCTCAGCTAGAATACGAGCTGTGGGTAAACAGCCTCAATACAGTGAAGCCAGACCCTGCGATTTCTCTCCCATGACTGATCTTCACTGCAGAAGAATTACCTCATGTTACTTATACACTAAGAGAATCTCCAGGCTGCAAAGTAACAGCTGAGTCGCTATGTCCAGAGGTAATTACAAATCTAAGACTGTCTTTTAACATCACTAGTCTATGCTGTCATTTCAAAAAAAATTCCAGAGAATATTTTTTTTTCCCCCTGCACATCAAGGCATGTGGGAAGGCAGGACTCCATGCAGCACTATAGCCACGAGCACCTGACAAACTTCAAGTTTAGCTTTAGCTGATACTTGGTTCTTTGTAGGCCAGTCAGAGTATCACTACCCCTAAGAAAGACATTTCCTGTCCATATTTAAGACCAAAGAGAGCAGCAATATCAGTTACAACTCATCTGGCTCTACATGGAAGATAAGCTTGTATAATTACATCATTATTCATGAGCTTCCCCAGATGATAAACCTGTAGCAAGTGAAGAAAAAGACCTTACTTGAACATGATCATCTTCAATGACTGGGTCACTTGTACTTGTGGACTTGTCAGCTGTCCTTTTCCGCTTCGTGGTTTGCCGGGGTTTTGGCTTAGCCACCTCTGGAAACAAAATCAGAAAAGTCTTTCCTCTGTTTATATTTCAGGGTAACAGTAGAGACATTCCCTAGCTGAAAACACCCAATATGAACATACATTTCTTACATAAGCAGATCAAAATACCTGTCTGGCTTGAAAACAACTATATCTCTTTTCCTTCACTTTCAGGTTTATTGCTCAGATTCATTCCCACTAAATAACTTGGGGCAAGGGGGTGTGCTGTTTATAGATGAAAACACAGGAATGCTGAACCTACAAGTTCAACTTCACAGGAAGATGTGAAGCCCAGAAAAGAACAGAAGATAATTATTAGGTTACACTTGGTTCTCTGCAGCAAACAGAACATTATCGACAAATACAAGAACCAAAATAGCTTTAATAGTAGAAATAATATCAAACTACTTCAAAGTGTTCTCTTTATAACTAAGTTTTTCTAATACTGCAAAGGATGCTCACATAAAAAAATACTTTGATGTTCCCAAGCTGCTCCTTACACCCTTTCATGCACAAGTGACCTTAAATTCCTGCTTGATTTAAAAGATAAGGCTTTGAGAAAAAACTATTATAATGACCACCCTTACTTCCTACAGTAAGAGGGGAGAAAAAAAAAGCCCTAGAATTAATTGTGATTAACAGACCAAAATGAGATTTTACTAAAATTAAGCATCGACTTTTTTAAAACATGTTCACAAACATTCCCAATCAAGAAAGAAGTGCAGAATATTAGAGGCTATATATGAACTACTCCATGCCATGCTACCATTTAGTTAGTTTTATTCTATTTGTTGCAAGAAAGCGTGGCTTACAAATTTACTGAAATAAAACTCAAAATTACACACTCAAGTTGTCCTCTAGCCAGCTGTAAAATTTCACTGTCTTTAATATTTGACTTGAGTCAGTAAATCATTTGAGGAGTAAATCATTTCAGAGAAAAAAAACCAACCAAACTTCTACTATCAAACATAGGCTTGTTACAGAAGCCAAAAAACACAATGTCATTTTTACTAGAATAATAGCAGTCTTATCAAAGGCACATTTTTAGGCTATTTATGAAAAAGCATTTCCAACTCTGTAAGAAAGCATTTTCAGGTTATAATCTACTGAGTTGTGTATCCTACCCTAGTGAAGAAAAGCACTGCAACAGCAAGGCAGGAGCCCTCTCACTGTCCTATTTATTAAACAAAAATGTAAAAGATAAAAATTACACATCCAAGTCTCATATTCTGTCTCAAGTACCAGCTAACACCTGATACTTCAAAAATAAGTGTATAAAGACACACATAACTGTACAGAGCAGGGACAACAGTTCTGACTTGTGTACACTAAGTACAGGAAATACTGAGACATTTTTCTTCACAAGCAGAGCAGATCTTTTTCCTGACTAACAAATGAAACATGAAAACAGAGATACCTTCAGTAAGATACCCTAATTTAATACTTAAATCTGACTGGCTTCACTTCATGTTTTGGTAACGGATGAGGATAGAGAGGAAGTATTTTCTTTTGATTTTTGTAGACTAATTACTAGTCATAATGAGGCAAGGTAGAAAACAGACATTTTTAAATGTAATAGCAAGATCTTTTCTTCAATCTGAGATGTATCTAGTTACAGGACAATATCCTAGGTGACTGAGGTTTTGTTAACACTTAGGAACATTACAATAAACTGTAAAGACACTAGGACATGTGTGTTTCAATCATTCCATGTTAACAGAGATGTGAATTTGCTAGCAATCCTTTCTACCTCCGACTCATACACTTCAGCAACTAGCACGTTCCATTTTATTTGCCAGAGAGCCTCAAAGAATCCTGGATATAATTACAACGTGTGCTATGGCAGTCTAAGATGATTTTTCTGGAAAGCAAGTACATTTGGAAGAAACAAGTTCCCTTCTCCTATCTATTCTTTTCTCCCAACATTTCTGGCTTCATTCCAGCCCTTCAGGATTTTGGTTTTATTTTATTGTTTTGTTTGTTTTCTATGATGCAAGGTATGAACCTGTTGAATAAAAAGAGAATTTTCAGAAGTTTGATACACTTGGAAGTACAATCCAATAAGCAGGTGTACATGTTTGGCTCAGTTATAATTATGGCTCTCTTTACTGGTTGATAAAGTATCAGTTATTAACTTGTGCTTTCTTGCTAAGATCTGAGCATACCTGCTGCCTTCTTCCTTTTAAAGGGAGAATTTTAATAGGGGAGACAGTCTTATGTTTCAGTGAATAACAGCCTTCAGAGAAAGAGAGAAGCTGTCAAAAGAAGTTGCATTTGGTTTTCAAATGAGTAAATGAAACACTGTTTAGTATGTATGGATAACACATACAGAAATAGTTGTAAGGAGAAAAAAGAGTCACTGTCACTCTTTCAGAGAGATCTGTTATTTTATCTAGCTACAGCAGCAAAGTCAGTCATTTCTGTTCCATCAATATTCTGATCCTTTGACAAACCACTTAGTTTTAAATTATTAACCAATAAACTTCATGTTTAGCTTCAGTATTATCTGAGAGTGTTGCAATTGTTCACTAATGTCTCGTGCCAGCACAGTGTTTACTCAGAAATTAATATAGGCACATAGGTCATACCTGACTCCGACACCAGAGGGACATGGGACAGCTTGCTTCTAGCTCTTGTTAGCGGCCGGCGAGGATACTCTTCTTTATACTCCATCTCACAGCTCCTTCGCTGTGCACGTGTGCTCTCCTCCTCACTGGCAGGCCCACAGGCACTCCCACTAGTCCTCCCATCACTTGTCTCTCCTGCAGGTCCACAGTTCGGCAGAGTCCTAAGTGCAAAATCTGACCCAGTGCTGTTTGGCCCGTTCCTACAGGCTCCACTCGTGGACGGGCATTCCCCATCACAACACCCACTAGTCCTTTGTTGGGCATCCTGGGGCTTGTAGCAGGAACACCTGGAACAGACAGAGCTCTCCTCAGTCTCTCTCTCACTGGAACCTTCACTTTTACAAGGTGAGCAGACACACTGCCTCGATTCATCTCCAAGTGCTGGGCTGGTGCCAGCAGAGTGGCTATTAGCTGTCTGTGCACAGTCAGGGCCAGGAGAAACAGCATTGCAGGAGCCGGATGTTCCTGTCGATCCTGTGGCATTACTGCAACCTGGGTAAGAATCTTTGCTTTTATTCCTTTCAGGCATGTCACTTGCTGCTTTCATGTCTGCTTTAATCTGCTCGCTCGTTACTTGACAACCTTTCTCACAGCTGCTTTCCTCGGCATGGAACTGCTTTGTCTGGCCCACTTGGCTGGCACTGCACCTCTTCCGCAGGGGTGTCTTGCCTTTACCACTCACTGGAAGAGTCAAGCAAGAGAGAACAATGAGACAACCCAACACAGTTTAAATAAATGCCAAGTGCTACTCTGTTAGAGATGACTTAAGACAGAAGGCAGCCTAGAGGAATTAACATTTCTAGGCGTTGCTGAATCTCTGTAATGTCTTGCAGCTGTTTTTGCAGTAATGTGCTGAGGTGTTTGCCAGTAAACTAGATAGATATTTGCCAGAGAAGCTGATATTTTCACAAAAAAGCCAACTGATTAAAAAGACCAAAGTGCAAAAATATGAAAAACACACTGGTAGAAGGCTTCTGTTTTCTTAAATATGTGGAATGCATCTGAGGAGTTAAATAGTAACACAGATAGGATTAAAGTTTACAGTTCAGTAGCAATCCTTAGCTCCCCCTCCTGGGTATGGAAAATGCTGTCAATCGGGAACAGCAGCCTCAGTTTAGAGATGAATAAAAACCAGGAGCAAATAGTGTACAAATCACAACTGGAACTTAATGTGTAGCATATTAATCCTCTCAGCTAATTACACTAAATCAAGCTCAAATTAAAGATATTATTTTCACTATAAAAGTTTATTCCAATTGTCTCCAGAGTTTATTTCGACCCTGAAACCAGAACTGACAACTACACTATAAGCACAGCACTCTACAGATGTCCATATGGAAACCAGCCTTTCTGAAGTGTGTAGGGAGTGTGCTAGTTACAGCAGGAAGATACCTGATCCATCACAGCTTTGATATGCCCTAGGCTTTGCAGAAATTAAACCAGTACTAGACCAGTGCATTTCTCAGTACTTCACAATGCAGGATTTTTTTATGTTAACTTCCTAGCTAAATATTAATTATGTCTTAATAGTCTGTGTACTTAATCTGTCAATTACTTATAGATCACAATTTTACTTCAGCTTCCTCCTTTCTTGTACAGGATGAAGCTACCTCACTTAGAATACAAACTGCAGGAAGTAGCATGTCATCTCTGCTGCTGGACAGGTCGTGCATCAGATGGCATCAGAACCAGGACTCAGACTTAGTGCCACAGAAGTGCAGCTTAGAGCAGTGAATTCAAAATACAAGACATGGCCTTTCCTATTTCTCTCTACAGATGTCATACTACCCTGAAGTTCTAGGCCTCTGATTTGTGAATGAGTCATAATAATATACATACACATATAGGTGTGCTGGAATAGTAAGAGTTGTTCAGAAGTGAAGACAACAGTATTAAACATCACCCTGAGAATTCTAACTAACCTCCAAAGCTCCCAAGAAAGTAAAGATATTTTAAAGTGTCCCCTTAAGGGCACTCCCACAAGGCCCCCATGAACCAGAAGATACATAAAACTCTCATGCATTTGCCCCAGCGGTCACTTTTTTTAGCAGCAATGCTTTGACAAATGAATCCTATAGACAGCATAGCTGCAAATCTGGCCTCAAAGACATGATAACTTCTGTGCACTTGGAAATCCAAGAGAGGAGCTGCAGGTTTCTGCACGCAAAGCAGTGCAGCACCATTTCCATACAGTGACTCTGCGATTGGAACTCAGAGCAAGATTTACACCTTCATTTTAGATTTGTAGCAGGAAGAGCAGGGGGCACACAAACAAGCATGCCTGTTACAAAGCTAGAAATAAACCCGAACAAGATGGAAAGATTGAAGCTTAATAATAAATTTTGCTTAACAGTGCCCAGGAACCCATCTGTTCTGCACCTGAAGGTTCTCTAGTTTCCACTGGATCTCTGCTTTTCTCTTCTCCATCTGAGTAACTTTGTGCAATGCTGTTAGAGATGCAGGCTCTTGAAGTCCCCAGGTTTTCTTCCTCATCCTCACTGTCTGAATCATGAACAGTAATAGGTGCTGCTTTTACAACAGGCTGAATGCCACTTGGTCCTGAAAACAGTAGAAGAATGACAACAGTTCATGTGAAAATAAGCCAAGCATGCATTAAAGGGCTGAAGAACTTTTAGAACTGCTTGAAAAAAATGACAAGAGATTAATTTGATTCAATTTAGCCACCCATTCTCTGTCTCCCTCATTAAAATTCAAATATGAGAAAAGCAATATATTGCATTTCAGCATTAAAGCATTCTAGTTTGGAAGGGGAGGAATGTCCCAACGTAAGACAAAACACAGGTTTTCTGTAACGTTTCTCTGCTTCACAACAGCTTAAAGGTTCTTCCAGAACAGTACAAGTAACTGCACAACTATGCATTATAAGCAGTCCCTGAAACCTCCACCACAAAGACAGAAATGTCGGTCAGAATGCCTGCAATTATCCTTCTAAATCCCACCATTAGAAGTGGGAAGGAGAAGCACAAATTATCAAGCTTCAGTATAAATGTGCTTTCTAAGTTTTCTCTCTTGGCTACTAACTGAAGGAATTAGCCAATCACAATAACATATCTGCCTGTGAATAACACAAGAAATGAACACGAAGTTAAATAACCTTTTCAGGAGTTATCTTGAAAAAGTGAACAGATCCAGCATACGTGTATGTTACTTCATGTTGTTGGCATATTTAGCAGAAAATTATGTTGTCCAGCAAATAGTGGCTATAAAAGAAATCAAGATTGCCTCATGTCACTAATGTGTGTCACTGATGATGTCACTAATACAAATTAATTTAACACTGGAACAAGTTGTTCTGGCTTGAGGGGGGAAAAAAAAAAAAGCAAAAAAGAATCCACACTCTGCAGTGAAAGAAGTAAGGCCTTTAACCCCAACACAGGAACATGGAAAGCTCATTCAGGCCTTCTGACTTTTATTATACTGGGCACAAAAATAAGGTTTTAAGATCAAGATATTTTACTCCATATGCAAAAGTAAACTGGGGACTGTAAAACAGTCTTTAAAAGTCTGTAAACCAGACTTTGAAACAGAATAAAGTCTTTCACAGCAGTAAGCTGTGCTATCAACATTATTCCAAACACACCAAACAACCCAGCTCAGAAAACCATCCAAAACTAGACTTATACTGAAACATTTAGCCCCACAAGAAGGGGATTCCAAAAAGTAATTTCTTTCCCAAACCAGAGTTACCTGCTTGCTCTTCATCGACCTCCATAGGAACAACAGCCTGGCTGTGAGCTGGGAGCTCATTCTGGCCCTGCCCAGCAGCCATCCCTTCTTCCTGTGCCACCTCCTCCATCTCATTCAGTGCTGAAAAGATTAAGATTAGGTCAAAAAGAGGAAACAGAAGGAACAGAGTGCATAAGCACAGAAGGAAAACAACCGGCACCCACAGAGAGTCAGTGAATCATTAAGAAATAATTGCTGCCTTGATTCCTTCAGTGAGTCTCTAGATTGTACAAAGCCTCTCACAGATTTGTTCTGTATCTTTAGCCAAGGCCTCAGCCTAACTTTTGGGGTTTACTTCTTCCAAATTTTCCATTCCTCCTCAAAAGTCTCGTTCTACGGCACTGAGCAGCATAAACAACATTTACATATTCATCCCCTCCAGTGAGTTCTGCCATTGCTGGGCAAGTTTGAAAATAGACCATCTGGCACTGGCATATACTCCCAGCTCTGACCAGAGGAGTCTAGAAACACTTCACAGATGAGTACCACGCTGCAACTCTACATTGCTAACACCTGCATTGACAGGTATCTTTGAATACTGATGTGCCTGTAACAGCTCTTAGGTACAAAATAGAGAGCTTTCATCACACAGGTATCAGAGATATGCAAACAGTCCTCAGAACAGACTAAAGTTACTGTACCAGGAACTGAAAAAACAACAAGCTTTCAAGGTATATTAGTATCTTCTCTAGGGCCCTATCTGAGTGGCAATGCAAATCACCCACAATCACTCCCTACAAAGACTGACAAAGATCAGAGATTACCTTCAGCAGCAATCTGTTGTTCTTCAGCTTGACCATCTTGCCGCAGCTCATTCTCCTCATTCTGGTCATTTGGGTGTTGGTGATTGTTGTGGTGGATGTTTGCATTATTGTTATTCTGGTGATTATTGTTGTTGTCATTGTCGTTGTTGGAGTTCTGATTGCTGACTAGGGCAGAGGAGACACCAATTCCTGTGCCTGCACTTAGGCCCACACGAGCACAACCCTGAAAACAAAGAGCAACTATTAAGATTTGAAAAAAAATCAACACATTATCTTGACAACATATCCTCATGCTGACAGAAAAAGTGTTCTGTCACTAGTATCCATGAGAGCAGAACAATACACACATGAAGAACAGGAAAATTGTCCCTAATACTTCCTTATGCTACCCATTGCAGAAGTCCATCTTAAGTCTGGCAACCAGAAAACTTAGACTCTATTAAACTCCTAATGAAAGGGAACTCTAGAAACTATATAATCTTACTTTATTAAACTGTATTTCATTTGCTATGAGATCAAATTACATCAGTACAAATAGCAGATTATATAGTCTTTCCAGAACACAGTAGCCTCAAGACAGAATTAATGATCAAAGAAAGCAGTTTTTTTACATAGGCAGATTTCATTACGTTGCAACAGCTGTTAAAAAGATTTGTGTTGCAGTGTGGGAGAGGGGATGATGTGAAGAAATAAAATTTCTGAGCTTTGAAAGCACTCCAGCAGGGGAACAGTATCCTCGTTTCACCCTCCACAAAATCATAAAAACCCTTAGCACTGTAAACAAAAAAAAAACAACAACCCACCAAACAAACAAAATCCAACCAAACAAACAAACAAAACCAGCAGCAAAAAGAAGAAGTAGAAGAGACCTCAAAAGAAACACAGAATCGATGTGAGTCTTATTTCCTGGTGATATATTCATACAAGATCATACCTTGCCACTGCTCCCATCTGCAGAAGCAGTAGCTTTCTCCCTAAGATATCATGGTAATAGCAACTGCAAACCCAAGGTATTTATTAATCAAGCTAATTAATTACAACTTTCAAAAGAAAGTGTAACAGCTGGAGCTGACCATATTTCCAATGAGCTGGCAACACTAAAATCAAAACCATTCCTTGAAGGACTCACCTTAGGAGGTTCACGGAACATCTGGTCCAGAGAAATAAATTCTAAGCTTGGCAGTAACTCAATGAACTGACTAAAAGAATCCAGCTTTATCGCATGGCATCGCACCAGGGTGAGGTCAACCAGTCGGGTCCACCTTGAATGATCTGTGGAAGAGAAGAGATGCATTTCCTGAAGGATTCCCACCTCACTTATTTTTCACCTTTCAGATTCAAGAGGGGCATCTTCTGTATCTCCATTACCAGCATCATTATGGTTGCAAACCACACATCATCTACTGTACTTAGTAAGTACAGGCAGTACTATGAGCAGAAAAAAATCTGTTCCAATATCACAGCAACTCATGTAATTGTATCTCTAAGATTTCAAAGATGTGCAATACCTGTGATCCAATTATTTGGGTTATGCAGATGTGGGCAGTTGTAAATCACCAGATACTTGATGCAAGAAAAAACTTCATTTACAGCTTTCATACCAATATCTGTAATAATTCCTGGATTTTCAACCACATCAGCCAAGCCATACTTCACTAAGTCTCCATTTGCCATTTTACCTACGACAAAGATAGCACCAGTAAATTTCAGAAAGTTGCCTCTTAGAGCATGATTTTCTAACTCCTTATTTCAGTCCAATTTCACAAAATGGATCAGGTTATTCCTTCAGTTCAATAAAGCTGAGGATCTTCCAATTTCACTAAGTTTCAGGAAGTGAAGAAAACCATATTTGGCTGTATGAGATCAACAGCCTCAATACGAGCACATTGACATTGTTTTTATAATCACTCTCAGAAAATGACTGAAAGCACATCAACTTATATTTGTCAAATAATCTATGTATATAAAAAAACGTCATACACTGTAGTAAGAACTCATCAACATATCCTAGATGAAGAGTTTCAAACTGTGGAAATTCCAGTTCAGCCATCTTCAAAGCAGAAAAAACACCATCTTTGGTCAAGGAAGGCTGGATCCGCACTTCATGCAACCTGAATGCAACCAAGAATGTTCCTATTAAAAGGCATGCCAACACACAATTGCCATAGAAACCACTCAAGAAGATGCATTCTTGTAATACAAAAAAAATATTCTTTCAACAATGGCAGGATTAAGAGTATATTTGGTTTATCTTTATGGCAGTATTTGATGGTTACATAGCAATATAGTTTTGCACCGTGCTTTTCAGATATGGGTCTAGGAAGAAGGCTTATGACACAAAGTGATTCAGAAACAGACATAACTCCAATTATTTCAAGCACAGAATACTCCTGTTACATAAACTTTAAATGTTTATTCCTTAAATTTCTGAAGGCTGTTCTGCTTCTTCGCATTCTTGGACTTTATTACAAAAATACTTATTTTGAAAGAGGAGAAAGGGGAAAAGAAAGATCTAAAGGCCCAGACCTTCGTGCAGCAGTTATGATGAGGTAGCCAAGATCCACTTCAAGTGCATTCTTGCAAGCTCCCAGAACTATAGTGTGCAAATTCCTAAAACCACCTGACAAAAGAACAAAACAAAACCACATTCTTTGACTTCAGTCACAGATCACAACCTTAAGCCTTATACATTTCCCCCAGTGTTATCTTGACAAATGAATTAACAAGACATCTTTTTTAGCAAATCCATAAAACATATATCTGCACCTGACTCCCCTCCAACCCTGCTAGTTCTGCTCACCAACAAATGCAACTGGAAGATTAGCTTATCAGTCAGGACTTAATTGCAGTTAAAAGATACAATACTCAATAAACATATATATTTAGCACCATAACCATAGTTCCAAACTTGATACCTTTAAAATAATGATCAGGAAAGGGTATGCTACAGACAAATAAGCTAAGCTTCACATGACTCCAGTATTTGCTAATATTTTTATTTGTTTGTTTGAAGTAGGAGGGATCAGAAGTTTCATACCTGATCTCCAGCTATCTTCTACCACATGCTGGATAAGTCCTCCAAGAAATGGAACACGAACCAGTTCTAAATGCTCCAGATTTCGAGCAGAAGCCAGGCCTGTCACTAAGGGAACATACTTCAAGGAATTTGTGGGTCCTACACAGAACAAACCAATATAGAAAAAGAAGGTTGTTTGCTTAACACTGAACATATCACATTAAAAAACAAAAAAAATGTTCACATATATCCATCCAGATCAGGAAATGAACAGAACTGCATAGCACCAAATAATCTACAGGAGAGGGATACATTTCTACCCAACACCGTGAATAAAACAATGGCTGTTTTCAGAATCTTGCATTCTAAGATTTCCATTTACAGTTGGTGCTTATGCAGCATGAACAGAATCAGATTTCCTATATGCTAAAACATCACCTCCATATACGAATCCCTCTTACCGGCACAGTTCCTCATGACAAAAGCGCGTAAGCTGATACAAAGGAAATCTTTAAAAGGCTGTGGTTTGGTGAGTCTCACCCACTTCAAATAAAGGTGCCTCAGCATTGGGATACAAGGAATCTCAGGGACATTCACCCCTAATAATACATAAACAAAACATTTTAAACAAGCTTTAAACTGTAAACTTTCGGATAAATTTATTTGGATTAACACTCTGGCTTTAAAGAGGAAATCTCTGCTATGTGGCATGTGAGAAAAGCTGTAAACATTTTAAACTAAACACAAGTTCTTTACCTCAGTTTGTCAACACAGTTCTCTAGAATTTGCCCTTTGGAGCTGCTACCATATACATAGCAAGTCTTATTTCAAAAATGCCACACGCCAAATTCCCTCTCTTAAAAAGAATTACAACCTTGCAGAGTTTCAAATCCTTTAAATTCACCTGGGTTGAAGCCAGCTACCATTACCACACTCACCTACTAAGTGCAAAGTCTGAATTTTAGCTCCTATAGGAATTTTCAGCTTGTTCTCAGGAGGAATTGGAAAAGCACCATTACGATTACGAAACTTCCCTAAAATGTGAACTTGTGGCATGTATGTCCAAATAGCTTCCACCAGCTCTAAATGAGAGGTCTCAACACCCTGGATAAAAGGAAGCAAAGCAAATGCTCTAACAGCAGTTCAAGCAACAACATCCTCTTAACCATGTAAGCTTCTCAATAACACACTATACATAATGCAATGTGTTATTTCACTTTTGATATGTAGCAAAACTTGTCTTTTTCAAAGCAGAGGGATCCGAGTTTTAGTTCGTTTCCAAACTTAAGGGCACCTGTGATTCCCACTGGTGCAGCTAAAAATAGTACTCGTTTGCAAATATAGTCACAATTAACTGCTAGTCTGTACAGCCAGATCTGAATACAAAGCCCACATCTGAACACAAAGCCCTGCGAGCAATGAAGTCCCTGCCACATCTCTTCTGCTCTGTTAACATGCACCACCTCAGCTGCCGAGGGAGGTTCTCTCTGTTTTCTAACCACTCACCAGCAGATTTGGACAGGCCTGCAAAGCCTCTAAAACTCCAGGAATGCTGAAAGCTTCATGGCCACGGACTCTGCGTCTTTCAAGATACCTGGGATGGAGACCATAAAGCTGTTCAATGTCTGGCATCTTCCTCAGCAGTGTTAGGAAACTGGAATCGGTGAAACCTAAGACGACAACAACAGATTTGGTATTTGTGTGACAGCAGACACCTTGGCTGTAAAGGGAAAACCAAATACACTGCCCTCTTTATATGGTAATATAAAATTCTAGTGTCAAAAGATGTACTCCAGGAAGCAATGGCTTGTCTTCTACTTCCAGATTCTAGAAATCATGCCCTACATACTCTTCTGCCTTGAATTTTGCAGGCTTGCTGTAGGTTTGACTATTGAGTTCTCTACACTTTCTGCCTTCTCAGCTGAAGCACCTCTGCAGACCGTCAGGCTTAGTGTCTCTACCTTTCCTTGAATTCCATTTATCAATTACCTGGTGCAAAAATGCCCAGCTGGATCAGTGATATGCAGTTCATCGCTCTTCACCATAGCTCTCAATTCTCAAAGAAATGTGACAGTTTCTTAAAGCCAAGGATTATTTAACATAAGACAAAACATAAAAAGGATTTTAAACTAGTAAGTTACCTGTACTTACATCTATCTTAGGTTGGGTCTAGCCATCTACCTGATAGCAGCCCTAATAAATCTAACTTGGCAGATCCTCTAACTTTCAGAATTCACTCATTTTAGCTCTCTCCCCAACAAACCCCAGCAGTGTAATTTAAATCCAACAGAAATCCTAATACTCACAGGGTTCACCTAGGTTGCCAAATTTATCTACTGATCTGAAGATGGCTTGAGGTGTGACATCAAAACTTATTTATTCTTACATTGTTAAGTGTTGGCAGATGAGTTGCTCTCTCATTCCATTGTATTTTTTCCTGCCTGCACGCAAACAGCCTCTTCTTGGATTAACCCTTGGATTAACTCCCTTACAATAATCAGACAAACACAGGTTGTATTTACAGATTGCTACAGACAATCCCAGTTTCTGCTACAGTAACATCCAGTGTGCATATATATATATATACACCTATACACACACACAGACAAAATTTTTACAACCCACATACTCAAGGAAGCCACTCAAATCTCACAAAAGTCAGAGGGAATATTAAACACCTAACTCCTTTTATGGCTTTTGAAAATTTACCCTGCAGACGTCATTGCAAACAGCAGCACTGCACTGCCACTTTTGCTCAACACCACTTTAATGCCCTGTCTTGAGCGAGTGCATTACTCACCAGTGGGCATGTATTCCCACCAACGGCCTGCACACAGGTCCACCACCTTCACTACTCGCAGATAAAGAGTGACTGCTTCCTTCAGCTTCCGGGACAGGCATTCCATGCACATGATATCCTGCAAGGGAAGGTACCTTGGGGGAAAGGAAAAAATATCCCTTTGATTTATCAAAGGTGGATCCCGTTTGGCTTTTTCTAAAGCACAGAACATCCCAAGCGTGGCTACACAAATGAATGGATTTCTAACGCCTAGTAACGTTAATTCAAATAGAATTTTCAGACCCATATGAAGTGTGAAACTTTGCTAAGCAGAATGACTCATCAATTTTTGACACTGAATATAGCATATTTAAGGTACAGACACAATATTAAAATGGAGAGATGCTTTAGTTCTCTAATAAACATGCTGACCAAACCATTTGCCACTATGATTTCTACATGGTTTAATTAAAGGGGCTCTCATTTTCTAGTACATACTAGCATGCTCAATTTGCAAACATTTTGGAGAGATATTTTTAAAGAACTTATTGTAAGTCATGTTTTGAATATAATGAGCATAAGTGAACATCCAAGAGAAGAATTATAGGGAAGATTATACACTCATCCAAGTCCCCTTCTGTGCACTATGATGCAGATGCAACAATTTCAAAACACGTACCTGAACTGTGTACTAGCCAAGATATATTTCTGCACTGAAATCATTGTTTAAACACTTGTTACCACACACTGGTGAGCAGAATTACATAATTTATTTCTTCTTCATTCTACCTTTCATAACATTCACGTAAATTAATTTTCAAAGTATCCAAATGGGACTGGAAAAAACATTTATCACTCCTTCTTACCCAGTTCACTTGTGGTATAGCTACATCTTCTGAATACTACATGACACAAACATCAGTGCAGGTCAGATTAGGGGGAAAAAAAGTAGAAAACAATATAAAAATAAACAACAAACTGACTTCTGGGAGGACGCTCACCTAAAAATGTGGCAAAGCACTTCATGAGAGAGCTGGTTCATGTAATCTTTTGGCTCATCAGCTTTGGTAGACTCGGAGCCTTCCCTGTTCACTGAGCACGGTTTCACATTTTTCCGCCGGGGACCCATATTTGCAATAATTTCTGATGAAACAAAATGTTCACAATGTTATGCAAATTCAACACAACTGAAAGAGGAAAGGGACAGAGAGTAGAGGAGGACACAGCAGTTAAGCTTCATTTACTGAGGAAAAAAAACCCCAACAAACCAGCAAAATCTGCCAATAAAGACAAGGCCCAGTACAGCTGAACTGAGTTAACTAAGAAACAGAAAAATTCTTCCACCAAGTTAGATTTTGCCTAGCACACGAGGTCTCAGACATAACCTGGGGATTACTAAATAAACTAGAGTTCCTCTAAAGTAAGGGAAAATGGAGAAAGGGGAAAATCACCACAGGTTTAATGAGAGATCAATTCCTTTGTGCAAATAAAATATCTTCAGAGGTGCCATCCACACAGTAGTTGATCAAGATAAATCACAGGAAAGCTGTGCAGAGACTACAGAGGTTACCAAGCAAATACCAACTAGACATGTCCCAGTGAAAAAGAGCTAAAAAATAAATAGCTTTCCTTTCAGGAAAAAAAAAAAAAAAAAAAGGCTCCTAATGATCATTCCCCAGAAATGCCCCATTAAAGGGCCTCAAACTAGCTCTTCTTAGAGGTCAGAATACCAAATAAAATATTCAGGTTGCTTAGTGAAAGATCAAAGCCCCAGAAAAACTGAAAGACCTTGCCTCAGAACCCGTGTGCAGGGTATCCTCTCCTCTTTCCCTTCACTGAATTAATGTGTTCATGTCTACATTGTTCCTGCAGCAGACACACAGGCAGAGAAGGACTGAAATAACAATGTTATATGTTTCACTTAAAAACATACAAATCGATGACAAAAAGTAACAAGTAAGTAGTTAAAACAAATATGAACTTAATGTTAACAGTAGAATAACTGAGTTAACAGCTCATGCAGATGAATGGCATGAGAAGTGCCTTCACTACTGCTATTTAGCTGAGGAATGTTTTCTGGTAGGTAAGGTAAAGCATCATTAATTCAGTAAACCTGTTTAACAGGTAGAATACTGAAATTCAGTGGATGAGCAGAAACAACTTTTAAAGAAAAGCAGATTTTGGAAAATGTATCAGAGACCTGTCTGTTACAGCATTCATTGTGATGTAAACATACCACACTCTCTGCTGCGTGTTATTTGGAAGTGGCAACTGAGAAAACAAAGTACCTCAAGGAAATGAACAATGTTTTTCCTTCTCCAACACAAAAGATTTATATGCTGGCACACAATTTGGAGTAGTGATACCTTCACTGTAATCTAATTATTGAAAAACATGTGCTTTCACAGCTTCATACACATTTTAAATTAACAACTGTATGTTGTCATCATTAATTTCACTTAAAACGGTGATGATAAAATAACTAAATTAGTCCATGAATAGCATGAAGCTAAAATAGCTTCTGCCCTTGAACAGCATGAAACAGATCTCTACTCCTTGGGATTGGCTGGAACTTCTCCAGCCAAAGCTAAAGATATTGTGTTTGCTGCCTGCACACACAGTACCCTTCTTTTTCATGGACCCTGGAAGGGTTTAGTGAGTTTGTAATACTGCACTACAACGCTGTTCTATTTCATGAAGCCAAAATTGACTTCAAGCTGCTTAGGAGATTGGATTGTGATGAAAGTAAGTATTACACAGAGCCCCAGCGAATGTCACCTGATGACTTAATTTGAACAGAGGGCAGAATACATCGTAAAAAATTCCAGACTGATGCAGACACACAATGGAGTACAATACAGCACTGTTCAGAGGACAGCATTAAAAGGGCTGTGACATGACAAGAGAAAGAAAGGTTCTTTCTAGCATACAGGGAAGAAGTCTGAATGAATCCTGTGAGATTTAAATGCAACGAGCACAACCTGCCGTCTGAGTTTGGACTGTAGCTTAGTTTGGCTCCTGCCATTAGTACAGGGGAAAAGGAATGACCTAGCCTCTTATGAGGCTGCAGTTTTTGCAAAACACGTGCTCCTCTTAATATCATTTTGAGCTACCATGTACAGCTTTAACATTTCATTCTCCATTAGGGAGCTGACCCATTTAAAACAAACACACCACACAAAAAAAAAACCCTTCAAATATTTGATAAAGCTGACAAAACAATTTTGCCCTCCCCATTTTGTTATATTATATTAATACAGGAGTCTTTGTGTGAAACAGCTCCATGCATTATCTTCTTGGTTAGTAACAGCTACACTGAAGGTAAAAAGCTTAAAAAGCCATGGGGGTACCTGCACCCCCCACAGAAACCATCGCTTTAGAGAAAAACGCGGAGACAACAGCCAGGGACGGCCTGGCAGGCGCTAATTGAACAGAGGTGTTTCCTTATGGGAGGGAGGGAACAAAAAAAAAAAAAAAAAGAAAGAAGAGCAAGTTTATTTTCGCTTAGATAAGCGGTATAAAATCAGGTTTCCCCACAGCCCTCTCGCCGGAGCCAGCCCAACGCCGCCCTTCCCTCAGCCAGGAAGGGGCCGGGGGGCAGCGGGGCGGCGGCGGCGACAGGAGCGGCAGCAGCCGCCACTAACGCGGCGCCTCAGCGCTTCCCCGTCCCCCCGGCAGCGGCGGGAAGCAGAGCGGTTTATCCCCAGGACCTGTCACCCCGCGGAACGGCCCTCACAGGCCCCAGGCCGGGCCGCCCCGAGGCCCCGGTGCCGGACGACGACAGCCCAACCGGCGAAGGGCGACAGCGGCACCGCTCCGCCGCACCAGGCCCGCTCGCCGCCAGAGGATGCGGGGCGGCAGCCTCCGTCTCTCCGAGCCCCGCCGGCTCAGCACCCCCCGCCCTCGGCCGGCCCGCAGCCCTTACCTGCCCCTCAGCGCCGCCCTGTTATTGTGGCCGCGGGGGGAGGGTGAACCCCGGCAGCCGCTTCCTGCGCTGCCCCTTCCGCCAGCGCCGACGCTCTTCCGGCACCTCTTCCGGCGCCGGCCGGAGGCGGGAACCGGGAGGCTCCGCCCCTCCGCCATCTTGAGGGCAGCGGCGGGCGGGGCTTTGCCGCGGACATCTTGGGTGCGGCGTGGCGCCCGCCGTCTGCAGCTCGTCACCCAGGGGGCCGCCATCTCGGTGGTGGCTGCAGCGCAGTCGCGGCTGGGCCCTCGCAGCGCCCGGAGGGGTCTGGGTGCGGCCCGGCACAGGGGGCAGCTAACAGGACGCGTGTCCGTAGGCCCAGTGACAGGGCAGAGAACCTCAGCTCAGACCCCCTGAGAACATTTAATGCCAGCTGAGGTACAAGGACCTAAAGTGGGTGTTTTCATAGAATCAGAGAATTGCCAGGGTTGGAAGGGACTTTAAAGATCAGCTGGTTCCAACCCCCCTGCCATGGGCAGGGACACCTCCCACTAGAGCAGGTTCCTCAGAGCCCCATCCAGCCTGGACTTAAACACTTCCAAGGATGGGGCTTCCACCACCTCTCTGGGCAACCTCTTCCAGTGTCTCCCCACCCTCATGGGGAAGAAATTCTTC
>WUAM01000431.1:26472332-26539364 GCA_024336885.1 Actenoides hombroni
CTGAACAACCCCAACTCTCTCAGTCTGTCTTCATAGGAGAGGTGCTCCAGCCCTCTGATCATCCTCGTGGCCCTTCTCTGGACATGTTCCAACACGTCCATATCCCTCCTGTAACAGGGGCTCCAGAACTGGATGCAGTACTCCAGGTGGGGTCTCACGAGAGTGGAGCAGAGGGGGAAAGACAAGTTGGAAAAGAGAAGGAACTGAGGAAATGCTGGCAGATGGGTGCAGGGCTCTGCACGATGCCAGCGAGCAGCCCTGAGGGGCAGGGGGTTGGAGCAGCTCCCAGGCTGCTGAGAGCCTCAGGGGTTGCATTACCCGTGAACGGAGAGGAATGTAACTTATAAAAGCTATACCCCTGCTCCACAGTTCTGTATGAACTGGCAGGTGATAGTGACATATTACCTGCAGAGGCTCAGGAGCCCTACTTGTTGCCTTTGCCTAAACAGAGACCAACCAAATGCTGCAAATACACTTTGGCAATCTTTTAATCGGTGCATTTGGACTGATTCCAGGAGAAATCACGATTTACTAAACATCTTCACATACTGCGCACAAACCCCAAGGAAGCAAGTAACAAAGCTTGCTTGCTACTAAGCCGACTGTTTGTAGTTTATCTTTCACAGAGGCCGGCCAAAGGATCAGTTACTTGTTTCATAATCATTCCAGAATAATCCCCAAAGCTCTGTGGTGAAATAGGAAGGAACAAAATAAAATTCTAGTTGGACTTCGCAGCATGAGCAGAGTCGCTGTTTGAAAATCCCACACGTCCAAGGAAGAAGCAAGACCATCTCTCCTAAAGCGCCATTCGGCACACACAGGGTAGCATGCACATTTAGCCTGGTGTTACTCTTATTTACCCCGATTATGAACTGGCTTCAGGAAGTGTTCCCATTTAGCTTTTCCTCTTGCATATTAGAAGCAATTCTCATGACTAAAAAAAAATAAATAAACAAACAGTATCAAACAACTGCTCTGTCCCAGTCTTGTTTCTCTTCATCCCTCAGCTAATTTCTTACACCATACTGCTACTTACAGCAAAGACAGCAGGAACATCTGTTGGCTAATGCTTCACATAGTCTACCAACAGCCTGGCACAGTATTTTCCTGGGAGATTCTTTCAGTATAGAAAAAAAAGCAGAAGGCAGCATACAGCAGGAAAAGAGTAACCCAGTGACAGAAATGCATTCAGGATAGACTGAATTTAAGCTGGGCTGCTGAAAGAGAGGAACTGGTGCCACTGATGCTAATGCCAAACAGAGAACAATTGGTAACAGTGATGCAAAATAGGGACAGACCCTCTTCTTGACACATCCAAAAATCCATATTGATTGTCAACAGTAGCGTCCAAAAGAGTTAGACCTCAAAATATGGAGAAAGTACATAAGTAAGGCCTCCTCTGAAAAGAAAACAAGTTCATTCCACAGCAAGACCCGAGTCTAGGAGCCCTTGTTCCTCCCCCACACCCAAAGGTGCAGGGCACACAGTGGCAATAAGGAGATTGCAAAAATGACACAAGAGACTGAACTGAATTAAGGAATTTGGGCAGGGCAGTTTGGATTAACTGTCATTTAAACTCACATATAAACATAGTACATGAGTGGTTATGGGGGTTACAAAAGAGACAGCAGAAACCAAGAACACCCTCTTTTTTTTTTTTCTTAATAGAAACCCAGTAACTTATCACATGAATCAGTCCTATTTTGATCTTCAAAGGTAGTTTGAAGATTCTATTTCTTTCTCTCTGGTGTTACATTTGAGAAGGTTTAAAGTTTGAGACACATAAGGATATCAAAACTAAAACCAAACCAAAACAAATAGAAACTAGAGATGCTGAACAGTCATCAGTGAAAGTACTGTTCTGGTCTTGATCAAATTTGAAATTAAATAACACACAGCATTACATATAGCACACTACTGAGCAGTCTACAAAGCTAAGAGGCTGTTGTTTCTTAAATATTAGAGTATTGGCTTTGCTTCCTTTTATCCAGGGTGTTGAGACCTCTCTTTTAGAGCTGGCAGAAGCTATTCAGACATACAAGTTTATATTTTAGGGAAGTTTCCTACTCTTGTTTCTGTAACATGACTATTATTGAATAAAACAAAACAACCTGAGGGAATGAACACATTCCTTTATGCTTTAAAAAGTCTACAATCCACAGAGTCTCAATACTTACCAGTCTCCCGAAGAAGTGTTTCTGAGCTTTAGTCTTCTGAGACAACAAATGCACTCCATCTCAACTGATGGCAAAATTAGTCACTAACTACATAGGAAGTGGCTAGCAAAAACTCACCAACGTTTCAAAACTTAAAAGCTTCTAAAAGAACAACTTGTTAAACAGCCATCTAGCTCCAGACAGAAACTAAGAACACCTCCTAAACTCAAGACAATTAATATAACTCATCATTAACAATTTATGTATCACTTTTCATGTATCTGCCCCTACCCTAGCAACAGGATTCTCAGAAAATATCTTAGCACACCCAAACCCCCTACATGCTATTGCTTTCTCCTAAGAAAAAGTCTTTCTCTGTATTTATAAGAAATTGATCCCTAATGTGTCTCACCTGCATCAATGAGTCACCAGTTAGTATTTTGCCCCTCTCTCCACAGCTGAGAAAAGGGAATCAAAGGGATTCTGACACATGGGATTTCTCTTACATGTTAGAAGTATTTTCACCAAGGTTTAAATATCTAGCCTCACATTTTTTGTGTCTTCTTCCCATAGAAATGTTCTCATTTAATAAGGTTAAACTTTCAAAGAATTGAGTTCTGTTTTCTGACATGCACATGCCCCTCTTCACCCCGAAGAAGCTCAAGGACATTGAATAAAAACTTTGGGGTTAGCATAGCACCTATACTGAAAAAAATATTTACATCTCCTTGCTGATACTTGTTATTGTCAGCTTGTTTCATTGAAATGCCACCATACTATATGTATCTATACCTGGGTGTTACAGCTCACGTCTGCACTGGCCAAGTGTTTGACCATGAGGCAGAATTTGAATATTGAGGATGCTGGGACTACTACTACTTCTGGGACTACTTCCCTTTAGGGAAGGTGGTATCAGCTTGGACAATTACCTACCAGTTTGCAATGGTATAAAGTTATCATATGCATAGTGCTCTTGGCAGTCATGGACATTTACAAAGCCATAAAATCACTTCTTACTAATTCTTTAATTATGGAAGGATTTACAGAAAAAAAAATGATGCATGCATTTGTAAAACAAAATCGGTGCTGTGAACTTGAAGTAAGTTAATTTATGGGAGAAAGTACCTCTTCAGTGGCACTTGGACGCTTCTGAAACATATTTACAGTTTCATAACTGGGAAGTCCATCTGCTGCCAAGGTTGCGGATCTGTCTCATCTTCCCTGACCACAAACCACACAGGGCTGTCTTCTGTTGACCTGCCTGATGGAAGCTGTTGTGCTTTCCCCCAGCAAGAAAGAGGTAGTTCAGGTGCCCAGTGAGCATGTTCAGAATAGCCATGTAACATGCTTCGATTGCTTGAAACCATGGAGGCATTGCTTGTAAATTCATATAAACTACTGGCTGTGTAATTTCACACCCGTGACAAGAGGTATAATTTTTTGGCAATTTGTGGGAGGATTACAGGGAGCCCTTTGTGGCAGAATGTGCCGGTGGCGTTGAGAGCTGCGCTCTGCTAACGGTCACCGAACGCACCTCTCCCTCCTCTGCGAGGCTGTGGAGTCTGTCAAAACAACAGGCCTAAGAGGCTCTGCTGCAGCACGGAGTTCAAAAATCAAAACAGCTTCCAGAAAGACAGGAAATTCCTAGTAAGCGATATAACAAAAAAATCAAATAGGGTCATCTCAGTGCCTGCATTTTTCCCTCAGGCAGGTGTGGGGTGAAAGGCAGTAGGTACAGGGGGAATAATTTGTGATTTCACAGAGTTACGAAAGGAGCAAAGGAAACTGTGTCCTCCCTTGAGGTTCTGAATTTTTTTCCTGCTCAGACAGGAAAGCTACGATAAGCATTGGACTCAGAAGGGACCTATAATTAAATGTATATTTGGAGTTGGGATGTGGAAAGAAATTCTCAGCCCCCTCCTTCAGGTTAGGTAGGGTTAGGATTGGGGTAGGGACTTGAGGGCCTTTGAAGCTGGAATTAAACTGGAGTCCTGCTCACTGTAGGAGACAAGAAAGGGCTGGGGCCATGACAAGCTATAATGCAACACATTTGGAATGGTGAGGGAACTCCCTTGTTTTGTCATCCCCCTGTTGAGAAGGGTGCGAGTCCTTCCCTATCAAAAGCTTCAAGCCCTTCTGTAAAGTCCCACTGAAGTGCAAGCTGTGGAAGTAAATACAGCTTATGTCCTTGCTGTGAAGGGCTTGTTCAGCACAGAGTGGAAACCAGTCACAAGAAGCAGCAGAAAGAAACCTGTCCTTCTTTCGTTACACTCTGTGTCACCTGAAATCATCTCCCTTCCAGCTGTGCTCAGAAAAGGTAGAGGTGTGTGGTGGGAGGATGGCAGCAGCAGATGTGCTGTGCTTCTCCCAGGAGGTGGCACCTCAGCGGTGTGGATGGAAAACCAGCTTTCCCCATGCCCACATTCCTCTGCCTTCAGGTGCTGTGTCTGGGAGGTCCGAAGGAACTTGGTCACAGTTTGGCCAAATCAGCACAAGGTTTATGTGACATACTTCTCTGTGGAGGAGGGCTGCTTGTCTCTGGGGAATCATAGACCTTTGAGAATGAGGTACTAGAGCTGCCCTGCACAAGCATGCTGCAAAGCTGGTGCATTCTGATTTCTTGCTATAGCTGAGAATATCTAGCCTAGCAGGGGGAAAGCTTCAGAACTGGTGATCTCTATGACCACATTGTGCTGCAATTTTAAAATCCAATTAAGAAGAGAATGAAAGTTTCTTGTATTTTTTCCATTTTTCAGACTTTAATTATGTATCTCTACGTGTTTGCACATGTCAATAGTTTAACACACCTCATGTCCCACAGAATTGGAAAAATACCTCTTTATGAACAGTTGATAAGTTCATTCCTGTAACTCATGCTGTATATAACTTGCATACAAAGCTTTGTGTGACTAGAAATTGCCCAGACTGTCAAAGCATTTATATTCTTTATATAAGAATATAAAGTTATAAGGTACATATACATAAGTTATCAGATACATTAGCACAAGTAAGGATGGTAAGTTTGAATAACATTCTGTGGAGAATATCAGAGTTCATTTAATTTCAATTAATTTCAGTACTTGTCTATTTTATTTCATGTTGATTGTTGCCTCTTGATTTGGAGGAAAAAAAGTGAGACAATGATTTGTATTGTCATAGTGCTGGATGAGGTATGAAAGCCTAAACAGAACAGAAGAAAACTAGAGAAAATGAGCTCCATGCCCCAGGGAATGGTTGGAATAGCCTCTTGGGAAAAGATTCATAGGCAAGTCTGCCTGCCTCACAGTTCTTGATCATCATCACGACTTTTTGCTTTGTTTTGTTTTTCATGATAGATACATATTTTTCTCTATGTGGCTTGTTAAACTCAGAAGAGTACCTTCTGTCTTGTAAGTGAATATGTAGAATCCTATAACCATTTTTTTCTTTAAAAAAAAAATCAAATCTGTATTTCCTCAGTTACCAGTTTCTTTTTCTTTTAATACACTGTATCTGTGTTGATTGTTGCTGATTATTGAAACATATAGCTTTGGTACTTTGTTACAATGTTCTTCATTGTAATTTTTAAAGCTTTGTGGAGAGAAAGCATGTATCTGTTCAAATGGAGCATGTGGGAGTCGGCAGGTTTTGTGCAAAAGTAATGGGATAGCATTCCAAACTCCTGTGATGTTACAAGTGTCAAATATGGTAGGGGAAAAAAAAAAAATTTTTTTTTTTTCTCTTTTTCTAAGCATACACATTAATGTGACTACATTAATTTAGCACTATGTCCTGCTTGTTTACCCATTCCCTCAGCTCAAGACTTACTCTTGATCCTCTCTCATTTATTTTTTTTTTTATATTGGACCCAGCTGAAGAATGTTCTAAAACAAGAGATTGCCAGAAGAATGAAAATTCAATAAAAATCTAAACTTTTAAGATGCCTGCTTCTTGACACATGTCTGAAACAAAGAATGCTAAGTGTTGAGAACTTTACTGGTATTTCGGCTGTGACTTTTTTTTTGGTTTTTTTTAACCAAGTTTCTTTGCAGCCATGAGTTACAAATGTCCATTTTTCATCTTGTCCTTGATAATTGCTAGTGTAGGAGTCAGGAGACCGAGATGTTGGTTCTGGCTCGCCCATACATCTCTGATATGTAAGAGGATTTAATGAAAGTGTCTATGTTCCCCCTCAACATTTTGCTTTCCAGATCTCTCAAAGAGGCCTTAGGGACAGGGTCCATCTCTTATATTGAGCACATAGAGTACAGGTGCTCATCATCTGCTGTACTTATGTGCTAGAACAGTGACAGAAACAGCAATATCAGAAAACACAGAGTGGGCTTTATGGACAAGTGAAGTAGCTTCATTGTAGCACTGGCATTTTCTTTTTTGGGAATCCAACCCATCTGACTTTCAGGCTTGTATTGCATTACCTCTTGTCATAGAATTGAAAACAAAAATGTCATAAGACCTTATTGTGAAAGCCACTCATTCTCCTCCACATATAAATAGATACATCAACAACACATGAGTACGTTTTTAGTGCAGAGTTTTGAAAACTAATCCTCAATGAGATCTGTTTTTCCATTCAATGCCAATATCTGGCTACCTCTACTTTATTATCTAGCAAACAGGATCTGAGCATGTTTCATCAGCTCACTCAAGCTATGTACATCTTTCCTTCCCCATATTTCTATGTTGTTGCTCCATCAAACAAACTTGACTGTCCAGATTGTCTGGCCACTTCAGCATATTCTTCAGAAGTTATTTACAGCAATTTGCAAATCATGTTCTTTGTTCTGCTATGTGGCAAAAGCTGGAGTGCTTCTCAATATTATCTGCAGCTATGGGCCAGCACATGGTGCTACCAGGAGCTGATAAAAAGCACAAGCACTCCATGTTGGAAAGTATTGCTCTCCAGCTGCTTTTGTCTACTGTTTCATGTCAGAAATTATCAGAAACAAATTAGAGTCTCAGGGGTCTGTAGTAGATGCAGGAGCCAGTGGTGGACTGTTTTAGACCTCTAATTTACAGGGCTCTGAATCACTCTTGGGGATATGTGTTGGCTGCTAATTAATCCTGACTTCACTTACAAAGAGGAGAGGGCTGTGGTCTGTACAGACACTCTTCATCCATCTTCATTAGTCTCAATGTTCAAGTTTCCATTTTTATCCTGGCACTTGGCTAAGACTGTTGTTCTAAACTGATAACCTCAATACAACTCAAAGTGAGTATCTTTTGCTTATGCATCGCCTAGAAAACAATGTGCTTATTTTCTCCTTTCTGAAAGATGAGCATTAAAGCTAAGGCCACAGGTAGCCTCCTCTGAGTTCCAGTAGCCTATAAATGATCCAAAATGTTGAGTAGGTTTTAGATGTACTAAGAGCACCACCATCTCTTAGAAAGGAATCTGAAGCCTCCCACAGTGGGGAATAAACACCACTCCATCCCAAAACCAGTCCTTAGGTTCCTGTTCTGCTCTCTGTGGTTTCATGGGACACACCAGTGCCTGGGAACAGCATATAATAATGCTGACAATTCCATCTGGCCAAGATTTACATAACATTCTGTAGCTGCTGCTATTTTGATCAGAAATTCAACGCATGAGGGAACTATACAGTCAGGAAAAAAAAGTCCCTTGTTAAATACACTCATTATTTAGTATTATTTGACATAGAAATGCAGAGTATTTACTTTTTATGGTTTTTGCTTGGTTGAAAAATAGCACTTCATTTACATAATTAATCTAGCATTCCATTAACCCTCAATTTTTCCTTTCATTTTCTTTTGTTGTTTTCAGCTTTATCATTCTTCCAGATGTTCCAGATGCACTGATTGTAATAGGCAATTATTGTAAAAATAGTTCAGCCAATTTATGTTATAAATCAGAGACTAGGATTACATCAGTGGTAATAGCAAATTAAACAGAGCTTCTCTCACCCCGAGGCCAGATAGTCAAGCCCAGTCACATCTCTGCTATGAAATTATTCTAGCTTCCAAAACTGGGTCCCTTCATCAAGTTCCTATTTGGGAATGATCCCTACCCTCCCAAGATGTTCCTGGGAACTGTTGGGAAGAATTTTGACCCACGACAGGATCATGCCAGGGCCATGCTAACAATTTCAAAGTAATGATGATGGAGTTCCAGAGCTTACATCTGTGTCCTAGCACTGTTTAATTCCTTGGTGAAGAAGTAGCCTGTGAAACTCTATTTGGTTGTCAATCAGCAGCACCACATGAAGTCCAACCGCCTCTTCTTCTATACAGGGAATGAGCGTGACATTCTCAGTTCTGCATGAGAAAGAGCACACCCTAACCTGGACCAGCAAAGCCTCTTGGTCCTACCCTTAGAGAAGGCAGTCTGCCTGATGCTACAGCAACCATCAGCCAACAGTGCAATCACTAGACTTTTCAGTGCCTTGCCTTTGAAGGCAAGGACATGAGCTTTTTTCCTCTTTTTCCATTCTTTTGAAGTACAAGTCTTACTCCAGCCCAACTAGAGTACCAGACAGGCATGATCAAAAATGATATCCGCATTCCAGTTCCAAACTTTTCTTCACGTGTAAGCCCAGTAAAGTCAGTCATTCATAAGATTTTTTCAAGTGTAAAAGACATAAACTAGCTTAATAAGATAAGGATGTAAGAGCAAAACAGAAATTTCAAGTCTGAAAGCAGCCAATTTATCAGACGTGAAGAGAATCATTAATGATTGCATTTAAATTTAAGGATTTAACAGAGACACTGCTATGGAGTGTACACAGTTGTTTCACTTGAAAGGAGGAGAGGGGAAGAAAAAAAAAAGCTAGATTGTAGGGTAAACTCCAGTAACATGAGGCCATCTAGTGCATATTATCAGTGGTACAACTTTTCCAGGCTTTGTTTTTTACCTCTGGCTCTAGCTCCTGCTCTATGATTATTTCCATGGGAAATACCTCATTTGTGAATAATGAATGCAATAAACTTATTCTCTAGGAAGGTCACCATTGGAAAAAAAACCAAACCAAAACAAAACCCCAAGCAAGAGTCAACGTTTATTTTAATAAACATGCAAACTAAGTAGCTAAACAACATACCTGAATCAGAATTGTACAAAGTTAGAAGAAAATTGAGATTTTAAAATTTAGCTACAAACTGGAAGAGCAAAAACACTGCCTAGAAAAGCTGAAGCCTTTAAAATGACTTCTCTGAAAAAGTTTCTGGTTAAACAGAAGAAAAGATTTTGCCATTAAGAAAAGCAGAGGCAATGCCTTCACTGACTTGCATCCACTAAAATCAGGTCAGAAGATTTGAAGTTTAACTGTAGAGACATATATAATGAAGGGCTCACGTGAAAACCAGCTTGCTACAGGACCAGGAATTCTAAGAATCCCAAGGAAGTGCTTTGCAGGAAGGACAGAATTGTCAATCCCAACACTCTGAAGGAGAGTGAAGCAGCAAATGACAGCACAACTGAAAAGCCTGCTTTGTGTTTGTTCACCATCATCAGAACAGGCAGGACGAATAAAATAAAATTAAGAGATGGGGGTAAGGCAGTGCAAAGCTGTTCTTAGCACTCTTCTCTGTCACACAGAATTCATTCAGCATACTCCTGCTTGCTTCATATGCAAGGCACCTCTACTTCTCCTGCAAAGGAAAGACATAGACATTGCAGGCAGTAAAATTAACATTATGGACTAAAAATCTCTGAAGTCCTCAGCAAACAACTTGCTAACAGAGAAGATATTATAGACATTTGTAGCAGACAAGACAACACTGCTCTGTTAGCAATTTTCTTTTTAAAATTATGTATTTTATCCATAAAAAGCAAGATATTTCCAGTTCTGCTTTTGAATTCTTATATGACCCAATACGGGTCCAGGTGCCTTGTTAGCCCTGTGTTGCTCATTAGACTCTTTACTGTCTGACTTCTACAGTTTCTGCTAGGACAAGAAGTTGCTTTCACAAATATCAAGGTCATTCATTTAGCTCAATTGGACCTTATTGGTGGGAGAAGCAAATAATCTATAAAGATTAAGCAAAGAAGCAGAGGAGTAGTGACTCTGAAAAATAATGATAGCAGTTAGGGGGAATGGAAATACCACGTAACTTAGCTAATCTCAAATTTTGGGTTAATCGGGAGGAATTACATAGTACTGTACTTACAGGACTGCTTTGCAGAAAGAACATTTATTGTTATATGTTTTCCCATCAGAGCCACAAAAAGGTTGATAGAGTCTTTCGCAGTAAATAGGTCTTCCTCTCTCTAGTCTTTTGTATTCACTGCAGTCTACCTGCAAATTCATGAACATTTTTCTTTGAATCAATCTTTCTCACATTCTCCATTCAGCTACAGCAATAATGAATATATGAAATTCTTGGACAAGCTTGCCAGCTGCCTCTAGAGCAGCACAGTCAATGGGGTTCCACCATCTATATTAGCTGAGTCTACGCCTCAAAAAAGAAATGTTCCTTCTGACAGAGATACATCTGATGCTGCCCATGTCATGTACAGAGCACCTTCCGGGACTTTGCTGTCTGAATATAGCTACTGGAAAAATACAACCCCTTTTCCATATGCAGAAAAGATGAGGCTTGATTTACTTTTTTTTTTTCTACCTGGTTGCAATTGTTGATATATTCAGGGGACACTCATTTTTAGGGATGTGAAGGCTTCCTGTCTTTTAATTGCACAGCTACCAGCTCTTGACATTTTTTGTACTGGTGAAAGCATCTGCCCCGGAAGAATTAGATAAGGTCCTATGTAAATATTACCATGAGAAGAACTAGTTGAAAGACCCTCATCTGATAGTGGGACTGTACTTGTTATAAGCATATATGAAAACAGAGTACAAACTAGTCAAATAAATGAAAGTGCTCCCATCCTGGTTTTGGAGCTCAATCTTCTCCTGTCAGGTAAATGTCATTCCTGGTATTTGACAAGCAAGGAGTTCCTTTTGCAGTGAACATAATAATTTAATGTGCTGTTTGTCATCCTCAAAAGCCTACTGTTTGCTTGCCTAGGAAATCATCTGTCCTTATAAGGCTTGTTATAAGTAAAGCTGGTTCTGCTCTTTTTGCTGTCCGTCTAGTGACAATTTGAAGCATATTAGTCTTTGGGGAGACACTGACTGGAGCTCTTCCTTTCTGAAGATCTAGCCAAATTATGCATCATAAATATATGTATTTAAAACAGAACCCAGCCTTGCTCTTCTCTTGTTATGACCTGACTTTTCCCCTCCACTCCAACTCATAGTGAAGGACAAGCCCTGGAATTTATTGCAGATTCTATGACTGGTTTTATGCTAGTCAGTGGGTGAAGTGAGGAGCTGTGTGTGGTCAGCCCCTGCAGCAGCCCAGCTACTGTGCCATGGCTCAGCACTGACTGAGAGGTCTGCAAAAGCAAAGAGAGTCATCAGCCATTCATTCTTTGGGTATTATGGGCTTAAATCCAGAGTCTCATAAAATAAATAAATAAATACAAGTAATAATTAAAAAAAATTTATATAAACCACCAAAACCCAGCATATGGGATATTAATCTACCTAGGTTTGTCCTTCATTTAGTCCTTTCACTCTCCACCAAAGCCCTGGCTTCTCACACATTATTTTTTAAAAAAATCTTGATTTCTCCATATTAAAATTTGGCCTTGCCCAGTTTCTTGCCCAAACTGAGTTGCATGTAAAAATATCTGGAAGTTGTCAGGGCAACTGTATGGAAACCACATATCTCAAACTCAGGGATTTCTTTCTGAAATACTTCAGCAGCATTTAATTAATGTTTACAAAATATATATTTTTATCCAGAAATAAAGGAGAAAATTACTCACCTCATTCTCTTCGGTAGCATCTGCAATATAAACAGAATCAGAAAAAAAAAAAAAAAAGAAAAAACACTGTTAAACATTTGATTGACATCTGGGATTGTTTCAGTACTACCAGCACTTCCAGCAACACCAAATCTATTACCTCCTTGAAAGTAAATACTGACAAAGTTTTCAGTGTTTAATAGGATGCAGGTGTCAGGACCTACCAAACAAGTGGACCTTATTGTGTTATTTACCTTTGCAATCTGTCAGCAATGAGAGCAGCCTTTGTTGTGAGAGGGAATGGAGGCTGTTGTTCCCGTTTTCACCAGAAAAAGACTGAAAACCCAGGAGTCAATATGTTCAATGGCCCGTCTGTTAGCATGAACTAGTTGTTGGGTTTTACTTCTCAAGTTTATTTAAAAAAAATCATGTGTGTCTATAAGCAAATCCCATGGCCCTTTTGTACTTTCATTTCTGTCAATAATGAGGGTAATATCTCAATTAAAATATAATATAGATATAATATAAATATATATATATGTCATGATGATAGGGAAATTTGAATCATAATACCACTTTTTAAAGTGTTTTTCCCTGCCAGTCAATATAGATTCTAAACTATTTGGCAGGATTGGCTCCTATTTTGTATACACATGGCATCCAATATAATGGAGCCCTGTTCTCAGGTGGGGCTTCAAAAAGCTCCTTCAAAACAATGACAATTACGCCTCCCAGAAAGTAATCAAGTAACATTGGCACGTCTCCATTATGGTGACACATTTGTTACTTTCTTTAGGAATGTATTTTGTTCTTCTCCTGTCCTGTAATCGTCGTTCCCTGACTTCCAAGGGAGAAAAGTTGTCAGGCAGAGGCTTCTGTACAGAAGGAGGAAGAAAATGCATTATGATGTAAAAAGCAATACAGCTCTAGCACTTTCTGACTCAATGTAGCCTGTTTTTTGGTCTTTAAAGCCATTAAGCTTTCCACTGAAACTTCCTTTCATGGAGCTGCTTTTATCTTCTCGTCAAAGTTGTCCAATGTAAAGAAACCCAGCATAAATAATGCTCCATGTCAAGTTTCAGTCTTTGCCACCAGAAGTTTGACTGAATTTTCTTTATTCTGGAACTGGATCACGTTTAACCAATCTCCACAATAACATTAAAATTCTATTTTTCTCTAGTAGCCTTTTAGTGTCCATTATGTATTTGGCAGTGAATGCAAAAAAGATGTGGGTCAAAAAGTATTGATCCATAAAGTTTTAATACAGACAAGATAAACTAGAAAGTTCAAGGAAGGGATTTGCTGGAATTCTTATGAGAGTAATATTTATTTTTCTGGAGTTAATGAAACACTATTTGAAAGAACACACCTTTTCACAGAAACTGGCATTTTCCATAAGAATTTTAATTTTGAGACAATTTTCAAATCAAACTGGAAAAATATCTTGCTCCATAATTTTGTTTTATTATTTTCATTGTTTTGCTTCTTTAACATTCATAATGCTATTGAACTGCTACACTACTAGCAGAGAAGATTTGGACACTCCTCTCAGATAGTCTAAATGTACTTATTTTTCTATATCTCTGCTCTTTTTTTTTCTATTGCACGTTTTTGTTAAAAAAAAAAATAAAAATATTACCAAGTAAAGGCTCAAGAAATTCTTCCCAGCTCCCTACTTTATTGTAAGGCAACCTGTGTCTCAAAGCTTTCTCCAGCCTGACAAGTTAATATCATAAAGATGTTATTCACAGCCGTGTTATGTGGCCCATGAATAATCAACTGTCTCCTGCTTGCTCAGTTTGGCAGGAGAAGGACCTCATCAGCTCCAAGCTCCCTGCTTAGATGGGAAAGAAAATTAGGTAAAAACCTGCTTTAGTTCTGAGGTTTTACAGTTTACTTCTTACTTACAACGCAGAATGCAACTCTGATTCACACCACTGGTGCAAGATTGCTTCCTAAATAGCGCATGAGCATAAAATTTCACTTGCTTTCTGCCACCCAAGTCCAGCAACCATTGCTTACTACCCCAGTAGGCTGAGAAGCTTGCAGTATTTGAACATTAGAACTATAATACATCAGGAATGGAAAAAGGCTACTCACTTGCTAAGCAAAGGACTGCCAGGGCGAGAAGTACAAAGGTGCCTGTTATCTTCATGGCAGAGATGGGTTCTTGACCTGTTTTACAGCCAGTCTGTTCTTGCAGTATTCCAGTACACTTAGCTTAAATCTGATTTGTGTATCTGTGAGAGCAGAGAGATATATATACATGCATGCACAAAGAGCAGGAGCCCTGATGATGAAATCCCTGTTGTAGAGAAGGTAATTAGAAGAAGGTGTTGCCCATTCAATAAGAATGTCTTCTGTAGAACATGAAGGTCATAAGTACAGGGCAAAGATGAGCGTCATAGCATGGATTGTGTTGATATAGGAGATGTATTGCACTTTGACTAATGACCTTGCCTAATTAACTGTTTCATCTCCATTAGCGAGCTCAAGCAGTGACTCAGTAAGGTAGCTTTGTTATTGCCATACTGACCCTTGGAGCTGAACACAATTCCCAGGGAAAAAAAAAAAGTAATTCTCAGTGGGTGAGTGCCAAAAGATTCATACTAATAGGGCTGAAATGCTTAATTCCTATTTTCTTGACATTTTGGAGCCCCTTGTCACTAGCTGTAGGTGGAGGTGATGCTGGTCAGTATGGCTATGCTGTGAGCCCTTTCAGACTGCTCTGTGGTAGTAGCTGCTGCTTGGAAAAATTGATGTTTCACAAGAATAGCATCACCATCACACACAGCCCAGCAGATCCCCCAGTGTTCTTCTGCCTTTAAAGTTCCACCAGCTGAGATCAGAAACAATGCTTTGTGACAGAAGGAATGTTCACAGGTATTATGCATCCTGCAAATTACTACCTAGTTTGCTGTCATGGAGATATGGACAAGATCCCTCTGTCACCCATCTTCTCCTTTGTAGCTATTTCCAGCACAACAGGTGTCATATCACGTGGGATTCTTTAAACAAATCAAACATACCGGTGTGTTAGTGACTTAATCAATAGGGATACATTTCTGGTGTTTATAATGCAGACCAGGTGTAGAGTCACAACAGGAATCTCATATCTGAGTCTTAGTTTTCATAAAGTTCAAAATAATGTAGAGTTTTGAGCTAGAGTTTTGTTTGAACCCATCCTTCTGGAATTGCCTTCACAATGTAGATGTGAAAATTGTCTCAATATGAAAGATTCCTGCATACCATTACAATTCACAGTATTTCAGTGATCACCTTCCCCAAGCTGCAAGATAGTCTGGGGGTTTTCCCCATGCAGGAGTTAGGGTCTTATATGCTAATTTCACTAAGACAGAGGAACTGAGATTTCTTACTGAAAAGGTTGTAATAAATCAGGTAGGCTTTGGGCCCCACTAACTCATCCCTAGAGGGATACGGATCATCTTGTCTTTAAAGAATGTAGGTAATGAACAAATGGTTAATTTCTTATCACTTAATGGGACTAAAAAAAATAGATGCTATCAAATTCCAGTTCCAGGATAGGTAAAGGTCTGGTCTGAGGTAAAGACCTGTAGATATTTTTGTAAATGCCCTTACTTCAGTGATTTCATTTTACATTTTTGTTTGTTCTTGGACATTTCTGCATATTCCTATGAGGTGAAGATCACAAACGATAGGATATGGGTTAAACTGGTGTTGTTCTGGATTCTGTTGCTTTGGGATGTCAGTGAAATTTTTGTTCTGGAAAGACCAAAACTTTTCTGAAGAGCCTGGCATAGAGCATGTATAAACTCATGGAGCATATTCAGGACAAGGTCATTGATTGATGGATAATTGCCAACATTACGTAACAAGAGCGAAACCCAAAACAACCCAGAAGGTGCTCCTAGTCCAAATAGTTTTGAGCAAGCAAAACTCTTGAGGATATCTTGAAACTATAAAACTGCAGCTTGACAGAACATGTAGGTTCCTTGACACTGGTATGAGGAAATTTGCCACTTTGGTTACGCTGTCTTGCCCAATATGGTGCTACAGAGTGTACTGTCTGATGCAACCTCAGTATCCATCCCATCTCTCCAGTGGAAAATATAAACATCTGTTTACAGTCTTGTAGAAAGATTTTCTGAGGACTAGTGTAGAAAGAAAGAGATAGATGACTTTTGAAGGTTGAGGAGGGCTAATGAGAGAGGCTGATTTCGGCTCAGATTTTTCTTAGACTTTGAAAACTGCCTTGTATTAAAAGAATTCCTGATGCTTATTCTGTGTCCCATAGCAGGAAAGCCACAGTGTGAATGTTTTCTTTCTGGTAATATTTAGGTGTTTTGATGATGGCTTTTGAATCAAATCAGGTTCGTTTTCTGAGCAGTGGACCTTAAACTCTGCAGGGCTTGCCCAGACCACTCACACAGGAGGAATACAGTTCTATTGAGAAGCCGTGACATATTGCAGGGTGTGCAAATAGCAGCTCACTGCAAGTGGGGCACAGCAGAGGGTCAGCTGAAGTTCTGGAGAGTTTTACATTTTGAGATACCAAAGCTGTCTTGATGCTTTCAGAAGAAAAATATCATATGCAGAAAGCAACAGCCTGTTTCATTTTCTGCTGTGAGGTAAAAAGCGTTTGTTGCAACTCCACTTTAAAAGGACATCAAAATATCTAGATCTATATGCCTAGCTGTACAAATGGGCAGAATTCCCATTAGGCAATGGGAGAAAATAGTCAGTGTTTGACTGAAAAAATGCTTCATCTGAGGTGCCTTTCTGTCAAGACTTGCAGAGGCTTGTTGTTTGCCCTGGTAGTCCTCATACAAAGCTGGTCTGACGACCTGAGACCTGTCATCTTCAGGTAGGCCAAAGGTTCATCTAGGTCAGAGTGCTGTCTTCAAGAACATTCAGTGGCAGATTGAGAGGACAATAAAGCAGTTCTTTTGGTTGAACATGAATCAATAGTTTGCCCCTGTAGTGAACAAGTCCAGCTCTGCTTTCTAGGCTGTATTAGTAAGAATGTAATTATCAAGTTGGAAAAATCACTTTTTTCCCCTGTTCAGCACTTACGAGCTGCATCTGGAGTTCTGTGTACAGTTCTGGGCTCCCCAGCAGGAGAAAGACACTGAAATATTGGAACAAATGCAGCAAAGGACCACCAAGATGTTTAGAGGGATGAAGCATGTCATACTATCAAAGACTGAGAAAAGTGCTTTGTTCATTTTGAAGACAGAAGGCAAAATCTCATTGTTGCCTTCAGCTACTTCATAGGGGCATGCAGAGAAGACAAGAGCCAGACTCTTCTTGGAGGTGCACAGTGAAAGGAACAGAGAGAATAGTGCAAATTGCAGCAGGAGAAATTCCAATTAGATATGAGGAAAAGAAATTTCACAATGAGAGTAGTCAAGCATTGAAACAGGTTGCCCACAGAGATTATTTAAGATATTTTAGAATTCATCTGTTCTAAACTGACCATGGTGTTGTGGTGAGGTGGGGGCGTGAGTAATCTGGTGATCTCCAGTCATCCCTTCCAACCTGAACTCATTCTGTGATTCTCCTAAATGCTGCTTGGGGATGTTATGACTTAGTATGTTTGTCCTTATGACATTTCTAAATTGACAAAGCAGACACAGACAACAGAATAGCACATTGGATTGGTTTTAACTACTTGAAAAAAAAATGTTGTTGTAAAACCAGTGTTCAGATCTGCTTAGTAATAACTGCTTCCCAGAGTCGGATAAGTAAGGCCTCTTTGCCATACTTAAAACTAATTCTGAAATTAATGGTAAATACTCTGTATTGAAAAGTTATGAGTGTAATTTTTACCTCATCAGCAAACTTGTCCTGGTTTCCATTGATCTGAGAGGTACTGTCTGAATACATTTGTGTTAAGTGTGGACCTTTGATAGTTTTCTACTTTTGTCATTATATCTTCTCTTTTCCCAACTTCTTACCTTTCCAAGTTGTTATTTTGAAGAAGAAAAAGCAATTACTTGGTGAACGAATGTTTATTCACTTTAATGGGCATGTTACCTCTGATACAAGGCTAATGCATATTTTTCTGAGAGTGAGAACTTTTTATCGATATGTTGTTTTTATTTATGGAGCCCCAAATGGAGAGCAGATGTGATGCCAAATCTGCTGCTGCAGCACATCATTAGTTAAGTGCCTGCTTTATTCTGCATGGGAGGGTGTTATCTGGCCGCATTCCAGAAAGTATTGATGCACAGTAACTTGTTCCCAGTCATATGATGGAGTGCTGCACTTTGAGGACAACAACAGTGCTTGAAAAAATGGCACATGGAATAGCTAAAAAACATATTTTCACACACCATACATACCTGGGAAGAATGTACAAGCCAAGACAGATAGTGATATGGTCACAAATGGGAATTCAGACCTCTAAGTGATTCTAGTGCATGTTTATATGCAACCTGGTACACAGGCTGCTTCCATTTTATTGTGTGTGGGTGGTTAGGGTTGTCCACCCATGTGCAATTAATGTATCAGACTTTTAAAGTCTTGCTCAATGGAAGATATGAGAACCAAGTGATGTGTTTCTTAAGGCATCAAACTGTGCAAAAACATTTGGGTATTCACATGAAGGAAGTTGAGCTTCCCCTTTTCCACACCTTAAGAAAGATCAAAGGAGCCTTTCTTTAAAATTGCAGATATCAAGCTGCAACAGATCCCAGCTGAAGGTTTCATATGTTATTTTAAAAAGTAAAAAACAAACCAAAACCATGACTCTCTGCAAAGGCTTGAGATAATCTTTATTCTTTGTCTTCGTACCTTCTGACCACTTTAAGATAAACACGAGGCTGTGATACCTACTCTTGTGCAACTAGCTTGTGAATCCTTGGAGTTACTTAGTGTCATAACATTGGTGTTTCTGAATTACTTGATTCTTCACTCATATATATAAAAAAAACATTAACAGCTTAACACAGCACTGAATTAATTGGAGAGTGAGCATTGAATAAGACTGATTTTAAATTGGCTTCTATTTGTAATTTCCAACTGTTTAGCACTTTGAAGATCTGTCACATTGACATCAGTCAAACTGATATATTTTAGGAGAGGTTTCTGAGCTCTCTTCATGTCTCAGAACAAGGTTACAGGACAAACATTAGTTTAGCCTCTGTTAAAAATATGACTCTTACAAAAGAGAAGCTACAACTTAAGAAGAATTGGAAGGAGATTAAGGTCAACTTGGAAGGAAGGGTGGGTATGAAGCATTTGGACCTGAATTCTAATGTGTGTTCTCTCACAGAACCCATAACTGGACATAAGCCTTATTTTTTTCCTTTTTCTGTTAGCAGGTACCTGCTTACCCACCTCTAATGGCTGAAGCACTTAGAGGATAGCAAGCTCCTACAACAACCAATTAGTGCCTCATTAAGTACACAAACTATTTGTAAAGCATTCTTTAAGATGAGGAACACCCACAGAAAGCCCTGGAGGGAATTAGTCAGTCTCCGTTCAGTGCAGATTTAGGGAGGTGTGGTAGGCAAAGCCTAAAGCCACGTGTTGAATGATAAGTACGAATAGAAAGCTGGAGGAGCTGCCCCTTCCTAGAGCATGGTGGGTCACCGATTAAGACAGGGATCCAGTAGAAGACCTATTATGTGTCTAAACGATTAGTGACTCTCAATACCAGAGAGGCCTCAGGAACAAATTTCATTCTATCATTATTTCAGCAGCTTTGATTTCGCAATCTAAAATTTTGGGGGTCAGTACATTGTGATCCAGTCTACGCATTGTGACATTTATAAGAAGGTTTCCAGATTATTTGCAGTGCAACAAGGAGAGGAATTAAGAAAGAGAAGATTAACTGATTTAACTGATGCATCAACTATTATTTTCCTGGCAGGTTGGATTATGTTAGGAAATGATCTCCCGTGTATGGAGGCACGATAGTGAATATTTGAGAGTGATATTAACACCCTTTTATACAATCTAGAGAGTTCCTCAGAGATGGGAGACTGTCTGACAATTTCTAGGGCAGATATTCAGAGGCACTTGGATCCATATAAGACCTGGGAAATGGATAATCAAGGACCAAAGCCAACTTTATATCTTTGAGAGCAGCCATCTTACAACTAACTTGATTTCTGCAGAAAAGGGAGCAATTTCAAGCTGTGTTTTGTTATTTTCCATGAAGAATCTTAGACAATGGCTTTCCTCATTACCAGCTCCCCATTACCTCATGATCTGTGCCAGAAAAACTTCTTGTAGGGAGTTTTCACTCACCTTATGGGATCATGTATAGAAAGGTATAGTCCTCTAAAGCTAATAGAGTCTTTGTCAGGACACTTGTAAACTTAGCCTGAGTATTTCTGGGAGTGAAAACTAGGCTGAATCAGTGTTAAGGAGAGGTTTCAGTGGTGCCAGGGGTTTAACCCAGGTATCTGAAGAACAGGTATCTGGAAGACCCCACAGACTGTGAACACTGTACCAACAGTATTAGAGAGAAACCTCAAAGACCTCAAAATAAATGTCAGCCTGGTTTCAGTTGCAAACGTCCTGATCAAAAAGGCCAGTGACCTTCAATGTAGTCTTAGACTGCAAAAGAAGCAAGCACTTCTTAGCCTGCAGAAAAGGGTTTAGAAGAGACTGCTAACTAACAGACATCACTTTTCTGTGTTGTATGTACATTTACAGGCCATGAATTTGGTAACATTAGTCACCCATATTACTTCTCCCTACAGGCATTGCCTCAGAAGTAGTTTATAATATTCTGTTGGGAAAGTGAAGAGTGATGTTAACCATTCTTCTTCAAAGATCACAAGTAAACCAAATTTTCTTCTTTTGAGATGTATTTATTATATAGTTCCTTTGTAAAACAAGAACAGCAAATTGCACTCATAGCAGAAATAAGATGCATACACTTAATAAATACTAATGGCACTTGTGGCTAGATTATCAGCAGTTTTCTGAAATATCAGATACTTCTACATTTCAATGTCCAAATATCTTAAAGTAGCACCCATTGCTAAGTCTGCAGAAAAAAGAAAGCATGGCCACAAGGGAAATCTTTCTTTAATTTCAGTGATTCTGTATCAGGGATTAGGACCTAAATCCTCAAAGGTATTTTAATGTATTTTGCCCTCCTGAAAGTCAGAATTTAGGCAGTTTGACAAAAATGTACAGTCTTCAACACATGCTTCTGCTTCTTTCCAGACCTGGGGATTTACACTGTAATCAATTCAGAACCAGGACTTGAGTTTTTTTCCCTAATCTTCTGTGAAGACACCTAGCACATGTTGCAGTAGTAGGGAAACACTTCCAAATTGAATTATAAAAATCTGTATTCTAAAACTCTAATTAGATGTTTAACATCCACATATAAAGCTGGTTACCAACTGCCCTCTGAAATATCAGATACACTGCAATTAAACTTTTGAATAATTTAGCTGCCTTGGTTTCAGTTGCAGATTCCCAACTACTCGTGCCCTGTGGCACAGCAGGTCTGAACTAATTTTATTGTCAGAAAGCTCCACTGCAAGAGATGCACTGGGGCACTGAATAAAGAGCCTCTAATGATCACAAGCACAAAAGAAAGGGAGGTTTTTTTAGGAGGTGTTATATTCAGCTATCGGCTCCCATTTCCTTTCATGTTCATGAGAGGTGGCACCAGGACTCTTTCAAGATGCCTCCATGCCAGCACTCCCATTGCTTCCACTGCAGCTTGGGTTCAGCTACACTTGCAGGGCTTTAAGAGTGGTTGAGCTCTCCTGCAACAATTGTTTGCAGTGTTCACCAGCTGGACATCAACATGATTTAGGCACAGACAGCTGACAAAATGCAGCAGGTAACATTCCTAGGACTCTGAACTTGCAATTCCTTCTCTTACTAAAACATCTGCCATCATTCTGGAAGATGCGGATGACCCTGGTGCATAATACGTAGCTGCCTCATGCAGCCAAGGCTTTCTATGCTCATACATTTCAACAAAATAAATTAAAATAAATAAATAAATAAATAAATAGTTAAATAATGGAATACTAAACCAGTTCTTTTGGTAAATTACTTTGCAAATAAATTAACACATGAAAGAACTTGAACAGCAACTGCCATCCCCTGGCATTGCAAGTCATGTCAAGTAACTAACTAAATAAATAAATGCAATACAAGAATATGCAGAACCTTAAATAAATAAATAAATAAACAAATAAACAAATGGCATCCAATAATATGCAGAACCTACAATACTAGCTGACAGCAATGTATCAAAATCCTATACATGTTAATATAACATGATGTATGCTAAAGGTGTTACTCAAATCTGGGGACTTTAAAAGAGCTTCCAAAAGTCAGGACTGCATTAATCTATTACAAAAAAATAAAAACAGATCTGGTATGGCTTCTTAATAATCTCAAACACAGATTTTTCTTCTAATTATACTTATGTTCTTGTGCTAATTCATTGTTTGCTTTCTTTAGGAGCATGTTGCACATGCAACTGTGCGATTCTCCTAGAATCTCTTGCTGGTTATCTGTAAAATAAGAGAAAGGAAAATTACGTAAGAATTATCTTTATTTTCCTCACAGACCTAGATTTTTAGTCCATTTCTCAATAAAGCTTTGCTGGTCTGAGCCATCTAGTGAAATGCCACCACTCAATTTCTCTAATGGGCTCAGTACCACATAATGCAAGGCTCAGAAGTCCCTGTGTCTGCTGGGGATTAGGGATTCAGCTTCAACCTATCAGAGTTAGGCACCTGTCTGGCTATGACCCTTTTCAAATTCCCTTCAGTTCCCCTTGGTGAGTGGCCTTGTACCAATGAAGACTGGATACACACAACAATGTGGTCTCATTTCAAGTGTTTCAATAGGGCTACAAGTCTACAACTTCTCAACAGTGTGACCAGGAAACTTGGGGGTCAGAGAGATTTGCATCTGCATCTAATTGGGAAAAAAACCCAAAACATCACAAAACTACAAAACAGAAGAGAGAAAGATGATTTTAAAAAATCTGCATAATTCTTTTTGGTGTTGATCTGAAGGAGCCTATTTCCATATTTAAAAATATGTTCTCTGGAAAGCTAGGCTAAGAGTAATTTAGAGCTGACAGAGAACGCTAATCAATTCACAGAACAGGGAAACAGCCATTCCTAGAGCTAGCAGAAGCTGCTCATAGCTTGTCTTTCTCATAGCAAATATCTCCTCTCTCTCTCTCACTTTCTCATTTTACTGTCAAAACTTGTCTGTACATGGATTGTGTGCTGTACTCAGATGCTCCACATTGGTTAATAAGCTATCAATGAGCAGAAAGGATGAACATCAGCATGGGTTACACTAGCAACAGCCAAATGCTCATGTATTTCTTAAATAATATTTTATAATTGCCTAGTTAGGTAGAACCCTACTCACATCCATGAACCTATACCCATTGTTTCCTCTATGATTTAAATGGATTTAATGGATTTTTATTGTTTCCTCTTTTTTTTTTTTTTAAGAGAACCATCATTTAGACAGCCCAATACATTTACATGTTTATTCTCTTACAGATATTTCCTGAAAAAAATGTTCAGGAGACAAAAATGGTTATGAGGAAATGTGAAATAAATTATTATCTAATAAGCAGAAGTTCAAAGACTCCTTACTCTCCTAGGTAAGGACTCACCCCTTTTTTTTTCAGGAGAAGGTTCTTGAAGTCTTACCTGCAAAGTGAAGACCACTCACTCCAGGATGAATTGTAATAGCGATCCCTGGCCTTCACAGAGATCTTGTCTTTTGGCCCCGTTGCTGGAATCTGAATAGACTGCTCATCAGAATCATAAACCTATGAACAGGGCACAGCTTCATCAGCAAGTTGTAAAGGTCGAGAAGAACATACAATAAAGTGCTAGACAGATTGCGACAAGCACATATAGCTCAAAACCCCCTTGGCAGTCTGATGTTTCGAAGGCACCAATCTTCACCCACAGATACCAAAGTCACGAGGACTTGTGAGAACTTGAATCTCAGAAACAAACTAAAAAGCCCACTTTCCACTGTAGTCAGTGTGGTAAAGTGATCCAAACCCCAAACTGAAACAATCCTTAAAACGAAGGGGTTCTTTGTTTATCTGGGGGTTTCTCTTTTTTCTTCTTCTCCCAGAGCGGAAATGCTAAAAGACAGAAGTTTCTGCTTTTCAGTATCATTGACATTTTCACTGAGGACTTGTGGCCAATACTCGAAGTGCTCCGTAGCCTCCTCAGTTGTTCTACCTAAGGGATGGTAGGAGACAACTCTACTGAACTCAAGGCGTCAGCGCTAGGGAAATGGCCCCATCTGCTGGTACAGGCTTGATGATGTTTTTTTCACAGAAAAAGACATCCTTTTAATCTGTTAACAAACTGGAATGGTCATTACATTATTTTTCTGATTGCTGGACCAAGGATGAGCAGCACTGTAGTTAAGGACCTGCTCTGTGGTCAGCTGGTTTGTGTGTTTCTTTCCAGTTCTGCTGTTGATTTCTTTGCCAGCACAGGCAAGTCTCCATACTGCTGTCATGTACTCCTTAGTGTATCCATGAGTATTAGCATAGGAAGCAAAACCATTTTGTAATTTGAAGCAATGTTTAGTTAGCAATTAACTAATAACTGGAAAGTGAGTGGAATAGACTGCAGTCTGCACCAATCTTCACAGAAATGCTACCAAATGAGTCATTGATTCTTTATTTGCCAATTTACCTATAAAGTCTGAGCTACCCAGGTACAAACAACACACAAGGAAATCAGTGCAACGGATCCTACACTTCTTGATTTGGAAACTGGGGTTTTCCCACATTAGGACCCACACAGCCTACTAATGAATTAGTAACTGCTGTTCTCATACTAGCCTAGCTACGCAATGCTGGGCATGATTTAACCTCCCCAGTTACATCAGGGTTGCATCCACCCCAGAGTGTGGTTGTTGATCTTACTGCTCATAGAACTGGGAAGGAGGTCATCTTCTACCAGGACAGAACCTTGCCATATTTGGGTCTCAGCACCCTTTTAATATTTTTTAATTTAGTCCATGATTTTTGCACACTAAGGTTCTGTTACTTATACTGTCGGTTCAGGCAAGAAATCTGTGTTTTAAATGTTGTACCTCTATGTGGCTTTTGTGTTTCTTTGTACTTTCAACTTTGACCCTGAAAGTCAAAGGGAAGTAGGACTTTGGTGTGCTCCATGTTCTGGGATATGTCCAGGTCACTGTTCCATCTGTGGCTGCATACTGACATTGTGGTGGGTCAGGTTTTACTGCAAGAGGAAATATAGAAGGAATTAATAGACATTAGCAGCATAATATTAGATCTTGGTGTACTACTGTTGGCAGTTTTATAGGAATCAGTTTTGGGAGCCTCCATGAGGTTGAGAAGTAGGCACGATGTGTAAGAAGTGCCTTGTATGCTTCTTACAGAAAATTAAGTACAATCCCAGAGTCATTCTGGGTAAGATCTTTCAATTTCTTTGCCTGGAGGGTTGCAGAGGGCTCTGTTGGGCATGAAGGAATATCTTCAACTCCTGCTAACCATTAGGGCATTTGGCAAAATGTCTGTTTCTTTAGGATGCTGCTTCATTTTCCTGTGCCCTGGGGCATCATGGTAACAACTGGTCCTCTTAGTTCCTGTTAACCTGCCCTGGATGCCCATCTGTGAGAATGGATCAGGAGGGAAGCACCCATAGCATTAACCATTGGCTGAGCACATCTGCAGTCCTCAGACAAGAGCTACTGGGTTGTGGGTAACTCTCTGACTTCTCCCACATAACCCTTTCAAAACACGTCCATCTAATAGAGAAGGCTACAGAAACTTCAGGGAGATGTGGGGGTGAGAGGGCTGGAGGTCACAAGCTAGGGAGATGGTGCTTCTTCACTTCCTCATCTCCTTCCAGACTGCTGCTATGATTTGTTTTCCCCTGTTCCTGTAACTGGGGACTCGATACAGATTTACAGTAGAATAGGGCAGGGATTCCCAAGCTTGGTTTGATCAGTTACTCTTGTTAGTTCCACTATCAGCAGTGAGAAAAAAACCTAAAAATTAATCATGATTCCTGGTCTACTCACTGATATCTCTGATGAAGAAACTGCTAGTGTAGTTCTCATATTCCACCTCATCAATGACCTCCAGGAACATCTCAATTGGCTGGTGCTCTTCAGCAAAGGGACAGTAGTTCTCTTTCTGGCACTGGGCTGTGTATTCAGTCACTGATTTATCGGTGTGAGCTACAGGGCTGCTGCAGGTTACGTCCCCTTGAGAGCTAAGCACAGAACAGAGAAAAGTACTGGAAATGCTGATTTGTTCTGAGAATTTTTTGACACAGTGATAACATGTAGTTGGTAAGGTAATGTTTTGATGCTGCCTGGATCATTTTACGGCTGTGCTTCAACAGCTGCAGAAACTCTTCAGTAGGAGTTCTTTTTTCAGCGCTGTGTTACATTTTAATGTAAAATCACAATAGCCCCCCTGCCTTAGCAGAAGGAATTAGTGTTTAAACCTGAACCAGGATATCTCATGTCTTATTACCACTGTCCCATGACAAGCTCTAGTATCTCACTTTGCTCCTTAGCCCTTTACAAAACCTTGGTGGAAGAAACAAGAGAAGGTTAAAATGTATCCATTGGGCAAGAAATAACAAAAACCCATCCATAAAGTACTACCTGAATCTGTTTCTATTTTTGCATTCAGGAAAATAAACCACTTTGCAGTTGTTTCTTCTTTAACAAACTGAAGTGACCTTTGCTCAAGCACTCCATGTTTTGGAGAAACCCCAAAAGAGTAGTGGGAGGTAGGAAATCCCCACAAGGTTCCCCTCTTATTTCCTTCACAGGTTTCTGCAGTGTTCCTCAACAGAGACTTGTCAGTGGACATGTGGCTTTTGCAGTGGGTGCAGCCTCCCACTCCCTCAATTCCGCTGGGTCTGCTGTGAAGGGACTCAGTGTTAAGAGTATTTCTGCTTCTGGCTCAACTTCCTCTTTCTCTCCAGCATCAACTGTTTTTGTTATTGCTTAAGTTATTCTGTGGCTGCACTGTAACAGTCTGGTGGGGCTTGTTCCATTAGTCTTTACTAATTTCTAAGCAACTTCCATGCCCTTATTAAAGTGAGTACCGGTGATGGCTCAAAACATTTTGCAGATGTTCAGACACCGGAAGTGGGATTCCTCCCCTTCTACATGTCCTCAGTAGCCTAAGATCCAAAATCTTCTACACAGAGTAATACGAAGGGCTGTTCTGGTGTTACTGTGAGGTTGTTAAGGAAAGTACAAGCTTTTACCCTTTTAGACTTCTGATTGTGAACTTCACATTTGGACTCTCATTTTCTGTCATCCATGAACATATGAAAATTCCAGAGTAGTTCTTTGCCTCACATTTTAAAAATGTCCTGTTTGGCTCTAGGTGGAAAAAGAAAGAAAACATTATTTATTTACTCGTTTTGCCAAAACAATCAAAGCAGAAAACAATAATTCAGTGGACTGCAGGTGGTGGGTACATAGACAGAGTCTCATGCTGCCCCTTGGGCAGCCACCTTTAGTCAAAAAGCCACAGTTACTGGCCGAAGGCTGGTTCACATGGCACCACATTAACCACATCGACATGGCTATTGGCAGGAGCTAGAGCACACCTGAGTTGTTGCAGAGAGCGCTCAGAGATTTATATAGAGAAACCCATTGTTCCTTTCACAAAGAAACATTGCAGCTATTCAGCTGGCAAACCTCTGTATTTGTTACCCCGCTCATGAGAGTGCACTCAGGGGATAATCTCATGTCTTCCCACACTGGGGCATTTGATGGGGAATGTTTGCAGTGTGAGAAGTGAGGCCTCAGTACAGGCATGTGTTTTGTTTCCACTGCCCAGTGCTGCAGACTCTCAACAACCCTACAGCATACCCTGGATGTAGGTGATTGGCAGCACGGCCTATTGCATCTGACATGTGGTCCAAGAGACAACAAAAAAGCCTTGGAAAGTCGTAAGTTCCTGGCACTGCAGTGAGGAACTGCAATATAGATATAGATCAATGAGGTTCATGCAGAAAATGCAGATCACCACAGGCTTGTCCCACTGGGTCAGTTGTCAGTGAAGAAGCCCAGATAACAGCATTTAAAATCTAGGTCTGTCCCTGGTTCAGTCAAATCACGTAGCCCTGGTTTTGTAAACTCTCCTGAGTGCTGGGTCTGTGAGATGAAAACAAAGTCAATTGCACCCCCACCAGAAAAGCAGTAGTGTGCTATTGATGTTATCCTGTGTCTAATCATTCCTACCATCACTCCATCCTATAGGTCTAGAAAGTCCTAAATTAATCCCATGGCAACTGATTCTTGTGCTGCTTATCACCTGCACCAGACACAGACCTACAGAAGTAATCGTTTGCCTTTCAGTGCCAGTAAAGCATTTGAAGAGAATCCGTTTTAAAGTGGATATTTCTCATGCATTTCTCCAGAGAGCTCCCTGTGCTCCTCACAAAGCAGAACAAGATACATCATATTATCTTATGACTGTACCTTTATAGCTTTTCAGAATGGACCTTATCATTTGCCCATTGGAGTCTATTTTAGTTATAAGGAAGAAATCATAGCTGATGATTTCATGGGTATCAGCTGTCAGACAGGTGTAGTTGCCGGCATCTGGGAACTCTTTCACTTCGGCAATCAGAGTCTTTCCAGTTCCTTTCAGTTCGGTGTCCTTTTTCCAGTAAACTGGCAGTGATTCATCAGATGTGTTACAGGTCAGCTCCACTCTTTTACCTGGTGTCTCATCGTTCCACTCTGATTCTATGACATACACTGGACATTGCAGAGAAAGACATGTTAGCAGCTACTCATACATACCAGCATGACAATTGAACTGAGCCCTTGTTTTCATCTCTGCTCTGCAGGAAAACTGCTAACAGATCTCTGGCTTTCTTGCCCAAGACCTCACCATCACCTGGAAATCTTTATTACAAGATTCCTTTAGAATCTTACAGTGACTCATAACGATGGGAAGTAGGCAGGTACCTTTGTTTTAAAGTTGAGGATGCTAGTACATGCTGAGCACAGATATTCCTCCTGCACATGGCCTTTGCTCACAGCATGGCATGTAAACCCACTCTGTATTATGGGGCATTGCTATGATGCTTTGCCCTTTGCAGTGTCAAAGGTCTGTGAGCGAGCAATGGGAAGGAGCAGAGCTCTGGGTAGGTGGTTTGTATTTGCCTGTAGCTGATGCTATCTTCCGTTTTCTGTAGGGAACAATCTGTAGTCCTATCGCGCTGGTCCCAGTGAAGCAATTACTAAGAGATGGGGGATTGCTGAGCTACAGCAGAGCTAAGTGGATGGCCACAGGAAGATGTGGTCTTCTAAATGCAATCTTGTAAATTTGAAGTGCTCTGCTGGTCTTTCCAATTTACAAGACACACTATATAACAAAAATAACTTGGAATAATTCCATTAAAGAAACATTTTCTCTCATCTCTTTGCTGTGATTGGCTGATGAACTTCACCTACACTTCTGTGTGGCAACAGTTCTCAAATGTAACTGTCATCGCTCAGATATACTGCTGGTGTCACAGGCTCTCCAAACATGTTCTGTACCCTCAGAGACTCTTCAACATGCAAGAAGTAGCAAAAATTTGTTTCTTAGCGTGTGCAAGCACTCAGGTCAGGAAATCAGCGTTCCAGTGAGCTCTGAGACCTTTTCACCAGAGCATTTCACTACCACAATGATAGCTTTAAGACTTTACCACAAAGAAGAATCACAGACATACATGTCAAATGCTGAATCTAAAATGGCAGAAATCATGCAACTTCAGGAAGCTTGGAAGCTTACCAAACTGCTTGTGGATATTTGAACCACAGGAAAGGTAAATTTTACAGACTTCAAACATAAAGATTGTTCTCAACTCTGACAAAAGTATTGGCAGTTTCCAGCACCATGGTATTGCCCAGGGAGACCACTGGATAAATAAATTTTTAATGTAAAGATACATGGAAAAATAATTGAATTACTTTTTACACACAATCAGATTGAGAATACTTTTCTCATGTTGATTAGGGTCTTTCTTTTCGAATATGATATTGAAGACAGCCTGGATTATGGAGCTACAGCGGGTGAACAAGAGCAGCAAATTTGATTATCTGAATTTTTTATTTTTGGGGAAGTTATTAAAAAGACAGTTGGATGAACTGTTTCTAGGTTTTACATTTTACTGTGAAATATTCTTTTTTGACAATTAATTTTTCACTTGTTTGTCTGTGGGCTGTTAACCTAAGTCATAAGATACAGTTTCTGCCTCCAGACTGCGTGACCAAAACTTTCGAAACAAGAGAACAGGGAATTGGACATAAGACAGTTTCTAATGCAAATATTCAGAATGGCTGTTGTATGACGTTTTTAGGACTTCTAAATATTTCTTCAATGAATAGCAATTAGTTATGTATTTATTCACAAAGAAGATGAACCTTGGCCTAAGACACTACAGTTAACAAATCACGTGCTTGTGGACACAAGTATAATTCTGAACTACCCTTGTGCCTTACAATCAGCTGTAGGTGTCAGTAAGTGAAGACAGCTTACCATTTTCCCTCAGTTTCCACTGTGCTTCCAGAAAGGCAGGAAAAGAAAGTAATGAAAGGAAGGCAAATAGCAGGTGAGGCATCTGTAAGGAAAAAAGAAATCACTAAACTTCATCGAGGATTGTTGAGTGTGTGCTGAAATCGAGCTCAGTGCTGGCCAGGATAATAAGAAGGCAGAATCAATTCTAGTAAAATAAGAAATATTCTCCCATTCTAAGAATTCTTAGACTACACAAAAATTGAATATTTGATTTATACCTGAGCTTAAGCTGAGATTTTGATCCAGTTGTTATTTACACTGCAAACCAGTATAGAGAATAAATCACAGAACTTAGAGGAAATTGTTGTGTGCACAAGTCTTATACAGTCAAGAGCTCAGAAGCATTCCCTGGTACCTCAGCTAAATACTCCTCAAGCAAGACAAATCCTGCTGATGACAATGAGGCTCTTTGCATGAGCAAGGCATTGGACTAAATGATCAAAGGACATTGTGTTCCAGTCATACGGAGCTTTTAAGTGTATTCCTTGGCTTAAGCACACCAGTAGTCCTATGGCTGTGAGCAAACAAATGGTTGTGAGCAAAATGAAAGACCTTGAAGTGTTTTGCTGGATTGCAGTCTTCACCATCTCTGTGAGAACAAGCAACGGCAGTGTCACCAATTTGGTGTAGAGCCAGCATCAATACTGACACTTGCCTAACTGGTACTAGTTCTAGTATCCACCTGAGCTTGCATAGTCTAATTAATTCTGCAAGCTATTTCAGGCAAAATTCCTACTGGATTCAGTGCCACAACTCTATTTGCAGAAATGGCTGGATATGTTTATCATTGTTGCTTTGTTCATTCAAGACATATACGTATAGCTCACTTGAGAATATATAAGTATATGATTGTATATATAATATGTAAATGCATATTTGTCCTGAATTGAAAATACAGTGAGAGCTCTTCGTGAAAAACAAAACATATTTGCCAAATATTGTAGTAACCACTGAGTGCATAAAAAACTTCAACGACAGTTATTTAGATCCACTTTCAGACCTTTTCCAACTGGAGATTAAGCCAAATGACTTATTCTGACTATAGAGGGAGTCTGAATGCATATGAAAACCAAAAATTAAGTAGGTTTTTCCTCTCCCAAACCAGTCTTTTTCAGTGATTTTTGTACAGTACACAGCACAGATATTAATGGGACCAGAACTTGCAAGTAGAGTATCTGGAGAGAGTACCTGTGAGTGGAAGCAGCTCACACTGCATCTGTACTCAGAGAGAGGCACGAGCCTCAGTGCAAAGCCAGATACTATCAGGCAGCCTATAAGCAGTATCTTGCTTCATTAAAAGGCAAATATTCTTAGCTCTAATGATTTTCTACTGCAGACAGGATTATCTGTAATTTGCAAAAGAAAAATACATTATGCATCTTTCTGAAAGATGTTCACTTCTTTCATTGTAGCGTGGCATTCATCACTGTGCTTCATACAACCAATATCTGTAATAGCAATTAGAACTTGGAGGAGAAGGGTGTAAAACATGCCTTCTTTTCTGTATCAGCCTTTTGTCAAAATTGAAACTCTGAAAACAGAAAAGTTTCTCCTGCTTTTAGGGAGAAGCTTCACAATTCAGGCTTTTGATGAAAAATGTTAACAATTTTCATGGAAAATTATTCACTTTTTTGTGCTGGGGAGAGAAACACCCTCCTCCCCATCTGAAAATTTTATTGAAAATCGGAAATAAATTCAGTTCAGTTTCTGAACGCCACTAAACAGCGTAGTTGCCCAAGGACTTCACAGGTGAGGAGACTCTACCAACACTGTATGTTCCCTGTGATCTGGAGCATGACCTGCTGTAATCAGCACAGACTCCTTCACTGAGAATCACAGAATAATTTATGCCCAAAAGGACCTCTGGACTTCATCTGGCCCAGGTGTTGCACGTTTTGAAAACAGAGAATGAACTGAGTATAAGTAAATATTTGCAATGTCAATGCACACACCCCAGCAAGATGAATATTGGTAAGATACAAAAGATTATTACCTTATGACACTGGTTATTCTGTTAGTTAGATAACAATTCTATGAGCTATATACAAATATACACTATATGCTTAACTTCAGGCACATAAGCATATTAAATACCATCCTGAGAAAAGTGTCAGAGAAAAATGTCACAATCTATTTAAATACACTTATAAATAAATAATTTTAAGTTTACATTAGTTTCATTTGAAGCAGCTGGTAGCAGACTTGTGTTGCCCCAGTGTCAGAGAAGAAAGGAATTCTCACCTTTTCCTGTGATGCAGTAGCTGAAGTTGCCAGGCAGGTTGGTTTGTGATCTGAAGGAAACGAAGTGCTGGCTCCCTTATAAATACTTCTAAACTCTGAAAGGAAAGGGATGCTCCATTTCACCGCAATACCACAGAATTGCAACACGTGGCTTGAGTTCCTTTTTTACATAGTGGCAGAGCTAAAGCACAAAAAAAAAACATTTGGGACTCCCAGGTAAACTTTAAAGAGGAAATGAGATTATGAGATTGTTACAATGACCTTTATGGCATGCCATAGGCATTTCCTTTCCTGCCTGATTTTCTGTCTCTCTCATACTGCCTGTTCATCATCTGAGGAAGAGTAAATACAGACTAAATAAACTTCCAAAACTGTCTGATGGGAAATATATTATGAAGATAGAAAGAGAAAGTTAAAACAAATCTATTTCTACCTGGTAAGCGTGAAAGAGATAATTACATCAAACAAAATCCCAGCTACCACATCAATCACAAGTAAAGGTAAGGGAAAACTGATTTGTAATTGCTGTTGAAGGATTGTATTTATTCTAAAAATTGAGACTTAGGTCAACCAAAAAATAAACAGTTAGTTCTGGCTCAAAGATAAAACCCTGAGATTGTTAATTATTTGATGTTGCAGTTCTTAACCTATTGTTTTTTTCTTTATAAGCTGATGTTCCTTTTAGACCTCTGCTCAATCGTAGGAAAAGCCCCATATATATAGTTTGAAAATGAGGAAAAAGTATCTATTGTTTATAATTTGTGAAAACAATTAACTTTATTTGTCAGACAAACCAAAATGGAGTTTTTCTCCCAGCCCTTTTCCAAGCCTGAACGAGATGACTGAAGTTATAAGCAAGAAGAAATACATTGCTTATTAAAGACAAAAAAAAAGGCTTGAAATTCAACCTGACATGCTTTAGAAATTCATAAAGAGACACAACCCTGTCCTGTGTGTTTTCTAGCAACAGGATCATTCCCACAGCCCAGAGATGGAAGCTGCAATGTGGTAACCTAGCAGTGAATAGATAGTGCATGTCCCTTCTGCTGGAGTCAATGGTCTTTCAGGAGTCCTTCATACAGATGAAACAACACAAGCATCTGCAATATGTTACATATTTAGTGCCCCTAAATATGGCAAGAACCTAAAACAAAAGGAGGAACAACCCCAATTAGCAGTGAGATAAACTTATTATGAACCCAGCAGTTCCCAGTGCGTGGGGTTCCTGTTTATTGCACACGGCTGGGAGGCAAGCAGCAGAGAGGGTTGCGTGCTCTAATTTGAAGGAGGGTAGTTTCAGGATCCTGGATTAACTGTGCTAAAGGCTTTACATAAACCTACCATGTTGCCCGTGGAATCCTTTCTTCTCCTTGAGTAGGATCGCTTACACCTTTGGCAGCTTCAACTCTCTCCCATCTGACAAAACCCAAAACAAGAGCATTGTGATCTCAGGAGGGCCCAAGAGCTTCCCTGCCGAGTCCAGTATAGCCAACCTGCTACTCAAATGTCAGTCCCAGGCTTCCCTTTGCTAGAGCTCACAGCTGGAGCAGGGCAAGAGCAGGGCGAGAGGCTGCGAGGGCAGCTTTCTGAAGCAGGTTTGAAATGGTGGTTCTGCCACAGAGGAAAACTGCTCCCTGCACACGCTGTATACTGAATCTGGATCAAAGAGGTTTATTGATTTATTCGTGACACAGACAAGCAACCAGTGAACTATTAATTTGAGATCCATATCAATAATATAACAGATTAGCCAGAGTACTAGATACTTCCAAAATATTAATTAATACCTATACATCTCCACCCGCCACTTATCCCAAAAAGCTCTAACCTTCCCCTCCCACACATGCACTGGGTCTTACACACCTACATTGGGAGGACATGTGCACCATCTTTGCATCTGGCTGATGCTTGTTTTCCTCTCTTACGTGATCATTTGGGACAAATGTCTCCTTGGGCAGTTTTGGGTCCTCCATTCACATGCACTGTTTATATCCCCACCCCTATCTTAACTGCTGTTGTTATCCAGGTCATTTTGCCAAAGTTGGGCCATGCAGACACTGATGCTTCTTCTGGCATTGTCACACTTCTTCTGCCATTGTTGTTTCACTTTCTCACAAATGAAAAAAAATCAAGGTTAGAAAACAATTTGTTCCCATTTAAGACAATTTCCAAAATTCAGTTCTGTGATAACAGCAAGCCATCAATCACCAGGAAAACTTGAGAGCTACATTCAGTCACTGAGCAGATAAATAAGGGCATGAGTAACTTTACATACATGTTGCCTACTTCTCTCTCAACCTATCTTTGCTTGCCTGCTTGCTTATGTTAACCACATATTATGGCTTTTCTTTTTTGACTGGAAAGCCACTAATATATAGCTTGAAATTCTTCCCAACCCAATGGTAGTCTTTAAGCACCTGTTCAGTTCTGAAACATGAATAGCTAATGATTAATGTAAATAAATGCACATTTTCAGCACTCATGCTTGCACACACATGCATAAAGGCTACATAACTGCCTTAACTTGGTTATTGTTACAGGACTAATACAGTAATAAGGAACCCAAGCTTTATGTCAAGATATCCTAGATGCCAGTTATGGAGCACAGACACGTCTACATGGAACTTCCATGATGGGATAGTTTGCTATGATACATCAGAGGAATTTTTAAATATTAAAACATAGAGATTGTGAAAATATCTTCTGCTGACGGTCTGGTTTTCCATTATGAGCTCATATATTCTTAAGGGGAAATTTGGAGAAGAGCAGCTTCTCTCCCATCATTTTATCCTACTTCCCCTATGACACTGAAAGAGAATGGCAGAAACTTTATGTCCACGTTTTGCTTTCCTCTAATGTAATAGAAACACTCCTTTTCGGCAGAAAAGGGCTGCTTGAAAATGGTTTTCCTTTCCTTTGAAGGACAGATGATTTTTGCTTTGTGTAATAGTTATTTCACCACAATCCAGGGAAAAGCCTTCATGGCAGTAGTAAAAGGAAGATTTCTATAAACTATATACTCAGTATGATTCCTCTGTATGGAATTCCCTTCAGCATCTGGCTAGTTTTGCATGGATGTCAATTTGGAGATTAACGCCACTTTTATTTATTATTATTTATCAGTTTTATTACTGCCATTATTAACATAGTAGCAGTGAAAAGGGAATCCTGTTCTTTATATATAATTCAGTAAACAGTGATTTATATGACTTCATCAGGAAATACTGTGTAATATCAGCATATCAATGAGCTTTCCTAAGAAATTCCAGCCGTAAGTTACTATGTGAAATCACTGAACCAAGATCAAACCCTGAAAGAAATGCAAAACAACAGAGGGGAAAAATACATCCCGCTTCTATTAAAAATGAAATAAAAAAATCTAAGCTTTATACAACAGCGATGCTTGTGCATAGTGATGCAACAAGAGCAGCCACCCAAGATGAGGACTTTGGGTATCCCTCCTTAGCTAGAGAGGACAATAAGGTGTTTACCTCATTTGTGCTCCAGGCTGGTAGTTTCTACTTTCCAGAGCAGAAATTGCACAACAGAATTACTGTGGCCTGATCTAATTAATTGGCTGGTATCACGCTAATGTAGATACTCGACTTTCAGATTAGGGCTGTTTTTCAATGTGGGGCTGAATGTGGATATAAAATACCTGTAGACACAGAGCACTGGCTGCTTCTGTAAGAGAAATGGAAAGAAGGGGGTTTCATCCATTAGTCCTACTCCCATCTCCCCCAGTAAATCCACACCTGCCCACATCAATTTACAACTCCCAGTACTTTGGGTGTCTCTGCATAGATTCCATTATATACACGGCCTGTGTTAGAGACAATATTAGAAGTGAAAAAAGAATGTGAGGAAGGAGATAGTACTATCCTGTATAAGGATTAAAAAGGAAAAAAAGAAAAAAAAAAAAAAGGCAAAAAACAGTATGACATTTCAAAAAGGTTTTAAGAACCAAATAACATTTTCTACAGTAAAGGACTCCAGAGAGTCAGTGGGATTTGGGTGCCTAAGTCTATGATATGCATTTGCAGATCTTCACAGTCACTCAGTAAATATGGGGCAGAAATACAAAAGAAACTGGTATCTGTGTAAGATTCCTTGCAGAACTTCAGATACCAGTCTTCTTGAACACAGGAAGCACCAAGATTCCTCCTCCAGAGCACGCATATGAAGATGGTTCATGGCTTTAAGTGCAGTGCAATGCAATAGTTTCCTTTACATTAGTCTGCTGTGTCCATCATAAATCTGTTCCTGACATTTGGTACACCTGATATGCTACATTCAACTGTAGGATCTGGAGCAAGCTCTTCACTTTATGTGAAGTTCGTTCATTTCTCGAGTGTGGTGTTGCAACTATTTGAAATCCACTGTCACCATTACTTAGGCCAGGATATAGGGCTGAGAGTGGGGGAAATAACATGTCAAATTGAAAGTAAAGGGAAAAACCCAGTAGTAACTTATTGACTTAAATTCAAGCAGCATTTTCTTGTTTGTCAGGCAACTTCTATACAAAGGAGGCTGGACTCCTGATTTGTTTGCAATTCTAAAATTGCATATAGCATTTCTTCAGGCACTCACAGTAAGTTAGCAATAGGCAAGGATAAAATCCCTGGGCAAACACTTCCATAGCCAAGTATCTGTGCACAGAACCTGATTACATACTTAGGGTTTGTATTACACCAATAGAAATTTCAGCTGATTAAGACTTGGCAGAGAAAGGTACATAGAAAGGTAGATAGATTGGTCAAAGGTTTTAGAGACAGAGATTGTTAGCAATGGATGTGTGAGGGGGTCAGAAAATCTTTTAAAGCCCAGAATCACACTACTGGACTGGGATCTACAAGTCTGCAGGAAACAAAAAGTAGCCTTTCTATATCCCTGGAAAGGTCTATATTTTCTTTACTAAAAGCCAGTTAATACATAAGACTTCGCTTTTTGTGTTAGGATCAGACAAGGTAAGAAAATAATTTCAGTGTGGACAATTACCAGAGAGCATCTATATTATGGTCTGGAAAATGCTTTGATGCTCTCATGCTGCTCTTCAGATACTCCTTGGACACAGCTGAAGAAAGACCAACACAGGAGAAAGATAAATTGGAGAACTATAGCATGACATTGATGAGAAGAAACATTGACGCTAACTTAAAATTAGAGAAGTTATTGAGAAATTACTCCCAGGTTTTTCAATTGTATTAATCATCTAAAATTCATCAGATAGTTTTCTCAGACATTAATTTTCTCATACAAAATACATCTACTTGATTAGATATAACAAAAGATACTTGATAGGTGGGAGTTAACTTTGTGATACATGACAGCTTTGTACAGCGTTCAGTGAGTGACTTGTAGCAAAATAGAAGCAGAGTAGAAAAGAATTGCAAAGGTTAAGCATGCCTCAGAGAGAAAAGTGTTATAGCAACATCTTTTGCAGATCTTTTATATTTCAGGAGTCATTATATTGTAATTTTGGGGGGATTATGTGGAATGTGCTATTTTTAACAACTCTTCCCTTAATAGCACAGTATTTGAAGGACACTTGTTTGGTTGGTTGGTTGGGTTTTTTTAAATTATTCTGTTTAGCAACCATAAGAGTTCATCCTGGCACTTGGACTTTCAGTCGCAGAGGTGCCTTTGATGTCTCAGAGGTGAAACAAATAATAAACTGTTGGCAACATGAGACATCATTCTCCTTTAATGTGGTATGAGCCTGTTACACCCCTATGGCCACAGGCAATATCAAAGGGCCTTATAAGGAACAGGCTGCTCATGAGCCATAGATGAAGGGCTGCTGGTTTTGGACTGGCTACTGACTACAGTAGCCCATGCCAAGTGATCCACAGCTTTGGTGAAGGGAAGAGCTGGGGGGCGGGGGGCAGCACTGTTCATTTCCTCCCATTTTGGGTGGAAAGGGAAAATTGTCAAAAGCTCTAAAAGCCATTTTGAACCACTCCAGCCTTTTGGTAGGATATTGCAAAAACTCACATAAGTTTCCAGCTTTATCTGGGACCATCATGGCAATTCTTTTCCAGATGTACCAGATCTGGGCTCAAGAAATCTAACACAACACCTGAAGTGTTAAGAGGATGATAGTGGTTAAAAATTCTCACCTTTTTTAATAATAATAAATCTGGACATAAAGGTAGTGCTTCTTTAGAGGAGAAGAATGGAGGAAAATGAGTCTCTTTGCAGAAATGGCCCAAGAATCCTGAATGAAATGCTCCAGGAAGTCAGAAAACATCACTGCCTTCTGCTCCAAATGCACCTTTCTTTTTTTTTTTTTTTTCTCCCTTCACCCTGCCTGCAATGCATCTACAGAGAAAAAACAAACCCTCCCCTTTTAGCCCTTCTAATCTGCACACACTTCCTCCTCTGGGGAAAACAAATAATCTGTGCTATATACATGCACATTGCTCAGCTACTGGCCTGTTATCATGGCATGAATGACAGGAGAGCAAAGTCAGGCAGAGCAGTGGAGTTATTCTTGCTAGTAGTTCCATTGACTAAGTCTATGTTTACATGGTATTTCACAAGAAGATCTGAACCTTTCTTAAGAGGGCACATAGCTTGGACTGTGCTAACTACTGCCATGCAACTGCTGTTCCAGCTCAGGATCCCAGCAGAGCAAGCTGACAGCTGTGTATGAAATACTGCACAGACAGAAGTTCAGTTGCACTCTTGGTGCATGCATGTCAGTACAAAGGGTAATCGGTATGGAAAATACTTCTCTTACCTGCTTTTATTACTATTTTGAAGGGGTAGATGGACATAAAGTACTCAGGGATACACCTGAAAGAAAAGGCAAGTCATGACAACTTCCTATTTTGCTCTGTAATTACTGTGTATGTATTTATTTTATGCTAAAGCCTAGAGAGACTCAAACTGAGGATGGGATCCCATCTTAAAAGGAATACCAAGAGTTTGCTGTAAGATTCAGTGCCCCGTCATGATCTAGGCATCTTGTTGCATCATTTTTTATCTGTCAGAAAATTCCAGGTTCCTTGAGCCGACAAAAAGATATTTTAAACTATGTAATAAGAGTTTTAACACCTCCCATGACTGTTAATGAATGAAGTCATGAATGAAATCATACAAGGCCTATTTGGAAAGCAAAGGTGTTTCACAAATGAGCCACTGAAGCACCCTTCAATGTCTAAAAGGCAAAGGAAATTTCTGAAATGATTCCAGTGATTACTTTGTAATCTGACATTTGCTTCTGAAACTTCTGTGAACATTAGCTTTGCTGTAGTCACGCTGTAATAAGTGGGACTACAGCATTACCAACCCTGAGTGCTAAAAATTCAGGGGCTTTGACATGACATGCAGCAGTTTCTAGAAGTAAAACAGGGAAAAGAGAGAGACTGTGGGCTGGCAAATCCTCCCTGTTATGTACCAGATAACATTTGGAATAAATGTGCCCAGGAGGGGCTACAGCCCTGCTAGCCTTCTGCAGTCCCTAGATATTACCTCTCCAGGGAGTTATTCTTTAAACAATATTTTCTGTCTTCAGCTGGTATTGTATTTAGGATTCAGGGTGGAGCCAAGTTACATTTGTCAGCTGTTCTTTGCAGCCACAATAGCTACAAGCTGATTTTGATAACAAGTTTAAGCTGAGCATTCAATCTCATGTGTTATCAAGTAAACCTAAGCTTGTCATGTTAAGAAAAGAGTCCCTGAAAAAATGTGAGAGTTATTAACACTATAATTAGAGAAATAATAAGGTTACTTGGTACTAGTCTAGGACTAATTAAAACTATGCAATTCAAAACTTTACATAGCTTTTATGCTAGTAAACTGAAAAGGTAACGTAATCTTGAGCAGTTTCTGGAACTTTGCAGCATACTCTTAAAAAAAAGCTGAAAGAAAAGCTTTTTTTTTTTTTTTCCTTCGGTTTTCTATTCCTGATAGAAGACAAATTTGGATTAATGTGACTTTATACGGAGGAAAAAACAATGTTCCATATTCAAAGAGGAAACAGCAGAGGCTTAATCCTTCTCCCTCTAGTATAATGGGGTTTTCAGTATAGATATCAGTGAAGAGTTTTTGCACTAGTGTTCAGAAAAAAAGCCTCTTCTGTCTAAGCATTGTAGCTTTAGTATGTGAAAACTTATTTTAGACATCTCTGATCTAACTAAGGTGCCTGCAGAAAGGTTGCCCCATGTGTTCAGACTTTGGCTGAACCACTGGACTTGAGGACAGGAAAAAACTTCCACTGTTTTTTAAGCAGCTCATGGATCAGACCTGAAGCATGCTGCCTGCATTCTTCAAGAGTGGCTCAGCAGACCTAGGTCTATCCTCTGGCATATTTATGGATTGAATACACGTTAGGCTTCTTTTGATATATTCTGTGCAACAGAGGTTCGCAAAATGGCCCACTGCCTGTTCTCAGATGCTTATGAATGAGCTTTTACAAGAGTGAGGTCCCCACAGTAGTCTAAATTTGAAATTCCATGGGAAAATTTGAAGAAAGATGAAACCCAGATTTTCAATATCCCTTTGAGTCATATGTCATGGAATTTCAAAGACAGAAAACTAACATATTCTGTTCTGCGTAGTTTCATACAGTTAATCATGCAGCAAACCAAGAGGGACACCAGCAACAGGAGTTGAAGTTGGAAGTGTGTGGTAGGATTCACGTTCCTTAACTTTGGCCATTAAAAAGGCCAAATATCAATAATATTTCAATAATTTCCCAAGGTATTTCTTTGTAAATTAAAACGAATGCAAGTGCAAAAAGTTATTTTTTCCGTGTCACTTTCTTCAGTGCAAAACCACGCTTCCTGGAGCACTGCATTGTGCTGTCATTTGGTATTACATTTCTCTGCTTTGAAAAATTATTGTCCCTGAAATATTGTCCTTTATTACAGAACTAGTTATTATAGTCAAAAAACAGAAGATCCTTTTTTTTTTCTTTTTCTTCTCAAGAGTGTCAGCTTTCATCAGGTTTTAAGCTGCTGACCAGTCCTTGTTACAATGTTTATGATATGAATCAGTTAACTGACTTTATCTTGTTTTTATTTGAAAGAGGGGTCTTTTAAAAATTTATTTTACTACTAATACGATATCTCTGTGGACAGAAGTAATTAGACAGAAGAAAGACATAAGAAAGAGTCTGTGCTTTTTAACTGTATTTTGTTTGTCTCATTCCCAGCTGCATAAACATACAGACAATTAGAAGATTAATGGGAATTAGACTGTTTCATACTTAACCACAGCAAAAGGGTTTTTGAGCCCGTACAGACACACACAGAGTCTCAATCTGTGGCTCGGTTTTGGATCCTGGAGAAGTTACTCTTGTGCTGGTAGATTTTCTGGTATCATGAAACATTTTAAAAACTAGTTCCTGCTTTAACAGTTCTAAACCCCTTTAGGTTTTCTAAAAATAAAAAAAAATAAATAATTAAAATAGGAAGCTAAGAATAAGAATGTGTAGCCCACTTTGGGCCAAAAGTCATTTGAGCTCGATATTCTATCTCAAACAGTAGCAGAGAACACAGGGAAGACATTTAGGTTAAGATCAAGCATACACTGGTACCTAAACAGAGATCTTTTGCTGTTCAGTTGCTGACTGATCCATGTCCTGACCACAATCGTACTCAACAGTGTTACATATACAGATGTTAGAATGATAGGAAATGATAAAAATGTGACTGGAGATAAAGAAATCAAAGAATGCAAGGGTTTTTTAGATGTATTGCTTCTAAAAATTCTGAGAAATCCCAAGGTTTATTTTCAATTTTAACCTTGAAATATCTGAACATCTACCTGACCCAAACAGTGACAGAGGAAAAAAGAAGAGGGCAGTTTCACTGCCATGTCCTATGTCTGTGACGATGTATGGCACAAGACACATCAAAGCCCATTGTGATGCCTTGTCCCAGGACTTAACAGCAATGGAATAACAGACACTGTCGCATGCTCCAGTGTTGTCATTGCAATTGTTCTGTAGCTTCCTAAATAGCTGCGTTCAAGGGATACAACAGCAAACAAACAACTAAGAAGGTGAATGCTGAGCCAGCTGTGTTTAGATGCAAGGAAGAGAGTAAGAGGGCGAAGACATTAAGACCAAGCTGCTTCATCCAAGGAGCAGGTCTCTGCTGCCTGAGCTGACCAGATGCAGAAAGGTGAGGAACAGAGGGGGAGATCACTGTCCTTCACTCCTTACTGCCCATGGGCAACGTAATTGGACCAGGGCACAGAGGGAGCAAAACAGGAAAGGAGGTGGCTGCTTACATTTCTTTTTGAGCAAGGCAAAAGCAAATATCTTTTCATGTCATTATGGGGTGTCTTGAGATATTGGGTGTGAACTTACCAACTGTTCCTTATTCAGGAGAGATTACTGGTTGGTCAATAACTATCATTCAGCAAACAATTTAGGTGTCAAAGTGAGGAGAAAGCCTTGCATGAGGGAACTTCCACTGAGTACTTTCCCAAAAGAATGATGAAACTGCTTGCATAGAGTGAGCACACTTGTTTCTGCTTACCATCGTGCCATGGAGTATGAGGATGTGTCTGGAGTTGCTCATATTGGGAATTGTGCTCTCTCGCTCCTCCCTTGGCTATGACATCATCCTGAGTAAATGCCCCACAACAGGTCCCTAGAAAAAGCATCTGTCACACAGATGAAATCATTGACCAGTGTCAGTAAATTCCTGGCCATGAGCTGGAATGAGATTTCTTTTTTAAATTTATCTGAGGAGACAGAGAAGGGAAGAAAAAAAAAAAAAAGGGAAATGTTTCACATTTAAAATGTTTATGGATTTGTACTTACGGTGGGTTTTTTCCAAAACCGTAACCCAGTGCTGTCTTTTTGGTGATCCTGTACACAGGGCCCTTCAGAGATGAGAGTGCACTGTCGATACTCAGTTCAGCTTAAAGCTGATGGCTTTTTGCATGTATGAGAGCTCACTGAAGGGAGAAGAGGATGGTGCCATCCTGCTAAGCAAATAAATAATCCCTTCAGCTCTCACACAGTGATTGATGACTCTTCTATGTCACTTCTTAACTCTTCGCTGAAGCTTAACTGTGAGGTTTGGGTTTTTTGGTGCTTATGTTGTTGTTGTGGGGTTTTTTTTGGAGGAGTGGGGGTTGTGTTTGGCGTAGGGGGGATGACACTCCTCACTCCATCTAGCTGGAGAATGAATGAACAGGATGGAAATTAAACATTTTCCAACTCCACAGAGCAGAGCTGCAGAGCATAAAGATTCATTACCCCTCAAAGTCCACTTCATAAGCAATTTGAGCCCAAAGTGTATCACTCCATTTTTAATTTTACACGTTCAACTGCCTTTTTCTGTTGCCTCTTTCTATAGGCAAAAATCCTCTAGGACTCTCCTTCGAGTACTCAAAACAAACATCCAATTCCTCTGTCCAAAGCTAAACAAAGTTACACAATAGGTATCGACATAATGAACACATGCTGGAGTTTCTTCCTACCTCCACCAAGCTTTTCCCCGGCACTAGAAAGTCAATCAAATGTGGGTTCCAGCCACAAATGACATTACTTCCCTTCCGCGGTAGTAGCTACTGCAAGGAACACCCTATGGGAACAGAACACCTCCTGCTCGCTGTTTATTTCTCTGGCTTCCGTTGACTGAGCCAATTGTTTGCTCGCACTTGTGACTCTCCACAATGTACATTCCTCTAATATTGTGAGGCAAAGCTGTACTATCTTCCGATTAGCTACGGAATTTCTAAGGCAAGTGAGAAACAGCAGTAGAAAGCCCTGCATTGCAGAATCTCTTCCATAAGCACACGCCTGACTACCTCAGAGGTTAAACGTTAATATTCCTACGCAATGCTTTTTTGTTTATGTAATAAAAATATCAGTTTTCAGCGTTCTGTTTCAATTCCCTCCACCTGGAATTAACATCCACGAGTAAGAATCACTTCAGAGAACTTTAGCCTGACAACTGAACAATAAATCCCTGTGTCAAAGGAACTGTTGCTTGCCCAAAATAAACAAGATCTCAATCATCTTTAGAGTTCAGCAGAAAACCACTCTTATCACAGAATGCCATTCAGTGCAGGTAGCTTCATGTTGTAGATAGATTGCATGGAATAGAAATTTTGCAGTAGAATAATATATATATCAACTAGTATCCTTCTTATATGAACTGCTAGCTTCTGCTTTTTGGATTTTTTTGTGCCTCAAGCAGATGAATTTAATGAACATAGTACTTCCATGAGGATGCTCGCTGTAGTTAAGGACACTTCCATCTGGATCTTCAGGGAACATCCTGCCAGCTGAAAGAGCCAGTCACACTGCAGGTTGTGGTCAGCATTGTGAGCCTGGCTCTGCTCCATGAGCCAGCTGGCAGAAGCACCACGGCCACAGGATGTGGTACAAAGGCAGCCATACTCCTGGAGTCACCACACAGAAAACAGGAACCTCCCAGTCTGCAGCAGACTTAAAAATAACTGAGGGTGAAGTTTATTCACGACTGCCTAATGGGAGGTGACTGGGCACAGCCATGGGTTTGAGAACAGAGTCAGAGCTAAAATCCCTGGCAGTCATGAATTTCCACTGTGACAATACTATAATTACCATTTCATTATAGAGGATTACATTTGCAGTGCCCTTTCCTTACAATTCATTGTGCACAAGAAGGAATAGAAACGAGGAGAAAAGAACCCCAGAAACACTACACTATCTTATGCACAAATATCTTTCTTGAATGCCTGTGACTGAGCAGGTGAGATACAACTTCATTCAGCTGCTCTGCAGCTTTATTTACTTACAACAAATCTACAGAAATGGAAAGACAGGGAGAGAGTCGCAGATTCTACTGAATAGTCTTGATTTTTTTGTCAGGGCAGTGAAGGGTACATTATCTCACACTGCTGTTGTACACGTGTCTGTGTTCATAGGCGAGACAGAGACATCTTTCTTGGAAAGGTCCCATTTGACATGTTCAGTACAGGTTTTTGCTACAACCAGAATCGGAATTCCTAGCAAGCAAGGCAGAAATGTGGTAGAAAAAGCATAGGTGCACTTCCATTATCAGCACATATAAAACCATATGATGCAGACAAGGCATCAGTAGATAACATTGTGTGTAGTTGTATATAGTTGATGTCTGGTACCACTATTCATTGTTCAAATACTTAGCCATGAGGATTTGTCCTAGCGACTCTTTACCTCCATTTCTCATTTTAGATACTGAACATTATTTCAAAACAGTGACTTTTTCTCATGCATTCACAATTCCTCCAGCTCAATAATTTTAATTTTCAGTTTTGAAATACTAAGGCAGTTGTGTTATGTTAAAAACTTTGCTGTTTCCTTCTGAGAGCAGGCAGAGGTGAAGTACGCAGTCACTAATTTGCATAACCTCCTCAGCTTTAGCAAAGCTTCCAGCTGCTGACTGGTTATCTAGGGATGTAACAACCAGCTCCAGTCAAAACAGTTCTGTGGTTTCATTTACATATAAGGGGAAATAAATGAATACAATGAGTCAGAAGTGGAGCTCTCTATTATGTAATGAAATAGTAAGCCTTTCAAAGAAGACGTAAGTCTGTATTTGCTGTAGTACTTCCCCCAGAACTGTCTGTAAGACCTCACTTGACCTCAAAACCCCAAAGCCTGAAACTGGCTCCTTATTGTCACAGGAAAGTGAACTATTGTAGCAGTCATATGAGTATCAAGAGCAGCACAATCGTTACACTTATCAGCAAAGTGGTGGGTTCACATGTATATACACAAACACCCACCAGTGTGCCTGCACATGAATTTTCCCCTCCAATGCCTCTGATAAATTTCATGAGATTCAAACTCCCAGACTAAAGTAAGAGCTCAAAGAAATTTGCACCCTGAACTCTTCCTCCTCTGATATACCTGCCACATCTCTCTCAGACAGAAATTTTGTTGTATGGGAAAAAGCATGAGGAATTTGTTTTCTTACTTTAGTCAACAGAGTTTCTACTTCCAAATCACCTCTAGAGCCAGAAGTAACAGGTCTGTAGAAGATCGTATCCCAAGAGCATCAAAACCAAGCCCTGGATACTGTGGGCCAGATGATGGAGTGAAGGGTATGCAGCTACCAGCTGAAGGATGGAGAGAGAGAAAGAAAGAAATTTCAAGACCTTTAGATCCAGGGAATAAAGGGAAGAAAACATTTTTGCTGGGGACAACGGGGTGATTTGATCCAGTGAAATATGAAGACCAGAAATCCTGTGATTTCAGTGGTTAGTATCTTCTAAAGTCACCTGGCAGAGTAAGTGTGCCTGCCCGCAAGCTGGTGGAGTAGGGTTTTACCTGTCTCTATAAACTCTGCCAGAAACTTCATTTCTCAGTACATCAGGAAAAGAACCTGTAAGCTCTGATGCAAACTCAGGTGCTGGAACTCAGCAGTGCCATGTCGTCATTCTCTCCTGCCAGTGGAATAGGGTTGCGTGGCATCTGATTTTTATATTTTCAGAGGATCTGTAGGCCAAACTCAAAATCCAGTGGAAAAAACTAAACATTGTGTAAGAAAAAGAAAAATCATCTTATTTAAAAGCAACATCAAAACCCAAGCATTTCCTGACAAAGTAAATAGATTTAAAGAGACAGATTTAAACAGCAGCACCCTTAAACCACAGCATATGATAATTCTCTTCAACTATATCAGTATTTCGTACATATTTTGTCCTGCTGACCAGTTGGTCAGCTCCGCTTTTAATTACCAAATTCTACATAGAAAAAAAATCTCACTGTGAAAAAGCAGTGTCATCTATTAAAAATAAAGAAGCTGATTTTCCCCATTTTCTGAGAACTTTTCAAATATCAAACTTCTAATGCTTTTCTTTGACATCACCCAATCAATTCCTGTGTCACAATTTTTTTCACACAGTCCAATCACTATGAATGGTGACATTACATTGATTATTCTGGATTTGGCTGATGGTTTCTAGATGCTTAAGAACTGAAGTTATATCTCTGGTCCATTTAAATAACAGGATATTTAACTCAGAATGAAAAAAAAAATTTGTGTTCATTTCACTGCATTGGGATTTCACTCCTGGTATTTACAGATGTGACTTGAAGTGGCAGTAGGAATTAAAGAATTTCTGACTACTCAATGGAGATGAGATACAAACAAGGAGGATTTTAATTTCCTACTCTAGGTGCTACCAAATAAGAAGAAAAGCTAAATGGGCACATCTCAAAAATACTAATCAGTGCTTAGACTGTTGGCAAAATAAAATATTAGAATAAACTATGAAGATTATTTTTCAGTAGAATTCCTGGTTTGACAGATGCTCTGATACAAGTCTCTTATGCAGCACTTAGATCACCTAGAGAGGTGGTTGCTTTTCATTCCCTCCCAGATCCACACCACCACCCTTCTAATGGAAGTTATTCTTTTGGGCTTTTACACATATATTAATAATTGGCCTGCAATTTCAGCTTTTTTTTTTTTTTTGGTGTGGCTATTCTGTCACTGCTTTTCAATACTTACAAAAAAAAAAACCAAAACCAAACTGGAAATATAGAAATCCCCCCCATATAGTGTCATGTTACTACTGTATAGGTCACCAGAAGCCTTTGGACACTCACAAAAAAGATAAGGACAGACATGGCAAGAGTTAGAGAGGACCGTCGTCTGTGTGAGTAGGAGAGATGTGACACCATTTGACTAATAGGTTTTGTCCCTGTGTGCTGGCAGAGGAGTCACGTTCTCCACCAGAAGCCCCAAGTCCCTCGTTTATTTCTGCCAAGAACCTGCTCTAACAGTTGTGGACTGTGGTTGGTATTACTCCTTCTCAGCCTTCTGCCCCATGCTCTTCACCCAGTCCCCATCCTCTCCTCCACAGTGTCCCAGCTGCCTTCCTTACCTTCTGGTTCCTATTACTCACTCTCCTCTACATCTTTCTCATCACAGACGAGTTTCATTCTCCAGACTTAATGCTGAATTTATGAAATTCCCAACCACACCAAGTCTCATCCCTTTTCATTCCCTTCATGCTCACTTCCCTCCTGTGCATTTCACAGAATCTCTGCTCTTCTGAAGGCAATAAAAATAAAGGTGCATGAAATGCTTTACTCTAATCATGTATTTTGGCTAGAGTTGATACATTCAAGTTTGCATTTTATACCCAACTTTAACCTTCCCTTGTCTTTAATTCTAGGCTTTAGTTCATCCCTTTTTTCCCCATCAGGGAGGGATCTGAAATGTATAAACTAGATAATGAATTCTCAAAGCTCAGTGTTTTTCAAAACAAAAGAAAACCAAATAAAACCCCAACAAAAACTGCAGTTTATTTGAACTTTGTGAACATTTTCACTAAATACAGATCTCATTAACGTTTTTGAGACCACTGCTGGCAGCAGACTGCTGAAATCAGAAACTTCAAATGTATTTCTAACATTCTAGTTGGGCAACTAACGTATTTTCCAATGTGTCTGCAGGTCTCACTTCTGGTGTGCCAACAAAGTCCATATGACCAATGCAAGTACGTGGTGACATATGATATCAAAACCAAATCTTGCCAATGGTTTTTACAAAAAGATCTGATTATGGGAAATGAAGAATTATTCAGATTGAAAGCTTGGCCAGCCAGCTTCAGAACGAGAAAACTAAAGCAAACTGAACTGGCATAATAAAAATCAGGAACCTGTCCTGAACAAGGGAATTTGCTTTGGACAACCCTGCAAAGGGCACACAGGAGTCTATACTGTGTTATACTGGTCTCTGCCTCATGCTGCTCTTTCTCTTACTACTCATGACATAACTATCTGCTAGTGTATTGGGTTTGTGTGGCAAGGCTTTGGTAGCAGGGAGTGGCTACAGAGGTGGCTTCTGTAAGAAGCTGCTAGAAGCTTCTGCCATGTCCAATAGAGCCAATGCCAGCTGGCTCCAGGACAGACCCGCTGCTGGTCTAGGCTGAGCCCATCAGTGATGGTGGTAGCACCTCTGTGATAACATATTGAAGAAGGGTTTCAAGCAATGAGAGGAGATAAGAAGGGAAAGGAGAGAAGGAAAAGAAAAGGTAATAAAAAGGGGGTTGTTACACAAGAATCAAGTGGCAGGTATTTTAAGTAGAAAAATAATACAAGATAATGTAATTTTGAGCTGTACTGAAAGCAAATGGCAGTTTGAAAGTAATTTTTTTTTAAGTGAAATATAGTGCTGTAATCCCCATTCTTTAAAAACAGTGTATGACATTTAGGTATGCCAGGAACAACTGGAGGGTCAAAGCTCAATCCACCAAAAAGCAGCTCACAGCAGAAAATGTTACCTGATGCAACTTCCCCTTTCAACTTAGTATTTTGCAACTGCCTTAATCATTTTAATATTATTATTATTTAACTATTCGTACCTTCCCTCCAATAGGGAGGGAATAGTCACGCTGATAGTCTTGACTGTTCCTATAGAAATCACAAGGTCTCAGTGTGAACTACCATGGCATTTGAGAAATTAATATATGGAAAGATTAAATTACCTGACTAAAGTAACACAAATGCACATGATTTGCTTCTGTCATGTGCTTTAATTACAAGGTCAGTCCCCTTCTCTGTTTAAGCAAATGACTTTAAAATGGGAAAGAAATTGTATACAGAATTTCCAACATAGAGGATGACAATGTCTTTTACCTATGAATCAGAAATTCACTTCCACCCTTAATCTACGGTGACTGAAAGCCACTGAACTTTCATGGGCAGCTTCATAGAAAGTCTGAGTAGTTTCGGTCCACTTTCTGACAGATAAACCCCTGCTAAAGTCTCATATCAAGTGTGATCTCACTTGCAAGACTAGTGCTTCCAGTTCATCTCAGAATCAATGAACTCCAAAAAGATTCCTACAATAAGGTACAGTCAATTCTTTTCTTCAGTCTACTTCCTTTTTATTATTTCCCCCTATACCCAGTTCATGTTTTTAGCTGAATCAGACACCTCTGGTCAGCTGTGCCCATCCCAAGGCAGGTGTCCCCAAGGCACTGCTGCACTACCACCCTTGGGCTCTTCCACAGCCCAGGCAATTGCCCGGAGTCAAAGGGATTCCAGGACCCAGAGCCAAAACACAAAGGAGACTACTTTTCTCCAGGTGTATTTACAAGTCCTGGCTGCTGAAAATATTGCTTCTCCTTGCTCATCAGCCAGCTCCTTTGCTTTCAGCAAAGGTTGATGAGGTCTACAGCCCAGCACCAAGAATGTGATTGGGAACCAGGGACAAATGTGGAAAGAAGTAGAACTGCTCCATGTTGCAGCAGCACTCTGCTCTAGGTGAGCTGAGGAAAGCTCACAAATTTACCCTAAGGCTGCAGGAGGAGTCAATGTGGCTCTTCAGAAGAGCCTGAATTGGAAACAGTTTGCAGTCATCCAAATTCCTCACAGCCATCCTGCCACAGAGGTAGCTCCTGCTCAACAGCAGAGCAGATCCTCCATTCCATGTCTTAGGGCCCCTCTGGTCCTCTTCAGCCTATTACTGTGTCTCAGCAGACAGAATTAGGAGGGATGAAGCTGATGACAGAATAACAATGGACACGAGGTCCCCTTCTCATAGGCAGAGGGAAAGCACAGTGTTCGGGGGCACAGAGTGATGTGAAACACCACAGCTTCTTCAGTGCCTCTGACTATTCTGTGCTGGCTGGTTGCCTTCATAAGCACTCAAACCTCTTGCTTCAATAAGAACAAAATCATTAAGCAAGTGAAGAATAGAGTATGTAAGAAAGCAATGTAATCCTTATATATGGACTTCCTATCTGATGGGTGGGTGGAAAATGTCCCTGGTAGCTTCATTCCTATGACATCAAGAGAATTCTTACAAGACTACTAGGGGTATGAAATGGAGAAACTCACTGGGGCAATTTTCTTTTCTTCCTCTTTCATTTTCCACATGTGAATATAATGCCCTTAATTGGTAGATTCTAGGTTAAAAAAAAAAAAAAGTAGCTGAAACTGAAAAGAAAGACCATGTATTTCAGTAATGGTCAAAGAATCCATATTTTTTTGCCCTGAGGAAGAATGAAAGAAAAGAAGAAATAAGTAATAAAAAAAAAAAATAATCACAGTTTTATCCCCATTGATACATCTCTTTAAAGAGACTTTTTTTTCTTTTTCTTTTTTTTTTTTTTAAGACAAATAAATTGGAAGAGACACCTGGATCACCAAGATCTATTGCCCATCATCACAACTACACAAGAGGTATTTACTTCAAAGCATCCCCTGAACAGCCCCTTCCCAAGGCACAAAATGCTCCTCTAAATACCTTGAAAATTGAAGGTTACAAACCCAGCATCTCACAGTAACACAGTAGGAAAGACCAAGGACATTATATTGAGTATAATGAGAATATAATGAGTCCCTCCACATCCAGGAAATTTCTGAGATGAAACACCTGAAAAAAGGACCACATCTCTCACTGCCTGAAAAAGGCAAAAGAAACTCCCAGAGCATTTTAGTGAATCTCGCTGAAAAGTCTTCCCTGATCCTCATCCCATTAACTGGCTTAACACCAAATATGTGAGCAAAATACATTCCTAACTTAGTTTCTCTAAGCTGTGCTTTATAGGGAACAAATCACTATGTTAGGCAAAACCAGCATTGCCTCGTTCTTCCAGAGAATTTCCTTAGTAACTGAGATGTTAGATGGACAGAACAAGTACTAAATTCTCTCCGCAGAATAGAGGCCTTGGTGGTTGAAAGCAGGACAGATACTTTGGTGGCAGAAGTAAACTAGTTGGGACACTGCGTGCTGGTTGCTGTGCGTGGCTGTCCCTAGCTGGGTGGGTTGCTGGAAGACTGCTCCTGCAGCTCAGGTCCTGGGGAGAAAAATTGCAGCCTCAGACCTCCAAATTGTATCTCAGTGGTGGTAGTTCTGGCATTAAACTGTGTCCCATGATCACAAGGTCCTCCCATAATCTCTGATTTTGTTATTTTTCCTCTGTGAGGGCTTGTTCTGAAAAAGCTGAAGTACTGCGTAGTAGGGGGCAGGGGGTTGTGTGTCACCCTACATCTCTGCTACCAGTTCAGAGACTTTTATCCCTTTGGTTAAACAGCCTAAAAAGAAAAAATCATCCCTATTTGCTTTCCAAACCACTGTGTTGCGCTGTGTTAAAAGTTATTTGATTTTTTTTAATCACCCCAGCAACAACAGCAGTGTACTACAAACAAACACACCACAGGTGGAATACAAACTCTACAGCCTTCTCACCATGAAACTCGACCCTTACCTCTCATCTTGGCAAACACATACCTACAAGTCTCCCTAGAGGTTTTACTGCTGCTAGAAAAGAGCTGTTTTGTGGATCCCCTTGGTGTTCTGACAGTGTTTTAACAATGACATAGCATTCCCAAATCAGATTCTCAGTTCTGCATTATTTTCTCTGTAGTCTTTGAGACTTGGACAGTTTTGACAACACCAGTGTGGTCTGAGGAAAAAAAAAAACCAAAACAACAAACCACACACACATGCAAATCCATATTTAGAATTGAGGAATGGTATCATCTTCTTGAGGTGAACAAAAATTCCATCTTTTCTGTTAAGTATTATGAGAAAGGTACTCTTTTCATTGAAAAAGGCTTCTTGATTTTTGTGGAAACTTGTTTCAAACACAGAGAGTGAAATAAGCTCTCAGTTTCTTAGCCCTCAGAAGTCAGATTTCATGCCATAAAATTTCCCACCTTAGAGGTGATTCTCCAGTGCACAGTGTGTCCTGAACCAGAGTCTCAATATTGCTTGCTTAGTGGGTCACAGAGGGTTCAGACACTGGCATTATGCATCCTCCCTGCCTCTAGCTTCCTTTGATCAGTAAGTTGCAATGAAACAAAACAGCTGTAAAATAAGATAATTGTTTCTTTATTTCTGTTTATTTTGTTAAAGCCCCATTTACTTCACATTATTTGCAGGACTAGCTTACCATGAAGTGGATAAGGGAGGCAAGAGAGCATTGCTGATGTGTACACCTCCTCCCTTAAATCTTCTCTTGCTTCTTTACCATGTTGAAATCCAGCCAGACTTATACATACCCAGTTTGGAAGTACAGCCTAAAAAATCAAACTGGTACACTTTCCAAGGGCTGAACAAAACCATGAAAGAAACAAGCCCTACTATTGCCTCTGTTCCCTAAGGATTTCTCAGAGGGTTGGGGATATTCCCATCTCTAGGCAATATCTCACTTTCCTGTATTTTTCACAGTAGCTCTGACAACTAACTCCAAGATTATCTTAAGCAGAAATTAGAGTATCTTGTTTGACATTATTACAGGTAACTCCAAATCTGCCCAACCACCAACTTAGATAGATGGTCTGAATTTTTTTCTAGCTTACTAAAATGTTGTTAAGGACTCAGCTCCAGAAGGATTTGTACTGTGGTTACATTTCATCAGGCACTCGGGTACTGCGGCTGGCACAGGAGGATCTCTCTGCAGCTTGTGCAAGCACTGCACTTTGATCAAGGTGCCAGGCAGATGTGGATGCTTGAATCTGACTTTCTGATTCTCTTCATATACTGTTGCTTCTGAAGCTACTAAGCATCAAGAAAATAATCCACATTCTGTCAAATAAATGCCTTTAAGTGCAAAAAGAAAAAACAAAACAATGACACAATACCTACCTTTTGGATATTAAGTCTCTGACTCTCTTGTGTGAGAAATAATACCTTGTTTCACCATTCCATGGCTACATTTTAATGAGTTTTAGACTTCACATCAACACATGAGTCAGAAAGCCCAAACTTTCCCTTCCTGGCCCACATTCCAGTTTATCTATCTTGACTGGCTTAACATACACCAATAATTTCTATGCTGTACCTAACAAAGCAGAAGACCTGCAAAACCAACATGACATTTTTCTTCAATGGCTAGACTTGGAGTTTGCATTTCAGTTCTGGAAGATTAATCTTTGCATATGTGCACAGCATAGGATATGCCATCCCACCAGTGTTATAAGAGATGGTCTCCATTTCATTCCAGACCAAGCATGGCACAGTCAGGCTCACCCTAATTTCTCATCACTGTAACTTAAACCTGGGAGGTTTCTTTTTTTTCCCCAGTCCCAGCTGACCTTGGGCCACTCTCTGCAAGTGTTACAAGTATAAACTGAGGCTGGCATGATGCCTCATTTGCTTTCCTCATTTTCAGGTCTTTTCAATCTGATATTAAACCTAGCCTGGTTTTGCCTACACTAACACTCCTACCATTAGCATCATGTCCTGCTGACAAAGGACTTAAAAAATGCTAATGATAAGCAGACACTTGAAAATGGAAGTAGAAGAACCACTGTTGTATAACAGAAGGTATTGAAAATTCCCCTTCTTGTTCCAGAGCAGGTTACACTGGTTCCCTGCAGCAGCTCCAGAAACACCTTGGCAAAAGCACTGTGTTCCAGTTACAAATATTGACCTGGCCATATTCTGGGAACTGTTTTGTGATTCATAAACATCCGTATGTTTGGAGTCCCAATATATCCCAAATGAATTTCTAATAATAGTATACATTAACTTGAAAAGACTTTATCAAGAATTCCTGCTGAGCTTGCTTTGTTATATAATTCCCATGGAAAGATTTGCTGGAGGAAAATAGTACAGTTAAATGTGAAATGCCTAACTGTTGGGCAGGTATGCAAATTTGATTAAATTGTTCCTCTTAGTTACAATAAGCAATAAAACCACAGCGAAACAGTGTAATTTCAACTTGAACGTTCTGGTTTTGCAGTCGTAACTAGAAACACGATGGTTATTTATGTTAGTCATTCTGCCAGAACAGAGCTAATAACACAACTCATTATCGTGACAGTGCAAACAGCACATCCTGAGTACTTGCTGAACATTTCTAATGGAACCAAAGTCAGAGAAATATGGAATTTAGTGTCATTGTTCTGAATATGTATCTGAAGCTCTCTATTCCTTTGTGAATAACAGAAGTGTGAAAAGTTCCCCGCTTGTCCTGAGATTTTATTGCTTTAACTGGAATTAAGCTAATGAGAGTCTGTTAATGTGCTAATAATAATAAACATGCTATTCTGACTCTTCAATAAAATCCAGAATGCTGAGAACGAACAAACAGAACAATGCAAGACATTTTAGCGATTACATTGGCAAAACTCTTTGAAATAAACACATTGATGAATTTGTTATATAAATCCCTCCAAACATTTAAAAGAATTTGAAATTAGAAATAGCAGCTGTAATTTAAAACAGTTTTATTCCTTAGGAACCCTGAATGATTGTTCCTCCATGACAACCACAAGTAAAAAAAGAAAGCTTTTAATATATTCCTCCTTTTTAAAGTATTTTCTATTTAAACACATTGCCTTTTTGCTTTCCCGATTCTTTACCTAGCCCAGAAAGAAGTCAGGGAAGAGAAAAATAGACTTTATCCATTTGTAGGCTCTATTTTTATATTCCCACTGTGGTTCTCTAATGTTCAGTGTTGAAGACTGTATTTTCTGCTTTGGTAAGAATATACTGTTTCTCACATTTATTTCCTTCAAAGTTTAAAAAAAAAAATAAAAATAAAAAAACAATCCCAGTTTGTTTTCTATTATTTTGAAGAAATTTTATTTAAAAAAAAAATAATGGTAAAACAGAATGGAATTTTAGAGGTCAGGTATTGTCAGTTAAAGCATAATGCATGGAAAACGTTGTTAACTCTGTCTTTACTTCAGATGCTGATGCTCAAGGACTCAGCCACTAGAGGGTAATACAAGACAAGGAAAAGGAAACTAAATGCCCTCCAACTTGAGCTGGGGCTTGTTTCCAAAGCTTAGGGAAAAAAAAAAATAAAAAAAATCAGATCTTACTGACAAAGTTTATACAGTTATTTTCTAAGACTACTTGGTGATGGTAAAGGGCAGTTGCTGCCTACACGAAGGTGACATGGTGTAGCCACAGCTAAGGACAAAGACACATTTGTACAAAGGGAGGTGTCCTTGGGAGAGGGACCATGGCCCGGCAGTTTCGCTGTTTAAAAAGCTTCATTGACAAAGGAAATGCTTTGTAAAGTGCATTCTCTGACAGTAGTCACAGCTCACACACTTCAGCATTGTTCCACCATATACAAACACTTCGATAAAACCAATAGGAAAAAAAAAAGAACAGAAATGAGATTTTGAAATACACCAGAAGATCAATATCTACTGGGATTTGCAAAGACAAAAACTCCCCCTATCTACATGATCTGTCCCTAGTTACTACTGAAAAGCTCTTTATAACTGGAAAGGAATTTTTCCTATTATTATTCAAGCTAAGAAAAATATGGTCAGCACAAGCAGCAGGGTAAAGCCTTTTTAAGCCTTTGATCAAGTACTATTTGGAATAATTTTATTACAATATAGTCTATGGGTTATATTAATAATTATATTTTTAATGTAGCCTTTTATTTCATTGCATTTTGGGGTATTTCAAGTACAAGAAGAATGTTTTTAACCGAGTTGTTCTGGAAACCAAATTCCTATTCTTGGGTTTTTCAGTATTGGCTGTTCATTACTACAGAGTCACACAGGATAAACGCTGCTCACTGAACTGCTGGCTAAAGCTTTCCAAGTCAAGAATGACAAGTGGCATGACATGAACAAGGACCACCCGGTGCAGGTGTTTTTGTATTTATGCTTATATTTTAACAGTCCTTATTACTTGTCAGTGTGTCCACAAAGGAAGCGGGCATGTCCTGAGTACACAAACAGATTTTCTCCATAAATAACAGCTGAGCAGGTTTGTTAGGTCCCCTTGTGGGAATTATGAACCTTTTTTTTGTATTAGATGGACAAGGAACTTTGCACCCTGCCTTGGGGAATGCAAAATCTTTAAATCTTGATAAACTAGTCAGGGACAGGGTGAGGGATGTAAAGATCTGAAAACGCTGTAGAGTCATAAGGCCAAGACCACAGTCTTTGTGAGGGACAGAGGGGAAGACGTGACAAGCCAACTACAGTATCAAGCTCTTGCAAATACTAATTTGAACTCATTTCAACTTCTTCACTCAAAAACTTCTCTAAAAAGGCCAAGACATTTCTAAACGAAAACCCTCAAAACTGAAAATGAAAATTTAGTTTTCACAATGAAATCCTCACTCCCCCCTGGTTTTTAAAGTTTAAAGAGAAAACTCCTTTTGCTTAAAGGGCATGTGAATTATGAAACCGGTGTTTTCTGTCCCAGAGAGTCATCCAACCCAGAGACAGGCCAAGAAGTAAATCTCTCAGTGCTTTATCTACCTACCATTAAAGGCTCTCTTAGGTATCCTGTCTATGAATGGGGAAGTACTGGACTGACCCCCTGGCATGATTTCTTATCAGGAGTGTAGAACCCAGTGACAGCTTTGCTTCATGGGGAAAGCTAACATGTCTCCTTTGTGGCAATATGCTCCTGAAAATTATGTTGCTACAGAAAATGAGTTTCTGTAGAATATCTCAAAGATACTCTGCAGTCAAACCATTATTCCTCAGAAACAATAATCTGCAGCAGTATCGAAGAAAATTGCAACTCATCAGCTAAATTTTAATAAAATAAAACAAACATAGCTCCCTGTTTTGTCTGAACAACTATTGCTGTGGGGTTTTTTTAAGTCCCAGGAGTGGGGTAGAGCATCACAGTTTGAGTTCTCTTCTGTGCTGCCCCTGGGAATGCCAAGGAATCCTGTGGTGCTCCACCTGTCTGAATTTCAGAGGGAATAAATATAAAATTCCCTTGGATACAATTAAAACCTCAGGCTTCATTAATACAGAACTGTTCCCTCACTTATTGACAGTTTATGTGCTGGCATTGCTCCACAAAGTTTTTCAGGGGTAGCTTCTCTCATTTTTCTTTCCATTCTTCTCCAGAAAAGTAGAAATAAAAGCATGACTGTGTTTCTCTGTGTCCTTGTTGCTGCTTCACCCAAGAAAAAGATAGGAGCAAGGAGGTTTCTTCATGTGTCTCCCAATTTAGGGCAGAAGAGCCTTAAAGCTGTCCTAGTTAGCACAAAGCTGGCCAAGAACAGGCAAAACATGGCCTCAGCCTCTGCACTGAAACACCCTGGGGTAGTAAAAACGCTGCAGAGAAGATTTTCTGGAATTACTGTGATGAGCAGAAAGTTATCTTGCACAGGGGCATTTCCCAGGGAGTAAATTCCACCAGGTTAGATGTCTTTTTCATGCAAATTAAGTGGTATAGGGGAGTCAGACATCTAGAACGTTTCCTCATTAGTCTTTTGATAAATGCACGAAGCTATGAAGACATCTGAAAGTGCGTGTGTGCTTTCTCGCTTGCTAATAATGCTCAGTGATTAATTCCTCTGTCTGACAGAGGCAATGGTTTGTTTCCTTCAGAAACATTACAAGCCCCAGAGAAAACCCTTTATTTGGTTAAATAGCTCCCCATGAGTCAGGTACTCTCTTCTCTTTTCTTGAAAATAAAGAGAAAATTAGTTCAGAATTGGTAGCTAGTTCTGTAGGAAAGGGAGGGACCTACAGTAGAAGTTTCTGTTATCTGAACTAGAGCAATAATCTCAGATGGATCAGTACAATCCAGCAGTTGCTATCCCCACAGGACAGAACTGCTGAAATGTCTCTAGCCTGCTGGTCCCATGCCAAAGAACAACACTACTTCTCATGCAGTGCAGCTCAGCAAAACTAACAACGTGGAGTGAGAGAAGGCCAAAGATGAACAATGATGTCATAAGACCTAAAACTCACTTGGAGCTGTTGAATCCTCCCAAAGGAAAGAGTGAAAAGATGTTTCTTCTTATTCCAGTTGATCTGCTTCTGTTCTTCATCTTTTTTCCTTAAAAGCTGTGTTTTACTTTAAGGCAAAATTGCTAGAGGTGGTGATAAGCAATTCCTCCACATTCCTCCTCCTTGCACTCATTTCACTTGCTTATTTTTGTCTCCCTTAGCTTGTGTCAGCCTCAAAGTGAGCAACTGTATTGTCATTTTTTTTCATTTCCTCACACGTACACACATGTGCACAGACTCACACCCCTCTTCAAAAACAACAAAAAGAAGCTTGGGTTTTAATGACAGAAATTGCAATGAACTGAAAATGGTAGAAACTGGCTTTTTGCTTGGATACAGTTTGGATGGTTTGGCAGAGCCCTAATACATTGAAGTGTTCTGCTTTTGTACCATCTACACAGTGACCTATTTCTGATTCAGAGCAGTTACTACATGCTGTAACATTCTCCCTCAGAGTTCCCTTACTTTTCACCAGCTCCTGCAGCTATTTTTCCTCACCCTGTTTTATTGGAAAATCTTTATTCCTAGTCACTTGAGAAAACTGCTGTCTGTATTCTGGGCATTGCAGTAAAAAGTGATCTACATTTTCCATCTCTTTACTAACCCATACCCTCATCTGAAGGTCATACAAGGATTGCTGGCTCTCTCCTTTCTTCATCTGCTGTTTATGGGATAGGCTGAAATTGTTATTTCAGTGAAGGCTGGTGATACCACTTGGAAAGCATAACTAAGCACACAATGCTTCCCTAGTGACAGATGTTAGAATCATAGAATAGTTTGGGCTGGAAGGGACCTTCAAGATCATCAAGTCCAACCTTATTCCTAGCCCTACTAAAACCACTAAACCATGTCCCTAAGTACAACATCCACCCAGCTCTTAAACACCTCAGAAAACAATACATGCAGGAAAAAAAAAAAAATTCAAATAACCCCTCCAAACAATCAAAAAACGCAAGCAAACAATGGATAAAAGAGTTAAGAGTCACTGGAGACAGTCACAAGGGATGGTGAATTCAAGTGCACAACAGAGTAGCATCTTCATCTCTCTGCAGATTATCTACTGGGGAAAGGGAAATCTGGCTGGGGAGACCACGTATATGTTTGTAACCCTTGTGGGTATCATTTAAAGCCAGCTCCCTCTGAGGAATTTCTGTACCTTGTGGGCACTGGATGTGCAATGGATGTTGAGATATTTCTTTTTCCACTATCAAATAGGGGGGATTTTCCCTGGCATTGCTGGACATATCACTACTGCTTCATTGAACTGTATTCATTACACATTTCTTCAATGAAAGAAATAGTCACTAGCCTGAAGAAAAAGACAGATCATGGATAGGCACATCCATGTAATTACCAATGCTTAGAAGGGGCTCCAAGTCTCATCTGATTGTTTAATAAAAAGAGGAGAAAGGCAAGCCTTTGGAAGTCTGTCGAAGCTTTAGTAGAGAATTTAAAAACTGGTTCTCGAGGAAAATTACATTCTTGGGTATTCATAAACCAAAGAATTCTTCTCCAAAAACATCTCCTCTTTATGAACAATGTTGCTTTTATTGCCATTGAAAAACTGCTTGAAAAGCAAACAATTTTCTCCTTAGAGCTGATGTTGTCAAACAAACAAAAAAACCCCACCAGTAGTTTTCACTCAGATTCATCACTGACATCCCAGTGAAGCTTAAGTTGCATAGTATCTACCCCTTCTTCTCACAGATGCAGGCTTTCCTCCTGGACATCTTGGGAGCAGTAAATCCCAGCCCAGGCTGCCTCCTCTCACCCATGGACCCAGCTTGGGCAGCAGGGTGCCACAGGGAGGTCCTCAGACTGCATCTCTCCAAGATAATTCAGATAGCACTTCTGGCTTCTCCTCTACCTCGCTGCCTGCAGGTCAGATAAGCATCCAAATGCAAATAATTTTGTAATACAAAGGGCACACCAAACACTAGTATTTTCCTTTTGCACCATATATGTGCATATATTTTCCTTGGACTGACCACAATTCTAGTTCATTAAATCCTCTTTCTTTTTTTTTTTAATGAAGTGTTTGTTCTCATTATTTATCTTCATTTCATAACAGAACACTTGTTCTCATGAGAACAATTTTGCTCTCACATCCTTTCACAGTATGTGCCAAACTGTGCTTCTGACTTATTTAGTGTTGTTGGTATTCCACTACAACTTGGAAAAAAAGTAGTTACTGAATGACATGAGGGAGCCATAAACTTCAGCACAAGATGATAACAATGCCAACGGATTGTCTGTGGGATCTGTTACAAAGTTAGATGAGCTTCTGACCATTTGAAAAACAACCACTGACGAAACGCTAACACGAGGAACGGACATTTACTGTCATCAGAAAGCATTCAATATTTACACAGGGAAACCACCTCAGATTTGTAAGCATTTTCTCATCTACTTTCCTGAAACAGATACGATGCTGAAAAACAATATGATCTTCTCTTTTATTCAATCACTCAAAAAAAAAAAAATAATAAAAAAATAATGACCCTATACTCCGTCTTCAAGCTATCATTAATTTTTATTCTGGTGCAAACATTTTAATTATAACAGATATTGAGATTCCTATAATCAGTGAATATTCATTAATGCAAAATCACTTAGCAATTCCTTATAATTATATGAAGTGTCCAAAGCATTGACCACTGAAGAAAATTATAATTAAAGTTATTAAAATGAATTAGAAAAGGAGCTAGTAATTAAATCCCAGTTGCTGGAATGTAAAACTGCTCTGAAATTAAATAATAGGGATTGCTTCTCCAGAAAGGGGAACGTTGGGAACATTTCTTTCCTTCATTAGTCAAAGTTTAAGCTGATTTTTATGAAATGAAAGACTAAAGCATATCTTTGAGTAACAAAACCACTGCAATGTTACTCTTGTAACTAATATTGATTCACTGTCTATTGTTAAAATAATATTGGAAAAACATTCATGCTTGGGGGACAAAAAGACTTCCACCCAATCTTTTTCTCAGCCATGAAGAAAATTATAATATTATAATTATACTACTATAAAATTGTAACCCCCAATGGACCACAGAGCCCAACAAAGTTCATGATTTGTGTTTAGTCCCTGTATCAATACACTAGAAGATCCGATCTGTGCTATAGATAATTCAGAAGCTGGAAAATACACCAAGCAAAGAGAAAAGAAACAGACAGGCACTGACTGAGAAATTAGCATGGATCTGTTTTAAAGATTTTTGTTGCAATTTCTTAAGGAATAAATCTACAAAGACAAAAACAAACAAAGGCTCATGTGGTGTTTTGACAATAAAACTTTTCTACTAGATTTTGCATTTCTGTAAGTAGCTTATTTAGAAAATCTGGTACAGCCATAATACATCTGACTCAGAAGATTGAATAATATATCCTGAATAGTTTGAAAACCCTTCCAACCCCTAACATTCTGTGACTCTAATCATCACCTCCAGCATCCGTTATTTTAGGAAAGAGTCTTTTCAAACATAGCACCTGTGTAAGACAAGATTAGCTTTGTAAGACCTGCATCTGTAAATTACCTTGAATACGCAGAGTGATCTAAAATCAGAATATGGAAGGGAGACAAGACTTACCCTTCCTCCTGAGAGAGCACATCCACCCAGCCCCATATTCAGCCTGACAACAACCAACACCACCCCAGCTGCCAGACTCTTAAATGACTCCTCAGGTGGAGTGAATTTGAGGAAAATCTTTCCTAATCCTTGATTGCTGGGGCTGGTGGGAGCCAGGAGGGTTCGTAGCCTTCCCATTTTCTGCTTTGTCCTTCCAGTGTTTACAATCACTTTCTCATTTCCTATTTTCACTATATTTACAAACAGTGGCTGAAGTTCTACCCATGCTGTTCTTATACATTTTGAAGATGTGAAAACTGCATGTGGGAAGAACATGCCATGACTGGACTGGAGTAACAGGGAGGCATGGACAGACCTGTCTCGCTCCACTCATACTCAAAGAGACCCTGGAGCCTGCTGAGATTAGCAGGTCCTCTCCCTCTCTGCTCTTCGTGGGTTTGTTTAGAGCAGCATTTGGTTGCGAGCCGTGTACTTAGTGAAAGACAGGCAAGAATCTCAGAACAGACGGCACAAAACGGTACCTGTCCGTCTGAAGCTGCTCCCTTCAATGCACGTGCAGATGTGGCCCCCGAAGCCAGAGGGCAGCCTGAGGGGAACCTCTGCACCAAACCGGCCCCACGGTTTCTGATAGAATGCAGTTTGTGTTCAAAGAGCAGCACCTTCCCAAACTGTCTCAGAGACCAATAACACCTGGGGTTGTCTTTGGAGAGGTTGTAATTTGCAGTACTGTGATTTCCACATTCGCATGGGGGTTTTTTGGTGGGTTTTTTTGTTTGTTTGTTTGTTTGTTTTTAAATTTAATTAAATTGAGGTCCGGGCCCTCCTGTCCAGATACCCCCAGGTCCCGGGCGGCCAAGTGCTCCAGGTGCTGTACCGACAGAGGGGCACTGCTTGGGGCACTGTACCGGCAGAGGGGCACTGCTTTGGGTGCTGTACCGGCAGAGAGGGGCACTGCTTGGGGCACTGTACCGGCAGAGAGGGGCTGCTTTGGGCGCTGTACCGGCAGAGAGGGGCTGCTTTGGGTGCTGTACCGGGAAAGGGGCACTGCTTTGGATGCTGTACCGGCAGAGAGGAGCTGTTTTGGGTGCTGTACCAGCCGACAGGGGCTGCTTTGAGCGCTGTACCGGAAGCGGCGGGGGCGGTTTCTCTGCGCCGATCCGCTCCGGAGTGGCCCCGCCAGTGCGGGGCTGAGGGCCCGGGGCCGCTCCCGAGGCTGCCGTGGGGCTGCGGGACCCTCTGCGGCTGCGGGACCCTCTGCGGCGGGCCCGGCCACCCCGGGCAAGAGCGGCCCTTCCAGGGGGCTTCCTTCCAATGCCGCGCTGCGTTCCCTCCGGGACCCCGGGCAGGAGCCCGGGTATTTCTGAAAATACGTAAAATATTGTAATGGGCCAGCAGGGGAAAAAAACAAAGGAAATATTATAATAAAATTATAGACTGTCTCAAGTTTGGAGGGACCCATACGGATCATTGCGTTCAACTCCCTGCTTCTTGCAGGACTACCGAACACTAAGCAATAGAACTAAAAGCATCGTCCAGATGCTTCTAACAGGCTTGGGACCCTGGCCACTTCCTTGGGGCACCTGTTCCACCGACCAACCACCCTCTCAAGTGAGGAACCTTTTCCTAATGTCCAGTCTGAACTTCCCTGAAGCAGCTTCATTCCATTTCCTCATGGCCCATAGCTGGTCACCAGAGGGAGATCAGCCCCACACAGCCCTCTCCAAAGCACTCATAGCACACCCAGGGCACCCAGACATCACCTAAAGGAGCAGGATTGAAGCAGAGGGTCTTGTGCCTCTGTTCCTCCTTGAACCCAAGTCTCAGTCTCCTGTTCCCATGCTGGTGGGGTGCCCCACACCCAAATCCTCCAGCCCCATGCCCAGGACCACAGCATCACTCTCGCTGGTAGCAGGTGGCAGGCTGTGCGCTGAGGTTGCCAGCTCTGTCAGCTGGGGATGCTTGAGCTTGCTGTCAGAACATGTCCTGGTGGGGCTTTCACTGGGTTCAGCTGCCACAGCAACTCTGACTGTGCAACCCTGTTTTTCACACCAACACAGCAGCAGGTCATGGTCCTGCCTGGGAGGAGCTGTTGAGCTTCTGTGGGAGAGCAGAGGCACAGGGCAGGGAGTGCAGTGAGGAGGAGCCCGGGGCTGGGGTGACATGAGACGGGGACCAGAGACCCCCAAGCCAAAACATCTCCTGAGGACTCAGTGATAGTGACGCAGGCCTGGTGCTGGGGACCACAGGGGTTCTTTTGGGTGGGCCAACACAGTGAGTCCCATCGCCAAGCCAGGATAATTTGGCTTGGCAGCCTGTGAGAAGCAGGGGCTGTGAGAGACTGGTTGGGAGGCTGACACTGGGGTGCGCAGTACAACGTGGGAGCAGACCCACGGGCTCACCCCTTCATCACTGCCACGTCCTTACCCTGCATGGGTGGGTCTTCACGCAGCTGGAAACAGCTCCTAGCCAAATCTCAGCCCTGTGCTTGATTTGCGTATACAAGGAAGTATCCAAAGAGATGAAAACAAATTTGGCAAGAAATCAAAATAATTAACAAAGAAAGAGAAAGCTTCTTAGGGTATTATTTACCTCCCAGCTGATGGTAAGGCTATCCTGAGCATGTGGCCTCATTTGCCATATTCCCAAGGAGGCACATGAGCTACGCAGTGCCCCACTTAGACTCGCTGGGATTCCTCAGAGACACCAGCCCTCTTTTCCACTACTCTGACATGTAAAAATATACTTTCCCAGTGCTAAGGATTTGACTCTTCTTTGTTCAGGGTTGGGAATGGGTTTCTTATTAGATAGAGGATCATACCCTGGGAAAAAAGGAAGTGTCATTTGGTTTGGGCAAAGCAGGGGTCAAGGTAAGGCCCATGACCCCTTCTGACTTCCACTGCCTCAGACACGTCTGAACACGGGGAGCCATGAGCCTCCATTGCTTCTGCTGTGTTGGGATGGTTTGGATTAGGCTAGGACCAGGCAAAACATCCCAAGGACACAGTGGGGTCTCAGAAATCCCACTAGCTCTGGACAGATGCAGAAAAAATAGCTCATAGCCAAATAAAACCACAACAAAATGGATGTCAACAGAAGATACAGAAATGATTGTGGATGACTACGAAGTTGGACTATGTAGCTGGTGCCTCTCTTAGGCCAGCAGACGTGACCAAGGCTAAAATGAGAGTAGAAGGGAAGTATGTCTCACAAAATTAGGGGTATGTTAGCCCAGAAAGCACAAGAATGAGACAGAGCAGAGGTGATGCCTTGCTGAAAGTGAGAGAATGGGCCTGGAAAATTCATTTTGCAGTTCCAAAAACTGCAAGCTCTGTGGACAACTGCGCATGGAAAGAAGCAGGGCAGCTGAGGTGGCATGGGAGCTCTCAGGGACACAGGCTACATCCAGGACTACTAGCAACGATGGACTGTCTGGACATGCAACAGATAGAAAGCCATATTGGAACATGTTATCAGGCGCCTGTAGCTTGGAAGGACTTTGTCCCTAGCAGCACATGGAGGGCTCCATGGGAGAATTGAGGTGTACAAGAAATGTCTCCATGAGATTCTGTGCCCAAGTACTGTTGGCTCATGGCAGCATGGAAAACAGAATTCTCAAACTGGAGATGTAAAGCTCTTGGCCTCTGGTGAGAAGGAGTAGAAGACCAGCATGGACCCTTTAGGTGTCTTCAGTATTGAATGAAGAAGGCTGGATCACAGGCAGAAGGGAAATGGGAGAACCTCTGCATGCAAGAAAAATAATGAACATGGAATAAGCACGGAGGAAAGGACTAAAGGTGCTCTGTGGGGAAAGGGAGGGGAACGGAGGAAACCTAAGGGTGCATAGTGGGGAAGGGCTCAAGGGGCTGACTCGGAAACCTCCTTTCCTATCCCCAGATGCCCCTTCCCCATTCCTGTGTCCCACTTCCTGCACTGAAACAGCCGAAAGACCTCCCCGGCCCTCTGGACGCCAGTAACCCCACCAGGCATCCAGACACCCACTCCCCTTGCCGACCACCGCCGCCACCTCCCCCGCCGCGCCCTAAGGTCCCCGCTCTCACTCAGCCCCCAGCCTCGGTCCTTCCTTCCCGTGC
>WUAM01000431.1:26544982-26555509 GCA_024336885.1 Actenoides hombroni
AGCGTCTGTGCCCGGGGGGGGGGGCGCGGGGGGGGCCTCCTCTGGGGAAAGGCAGCCCCGTCCTGGCGCAGGGGCCCGGGGTCCCGTGGCCGGGGAATCCCCTCGGTCCCCTCCAGGGTCTCACGGTGCCCTTTGCTGCCGCAGGGAACCAGGAGCGTGGCTGGAACGACCCTCCCCAGTTCTCCTACGGGCTGCAGGCGCAGGCTGGGGGTCCCAGAAGAACCCCGCTCACCCGCCGGGCTCCCCCTCCGCCCACGGGGACCCCTCCAGGTCAGCACCCGCAAAGCCCCGGGCTCGCCCTGCTTCACACCTGCCCAGCCGCGAGGTGTCGGGGGGAGCCCGGGGCTGCTGGCGCCGCAGGGGCCGCTCTCTCTCTCTCCTTCTCTCCCTTCCCTCTTGGATCCGATGGGAACTGCACCCGAGCCTGGGCGTTGGGTCTGGCTCCATCATGCTGGCTGCAGGAGAGCGGGGCCGGTGGCACCTGCCCTTGCTGCCGGGCCTAGGGGTGCAGAGGCCGGGCGCTAGCCGAAGAGCAGAGCCAGCCCCGTCCAGGCAGGGGGCCAGGGGCCCAAGACTCTTCTTCCTGCTGGAAGGCGCTTGCTGGGGTTGACAAGTGCAGTTCCCGGCCCCTGGCAGGTCCCCGGGCGGATGGGGCTCGGTGCCGATACCTCTTCCCTGCAGGTGCTCCTCCGGACCCGGGCAGTGCCCCCGCTGCCTCGCCAGCATCTCCCCCCCGAGCGCTGGGGCCGCCCCCCCTCGGGCCCGTCAGCCCCGCTCCGCGGGCAGAGAGCGGGCGGCCGAGCGCTGCCGCGGGCCCCGAGGAGTGCAGCGTGCCTGCCGACACCGTCCTGGCCCCGCTGAGGGAGGCCCTGGCCGCTTGCCGCCCCACGGTGCAGGTGAGGCCTCGGCCCCTTCCTCCAGCTCAGCCCCCGGCACTGCACGGGCCCGGGAGAGGCGGCAGCCTGGGGAGCCAAGTGTGAGCTGCCTGGTCCTGCGATGCCTGTAGGGCAAGGAGAGCCACACTTGCCCCAGGGCTCCCCAGAGCTGGAGGAGGGCACATCTCCCCTTCCAGCACCTCTCTGCTTCCAGAAACAAGTCTGCGACGACATCGGACGGCGTCTGACAGTGCTGGAGGATGCCTGGGTTCAGGGGAAGCTGTCAGCCCCAGTCAGGAAGAGGATGAGCCTCCTGGTGCAAGGTGAGGCACGCAGCGAGCGGCATCCAGAGCCGGGGGCACCCCTGGGAAGGCTGACCCCATGCCACTGACACTTTCACCTTTCCCAGCAGAACTCCACCAACAGCACTGGGACGCGGCTGATGAGATCCACCGCTCGCTTATGGTGGACCACGTGAACGAGGTGAGCCAGTGGCTGGTGGGTGTCAAGCGCCTGATTGCCGAGACGAGGAACCTGCCTGCTGCAGGACTGGGTGTGGCGACGGACAGCGGCACCAAGGCTGACCCCGGCCAGGAGGGTCTCTGAGGCCCGGGATGGGTCTGCAGACTGTAAGCAGAGCAGCCCCTGCCCCAGGCCGCTGGCAGAAGGGCTCCCGCTGCCCCAGGGGCTTTGGGCACCTCCTCTGCCTCTCAATCCTCACCCAGGAAAGGGGAGTTTAATCATTACAACATTTTAGTGGTGATTAACTACATGATGTTTAATAAACGGCACTAACTGGCCCTGGCTGCAGCTTGCCCTGGCGTTCTGGCACCAGGTCCTGGTTTTCTCCCAGAAGCAGCAGGGGACGGGACTGCTGGGCCAGGCTGTGGCAGCCCTCGGCCTAGCAGGATGGTCCCAGCACACGAGACACGAAGAAAAAGATTGCCCCGGGCAGTGCGGGTGAAGCAGGCAACGATGCAATTCCCTGCCGGGAAAGTTGGCAAAGTCTGGCCCCTTCTGGCCTTGCCTTGGGCAGTGGGGGTAACCCACAGCAGCAGGCACGTAGCCCAGCACTTCTGCCGGAGACAGCCCCTGAGGAGTTCTGGGCTTTCCAGGGAGGCCAACCTGCCACCAGTTCAGAGCAGCCTGGCACAGCCAGTGCTCGTGCTGCAGCTACAGCCCGTGGTCCCATCTGTGCTCCTTCCTGTCCTGGCACAGCTCAGACTCAAGATTGGGACCCAAGAGACCTGTATGGCCTTAGGGACAGGAAAAACATCAGGGTGCTAGTACTGGCCACCAGGTCAGGTAAGCCCCAGGTGTTTCAAACACTTACCATGGCAGCAAGGAGAGCGCACAGTGCTGCTCCCATCCCAAGGCCTGGTGTTCACCACCACCGGCCTGCAAGATCTCGGTGCAGGAGGAGATCATCTGCACCCTCAAAGGGCTCCCGGTGTTGCTCAGCTCCTCTTAACTCCCCTCCCTGGGGCTCCAAGAACCCATCTGCACCCCAACAGAGACACACCAGCTCAGCACAGGGGTTTCATGGTGTTTATTGATCAAGCATGAGCTCCTAGGCAATTGCACCAGCCAGTTGTGCTAGAGCCTGAGGTGTCACACATCCATCCCCAGCATCAGAGAGGGCTGCAGCCAGCTGGTCACAGTGCCAGCACCTCCACGAGGCCCAGGAACAGGCCCAGCCATGGCCTGGAGACAGGGAGCTGGAAACTCAGATGTCCATCTCAAACTGGTCTTGATCTGCAAGGGTATATAGGAATACAAGGCCAGGGTTAGGGGGGGCTGCCCTGTGCAGGGAAAGGGGGCAGGAGCCAGAACTGGGGCCAACCTGGGAACCCCCCTTGCTCTCGCGGCCAGGCAGGAGCCCCACACAGCACACAGGTGGGGGCTGCGTGCCTGGGCTGCTCACCTGGCATGGCTTCTTCACTCTCATTCTGCTCCTTGAGCTCCTCCAGCTTGACGAGGCTGGACTGGGCCAGGGATGTGACACCTGGGATCTGGGGCAGGCAGCAAGGAGGGGTCCTGGCCACGGGTGAATTCTTGCACTCCAGCAGGAACTTGCGGTCGTAGATGATGCGGGTACCTGCCAAAAGCAGGGGGCTGTCAGGCACTGCTGGCCCCTGGCTGCCCCCATCTCCAAGCACCACAGCCTGAGCCCAGAGCAGGGGGTAGCACCCAGCACTTGGCCACGCCTGGCTCTGGAGCCACTGCGGGGCCTCCCACACAGCAGACGGTGACACCCATCCTGCCCAGCAGCTCTTCCCCACACGGTTCCTCCTCTTGAGGCTCATGGAGCTCACCCAGGGCACAGCACCCAGGGTCCAGTCTCGAAGCAGGTGGTCCCACGGCAGTGGACACTGCAGCCACCTCTGTGCTGCCCGGAAGGCAGGGCCAGCCCTGAGACACTCAGCACAGAGCCCAAGCCCAAAAGTCAGGCAGCAGCAGGTACCCAGTGCCCCCTGCCCAGAGGTGGCTGGCTCAGGGATGGCTCCCTGCAACTATCAAGCAGCAACGGCTGGTTCCACCCCAGCGACACCACAGGGACCTGTACCTGGGGACCTGTTCCAAGCAGCCCAGCCAGCAAGCCACCCTGCTGTGATCTTCACAAGGACAATGCGCTGGGTTCCATGGGGCACCTCCTCCAATGTGCCAGCCTGCTGGGGTGTACAGCCCCAGGGCAATGCCCACGAGGGGCACACGCTGCCTCCCCAAGCGCCTGCCAGCGACCCCTAAGGTCACACCAGCCATGTCTGCTGCCCTGCACCAGGCAGGCCCAGGCTTGCCTTCCCCTGCCCAGCTGTCCCCACAGCCGAGCACTGGTTCCCTGCCAGGCTCTGCAGTGAGCTCATTGCTCCAGTGCAGGCCCCCGGGCCCTTGCCAGCACCACAAACACGTCACGCAGCCCACGCCCACCCCAGGTAAGCTTATCAGAGGCATGCAATAGAGCCAGTGCCCAGGGGGTGGGCACCTGTGGCTCAACCAAAGCATGCCCAGCTCAGGGATGGGGCACAGGCTACCCTGAGGACAGATAGCAAAGAAAAGGACCTGCGTGACAGCTGAACCAGGGACACTGGAACGGGGGCAAGAGGGCAGGTCTAGGCTAACCCTGGAGTGAGCCGTGCCACCCAGCACCTTCCCCCAGGGCTGGTGAACTCAGGTGGGAGCAGACTTCTCATGCTAGCCCCCTGTGCCTTCCCCAGCTCCAGCCAGCTGTTCCCAGGCTTGACTTACACCCAAGGGACCAGCACTGTCTCCACCACTGGCCCCTGACAGTGCCAGCAGCTCGCTCCCCAGCGGCACAAGCACCAGGCTCTTGCCTGCTCTGCCCGGTACCACGGCGTGATGATGGCCCTAACTTCCAGCAGCATCCTCCTACAAAGCTTTGGGGTTCCCTCTTCACTTCAGCTCTGTGCTGCCAGGGAAGCCACCATCCCATGGGCCTGCCTGGATCTGGTGCCCAGAGCAAGTGACCATGCCCCCAGGAACCAAGCTGCAGGCCAGGAAGGGACCCACTCAGGAAGGAGCTGCCTAAATTAGGCAGGGAAAGGCCAGCTGAGGCCACCTTTCCATTTCAGGGACAACCCCATCCCCATCCCCATGCTGGGTCTTACCCTGTGGCGTGCTGGAGTACATGGTGTGTAGCCCTCTGGGATGGGGAGATGGTGGCTCCCCAGGGTGGGGCAGGAGGTGGCCACGGAGCCCACATGGGTGGTGTGGGTGCAGGAGAGGGGCCTTAGGCCCCTCCCCGACCCCACCCCTCTGTAACTCACCCTGAGAACAAACACCTATTGCACTACAACACCATTTGTTTTCAACACAATTAGTGTTGACACGAGTGTTTCTCCTTCTCCATTTGCACTATCTGGGGCAAGGGCAGCAGCAGTTCAGTGTTTTCTGTATTTCTTCCTCCTCAAATGCTAGGAGATACATCAGAATATTTCTGAGGTTTGTTTGCCTGTGGTACTCTGATATCGTTTGGCCATTTTGGGTTTTCAATACTCCCTCCTCATGCTTTTCCTGGGGAAACTCTGCTGCTGCACATAAGGATCTGTCTGGAGAAGGTGGGAGAAGTCCCCTCTGGTTTGGGAGACCACCAGAAGCGGTCCGTTAGACTGGACACTATGTGCACTGTAGTTACCTGCTTGAGGAAGGGACCAAACAGGCAGTGTAGTTAACACATCACCACTGAGCAAAAGCAGAAATAAGCACAGGCCGAGTGCAGAAAGTGGAGAACTTCTGCACCTGGGTAGAGTGTGAATGCTCATCTTAAACCGTATGCAAAAACCCCCTTCTTCCTCACGGAAAGGACTTGAGGAGCTCTTACCAGATTTAAAGGGTTACGAGAAGCTTAGAATCAAATAAATTTTGTTTTTCTCTAGTGGGAAGCGGTCTCTTCTTTCCTAGGATCTGTTTCTGGGCAGCTGGTCACAGCAAGTCAGGTGAAGAATTACGTGCAAACTACCTATTTACCTTCTGCAACTTAAGTTGCCATCGGGTACCACGTTGACAACTCAGCCCTTATTTCCAGCCCCTGAGCAAAACCTGATCTCTTAGGCAACCCACCTGGAAAAAGAGTGCTAGAAGCAGCAGAACTAATCCAGAAGGAAAAGGAAAAATAATGCACAACCGCGTTCACAAACAAAAAAAATAAGAGGTTGACAACTGGTAGGGGGGAGGACTCAGACGATCTGGTGTGGCAGATGACTGCAGATCCTCCCCCCAAACCCTCCCCCAAACCCTGACTTCATCCACAGCCTGATTACATGACCTTGAAAAGATGCATCGCTGACAGCAACACATGGCCTCTTCCAAAATTCTCACACACAACCTATAAATACTGTTTGCCTTTTATTGAATATTCAGGTAAGTATTTCACATTAATACAGGCTACATAAAGTAGAGCCACTATACGACATGAAATTTACTCAGCTTTTCCTTTTCAGTATGTAAACAATCAGACATGTATTTATCACCCTAAAAGGTTGAAATCAGGTAATCAGCTAGTTCTTTGCTGTTCAGTAGTGTTTAGCCAAAAGCACTAGTTTCATCTGCTTTTTAAGTTCAAAATGGCTAAACTAACTGGAGAACAGAATCAATCTGTATAGGTAAATCGATTTGTTCTTATCAATGGGTAATCAACTTTCCACTGTTACAGCCCCCACAAAATGGCTTAGTTAGGCACATTAAAAAAAAAAAATCCCCAGGGTTCTTCAAGAGCATAAAGATTCCCAAACAAGGCTAAAAAAGGATAGACCCCCTTAAATCAGTTGACGTACTTGAGATGCATGTTTCCAATGTGAGGTGCCCAGGTGCCAGGCCAAATCTACAGCAAGAAATAAAAAGACAAGTCTATTACGAAAACAAATAAAGGTTCCTTTAACAGACTGTTTAACCACCAGAGATTTTCTAAAATACAACCAGACTGTCCAAAAGCTGGGAGCCCTCTTCAGCTCTGGCCAAGGTTTGACTGACAACCTGCAAGGTGCTGGATATAGCTATGAACCCCCCTCACTTACAACAGTCGATTATTTGGCTGAGCAGTCTTGAAATGCTGCTTCTCTTACCTGAAAAGTTTGGTACAGGTAGAACCATATATATATATTTTTATTTTTTTTTAATAAACACACACATAAACACTGTAGTGCAAAAGTCATGCAAACGATCTTGACTCCAGCATCAAAGAACTGAAAAAAAGGTCACGTATGCAAAAATAAAGAAAACCAAACCAAAACCCAACACTGTAAAAAAAACCAAACCCAAACCCACAAAACCCAGGTAAACAAAGGTGGAAAAATGCAGCCACACTACCTGCTGAGCATCAGTACATTCTGTTGAGTTCTGGACAACTTTGATCATGGGATTCCAGGCGGGATCTGGAGTATGCAGCCCGTTGAAGAGGGGGCCCCCTGGCCCATCTGCTAGCTGGGGGTGCGAGGGTATTAGAGTGCCTCCGTACATGGAAATCGGTAGGCCCTGAGGGAACAGGAGAGAACACTGTTGGTGAAGCTGGCAGTGGCTGTGAAGGGTGACTGCAGTGCCACAGGTGCCAAGGTGAAGGGTTCACATCCGTACATAACATTCACCTACTGGCAAAAACCTCAGAACTAGGAGGAGATGGGGCATCGCTGCACATCTAGACAGAGGAGGGAATATGGTGACTCTTTATAGCTCGAGATTCGAGTCAGTTTAGCCATTTCTCTGGAATTCCACCTTGCTGTTATGCAGCTGCCTCTGCCCAGTGCTTTCAGGTGACTCCGTAAAGCCAGACGCAGCAGCTGTACAACGTGATGTCAGTGCTCCCTCCTCTCACCTCTGCAGTACACAATAACCCTGGAGCACGCAGGGCTGTGCCTCAGCAAAGTCTATCAACAGCCTGAGTCTCCGTGACTCCGAGCTGAAGATTTCCTATAAATTACTAATGGCCATCTAAAACATCCTTCCAGTTCAGAAGGAGCAAGCTGCACAGCAGCTTTTGGCAAGTATGGGATTTCTTTCCTGTGTTTGAATGATTGCTGCTCTGCAGTTCAGAAGATCCCAAGAGCCCTCGCTACAGTTACTTCTGAAATGAACTGTGAGCAGGTCTGCTGTGGAGCACATCATCCCGGCCATCTGTCCAGTGGTGCCTGAATTGACCATGGCTGGTTACATCCATCTGCCTCAAGCTACTTTCCAGTGTTAACGTACAGGGCACAGACTCACAAGTGGTCCTCTCATCCTGTTTCTTCCTTAAGAAAGGCATGTAGTATTCACGGGTGTGATTTGCATTTAGCAAACATTTAATCAGCCTCAATTGCTGAGCAAGCCTTATGAAATGTTTCAGAGCAACTGAAGGAGGAAACACTGGAGAGCAATGGAGGCATTCAGCTACTTGACAAGAGAACATTTGCAGTCTACAAATTCTGGATTTGTTTAAACATGTGACCAGGCTTGGGCACCTTTTCTAGTCAGTACCGGGATGAAAGGAGGTTCAGGACGAGGTGTGGCTAACAGTGGTGGAAGAGGCACAGCCCTACAGTGTAAACATGCAGAACTGGAGATACAACAAAGGCCTTGGTTATTTTAAAGATTAAATCCAACCCCTCTGTAACTTACTTTAGAAAAATCCACAAAACTATTTGGCATAGGTTGGTGGAAAATATTTGAGGGAGCCACTATTCCAGAATCATCTCTCTCCATTGGCTGATGCTGAGAAAACGTGCCCTGGTCTGACAGCTGCTGATGTATTGGATGATTTCCCATGACAGGCTGAGACCAACCTGACAAGCCTTCTGGAAAGGAGGAGACCAAAAAAGTCTGGTTACAATTAACTGAAGATAGTCTGGAGTAGAATTCAGCAGCTGCACACACCTACATCCACCCAAAGGCTCCCCAAAACTGCACAGCCTTAGAGGGGCTCTGCTCTGAGCACAGGCAGGCCTGCAGACAGGACAGCCTACTGCAGTTGTTAGGCTGAGAACCCACTGCAGACAATGAAAACACACAAGTCTTATCTGTGGCATCAAGGCCTCTCACCGGGAAGCTGCAGCAGTCACCACCATATAAGGCTGGCCACACACACACACACACACACACACACACACACACACACACTTTCTTTCCCTCCAGCTCCCACATCCTCCTGGGGGGCCACAGGAACAGAAAAAGAAGTTACACTTATGCCAGGGGCCGAAACACAAAAAGAAGAGAGGCTGGTGAGGCCAGGGAAGTTTGGCCAGGCACATGCCATCTGCATGTACATTCATCTTGATCCTCCAGACCAAGCATGGAGATAATGGGGACTACTAGTAACTGCAAGTTTCAGGTGTCCACAGCAGAAGATCCAATAAACCTCCAAGCATTGTCTGTGAGCAGATACAAGCTTTTCTTGAAAACACAGAAATGCTGAGACATTAAGTTAACCAAAGTATGGAGGGCTTCACTGAAAAATATAACAAATACAGGCCTATTAAACATTTGTCTTTAAAGTTACCGATGGAAACATTTTACACCTCAAATGCTGCAGCTCCTCCTTTTCACAAGAACCTCAAACTATCAGGAAACTGAATGTAAAACTTCAGCTGTTTCAAAGTCATTCTTTTGAAACCGGGGCTGCCTGGAACAGAAGTTACTATTCAAGAGTCATGAACATGTCAGTGTGAAAATCAGAGCCTACAATTGTGTGTTTCTGGATGCATCAGCTGCACCACAACTAGCATTTTAAAATGTTCATGGCAAGCGAGCTAGAAATTTGAACAGAGGCAGCTGTTCTTTCAGATCAAAGGGTCAGACTTAGAAACGGGACCCCGTTCACTGACAAAAATCATTTACTTTTTAAATTCTGTATCATTCCATAGAGTTAATATGAAATTTCTGAACTGTTCTCAGGCTTTACAAGCGCACACCAACAGGGAACCTAAGCTGGGTGAGCACCACCTACATCAGGAGAGAAAACCCACAGCTCTTTCACCGGTACCCACTCTCCCACCACTGACACGAGTGAGATACTGCACAAAAGTTGATGACAGACTGTGGAACTTTACTCCTCCTCCTCAACTTTCTTTTCAAATACAGTACTCCCGAAAGGCCCTAGAAGTTTCTTTAGGCTACCCCCAGGCTGGCCACCAGACTTACCAGAGACGCTGTTAACTCCAAAGGACCAAATACCGCTGTGACCGACCGGGGCTGTGAAGTTGGTTCCCAAGGGCGTCGGAGTGACGGACCCGCCCTGCCGGATTCTGGCAAGCCTCTCTGTCCCGATGGGAGGGGGGACCTTGCGATCTTGGTTGGCATTACCCGTTTTTGGCTGGCCCAAGTTAGAAGGTGCAGAGGCAGCTGAAAGGGGCGAAGACGATCCTGAGGAAACTGATGGAATAGGAGATTCACCTGCTGAAAAGAACATTTCTCTTGCTTAATTACACACAAAGCACGCAAGCTAGCGAGTATAACTGCTACCTGCTCTATCCTCCCAGTGTTATCCTCCAAGCAAATGGTAAAAAGGTTTTAAAGGCTTTTTTTTTGGCAAGCACTCTTCAAGTCTGTCACCGGAATTCTGTTTAGAGTTTAACTCTAAAAATCAACATAACACAAATGCTTTCAGCCATCAGAATCACGTGATATTCTCATGACATAGCAGTACGTGTAAATTAATCGCAAGAAAGAATAAGAAACATGGAAGAGTTTCAGGAAGAGGTGAAAACATCAGCCAAAATACCGTCAATATCTGAACAGCCTGGTGTTGGTATTCACCACTTCCAAGAGAAGAGAAATTAGACAGCTTCCCAAAGCCACATGTAAGGTAAGAGCCTAAGTCCCACCAACGTCAGAAGCGTCACTGACTCTTCTTGGGAAATCCACCCTCCTGTGAGGACTCACTTAAACGTTTTGGTTCTTAAGCTCAGAGTGGCAATGAAATTGCATGCAGTGACATGAAAAGCCTCTTCATTTAAGGTTCTGAATCAAAGATCCATATTTTCTGTAAAGCTGCTTCCATGTTCTTCCCATTAGGAGGAAAACCTACTGTTAACTCGCATGATGTTTAAAGATTTTGGAATATTTTAAGTAAGTTGAAATAATTCCAGAATCCCAATAAAAAAAAAAAAAAAAAGCAAAAAAAAAAAAAGAAAGTAAAACTTTAAACCCCGGCAAACATGACATTTTC
>WUAM01000431.1:26555893-26579402 GCA_024336885.1 Actenoides hombroni
GCTACCAGAACTAGTGTCATTTTACATGGGAAAAAAAAACCAAACCAACCAACCAAACCACAAAATAATACAGCTTGGTATTTACACACAATCCTCACAGCTGCTAAAAGCAATCGGAAAGCATTTTGTGCATCACTGGGTAATTTCCCCTCAAGTTACAAATCTATTAAAGACAATAGCTATGAATTTATAGTTAACTAAGACAGACCCATGAAGTTCCTACATGAATTTGTTGCGCTTGTCCAAGGATGTGGTGAAAAATGCTGTCTGTTAAAGCTGGGAGTCCCAACAGGCGCTGGCCCTTGAAGGTAAACCCGTGCTCCTTGTATGTTTGCTGAAAAGCCTGTCAAAGGACCTGAAGAAGAAGTTGTAGAGCTGTTGGATGGATCTAGAGAGGGTAAGCCTGAAATAAACATAAATTTGATTAAATATCTCTCTTTGGGAACCTGCTTCAAAGCACCAGAGAGAGCTAGTGCTCCAAATATAATTAAAGCATCTCGTCACCTTTGTGGGTATCTGCACATGGTAAGTTCATGTTACAGGTGCAGGATACTCCCTTAGAAACCATCAGAAGGCATTTCTGTGCGCTCTGTTTTGGCCGGGAGTTTTAACAAAACCAGCCATCCCTTTGGTCACTGCAAGGAAGTGATCTTAGCAGGGAGGGCAAAGGAAGAAAGCTGGGAGTGGCAAGGATCTTTGCTTACGAAAAAGCCACACAAGTCAAACAGGGATAGAGGGCTCTGTGAAAGTCCCAGGGGAAGCTGGCACCAGGGAAGTAGCTTCTCTGCAGTAGGGTTTTGGCCATCCTACAGATACATTCACATACGGATCAGTCGGAGCATGCTGTGTCCAGAGAAACAGGGCTGACGGTGCACAGCTGCTTTCCACAGGGATGTGGTGAGAGGAAGGGAAAGAGGGAAAGTTCCAAGTCCCACAAAAAGTATTAGCAAGGGGGAATTACCGTTGTTTAATAAGCCAAAGCTTTTAAGTACTTTTCCAAAATGTTGTAAAATCTCTTATCACACATTACCACCTGAAAGCAGAAACAGGCATGGCCATATGTTCACCTGAGTTTTGGGTTTAGTTTCAAGGGCCTATTAAACAAAACTAGTTTCAAAACCATTTAAACATTTTAAAATGACCACAACCAGGACCAGCCTTATATTGCTGAAGAGCAAGGTTGAAGGTTGTACCTACTCACACCTCAGCAGTCTGCCAACAGCAGCGGTGACAGGCAATACCTTAGGTCATACACCAGAGGTGCACCTTTCATTGACTGGATGTGTTCCTGAAAGCCAGGTCTTTCCTCCTCCATAGTATCATCAACTAAGTTGACCTGATTTACTGCTTCCAGAAGTGCCAGACTCGACCTGCTCACCTTGACAGAAATGACTCATTGGATTTGAATGAGTTTCTTCTCACTAGCCCTCCCCCAAAGGTTAAAAAAAGAGAAGTGTCCAATACACTGAGAAATAAATCACCACCAACAGAACATGGGGTGCTCAGGCAAGGGAGCCCGGGTGCGGGAAGACAAAGCTCTCAGGGTTCGTCAGGGCACAGAGTCCAAGACTCCATGGCCATGAGCAGGATGGTAACGGCTGTGCAGGACGCCTGTCAACACTGTTTGATTGGTCTGCATTTGTCTAGAGCTCCAGGATGAAGCCAACCATAAGCAGACTGCAGGACCTGCAGCTGAGGGCCCTCTCTGTACACCTGCCATGGTGCTACTGATGAGATGCTCTCGCTACCTTTCCATCCACAGAAGTTAACTCACAGGTAGTCAAAAAGCCCCTGTGGAGGCCAATTCCACCAAGTCCAAAACAAGTTTCCAGCTGGCTGACAAACCACCAAAGATGCCAGGTCTCTCCCACATGCAGACAGAGCTGCTGCTGCCCATGGGGAGTGCTGGTTTCCCAAACAGAGAAGGCGGCAGAGATTATGACAGAAACAGCTCTGCTGCAGAAGAGAGATGCTCAGCTGGTCTTTTGAAGGCTTTCTAGGACAGGTAGACAGCTTTCAAAGTGCAATGACTGTACAGCCAAGACCATTCCAGCACTGCTGTGTCTCTCCTACAGGCTGAGGTAGGTGTGTCAGACAGAAATGCACAAATTCAGAGCAGTCAGTTTTCAGGTCGTAAAGAACACATCATCATTACCTTGCCTTTAATAAAAGTGGATGAAAAAAACTCAGTATTAAAAATGGCTTCTATGAACAATGACTTAGAGAACTGTGACTTTAATAATGAGCTTCCTATTTATGTACTTACCTACAAAATCAGGGTTTGTAACACTAAAACCTTCTGCAATACCATACTCTGCAGGTACTCAGGCCATGAATTCAAACTCTTCATCATGGTCTGAAATCATAACTGAGCTTTCAAGCCTGGTGTACCAATCTCGCCCAAACTCTGCTCAAAATACAGTTTATCAAAGTTCTGCAGGATCTTGTTACTGTAAGGGTTACCCCCACCTTTAGTGAAGCAGCTGCAACACTTGGTCACTCCATGTAAAACAGGGAGTCCAGCCATTTAATGCAACTTCATACTTATGTGCTGCTTCCTAAGATGACATATCCCAGGTTTGTGATACCTTTTAATGTCGTACCAGCAAGGTCTCAAACCCCTTCTTGAAATGCAGAGGAAAGAAGTACTAAATAGACTTCTTTCAGTTTTCTCCGCAGCCTCCCCAAGCAGCTGGATATGCCTGCCCTCAATCTGCAAGCTGCTAGGACAAGAGATCTAAAGACAAAAGTGATAGAAAAGGCCATTTCCAGAACAGATCCATGGCCAGCGTGGAGATCTGCGTGTGTATCTGTGCATCAAAAGAACCAGTCAGAGAAAACTCAAGCTGCAGCTGAGCCTACCCAAGAAAAGGAAAAGCAGAGGACCCAAACTCCACCCTACGGCAACAACTTTAAGGAAAAGCTGGTTTAGTGCACAATCAGATTAGATTAAATCTCCACTAAATCAGCTTAGAGGTGATCACCAAGAGATGCTGACTTGTGGAAAAGTTTGCTGCAGCCCAACTGTGCAAGACAGACACAAAAGACACTCTGCTCCATCAGGTGTAGAGCCATGGCCAAGATGAGGGGTTTGGTGTCCAGCTGCTTTGATGGCTGTTACCACTCCCTCTCATCACACAAAGGGACAATGAATCACCAGGCAAGGCCCAGACTGCTCCTTATCCATGGCACTGCTGTTGGCCAAAGTGTAAACCAGCAGAGACTGGCCCTTTTCCCCACTTCTCAAGATCTCATGAAACCTGTCACCAAACCCTATGTAAACAGCTGAAGTAGTCCCCAGTTCAACCCACCTCACAGGCTGAGCTTAGCAGAAAGGTCTGCTCCCCCAGGAAGAGCCAGTGATGAGATGGGTGCACAGACAACAGGACCCCACTCACTCTCGAAGGGAATGCACTGGAGAGGTCCTCAGCCTGCTGTCCCCACTCCTTTCCTCACGATCATACTTCCAAAACACCCCTTCCTCCCCACGTTCCCCCCCTCCACCATCCTGTCTGATGGACAATTGAGATTCTGAAACAAAGGTGAATAAAAGCAGTATTAAGGAGCACGTCATTAAAGGGATCAGCTAAGGCCTGGCCAGTCACTTCCTGCCAGGCAGAACTTGAGGAGCACATCTACCTATTTGCAGCTTTTCTTCACTTTGCAATATGCTAATCAAAGTCCAGCTCAGAAAAAATGCCTTCTGTTCAAATACTTCTATGCTTCATTTGAGAAGAACTTCACAACTATCTCCCCAAAATCAACCATGGGAGCTCTCCTTGGGTATCTTCTTAACCTTCCTGTCAGGGAAGAAACAGATTTAGACTACCTTTTATATACTTACAGTCATTTAAGGATATATAAAGGACCAACAAATTTTTCCCACTGACAAACAGATGACCTTAGCATAAGGGAACAGCACAATGTTTTGCTGCTCTGAGAAGTCCTGGTCAGCTGTCGTATGCTCAGGATGTAATCATCAGAGAAATCAGCAGATCCCATTTGACATAAGCTTCATCCCCAGGGGTTATTCCAGCAACAGCCAACTCCCAGTTTAGACCACTGCAGAGAAAAACCTCAGCCAATGCAAAGTGTTTCTAGAATCTGCTGAGGAGGATCTGGCAATTCTTTTATTAGCAGCCTATCTGATGATCAAGGTCCAGTTACTTTACCTTCCAGAGTCTTAATTACACCCGGTTCTTCTTCCTGCACTGGGACTGGACATAGCACAAGAGCTCTAGGTATTAATTCACTTTGCAGAGCCATACAGCCCAAATTAAGCTATTAAGTAAACTACAGCGGTAGCAAGCATCCCAGTTTTGTGGTTAAAGCTAGTCAGAGAGAAATCTTCTGGTTTTCACAAGTCCTGCACATTTATAATAAATTAACCAAGAGGAACGGGAATGCTGAAAATCACCTTTCCTCACCACCACATCTTCCAAATGCCCCCTTCTCCTTTAGTCTGAAAGTCAAACTACTTGACTGGTCCCAATCCAGTATCCAAGTCCAAATATCTAACATACACTTCAAAGCAAGGCTAGCCAGCTTCAAGGCACCATAACGCCATGATAGCAAGAATGAAGGGGAGAACCGGGTGGCACAGAGTGGACCTCTTGAGGGTCCCTTCCAGCCAAATGGGTGCAGCCAGTTGCCCTCAATGTAATTTGACCATTAAGATAATAATCCTTTTGTCAGAGCACACCAAGGGCAGGTTGCTCACTGGGAGTGTTCCTAACCCAGTTCAAATAAATGAAGATCTGCCTGAACTGCTCTGCTTACCAGTAGAAGGACAGTAACTGCCTAATAAAACACTCCATGCAGGAGCACACCAATTTCCAAAGCGCAACATAAGCTTCTTAAAAATCCCAGAGCCGTATCAAGAGACAAAAAGCACAGAGAGTTTATCCTCACTGAGTCAGGCTGGAGTTTCAGATCAAGTATTAAACAACTACAGTCTTCAGCTGGAATCTGCCAAAAGCTCCCTATATCCCATTCCAACTTAAAAGCTAAAATCAATGCTACTGTGAACTCTACAAACAGGTGGAAGCATTCCTGTTTCTTACAGAGAACAAACTATGCAGTGCCTGCAATGTTCCCAACACCTAACAGCCTAGAAGACCTGAAGAAAAAGAGGAAAAAAACAAAACCATCATCAACATTTTAAAGAGCATTTGGGAAAAATAGGCAATCCTCATCGCATTAGTATTCTCTGTCATTAGTAAACTACTACTCAGACAGTTTGAGACGATCAAAGCGTAACGGTTGAAGAAAGAGTTCTGTCCAGTGCATGGACTTAATGACTTACCGACAGGACTAGTCGAAACCCGTTGGGAAGGTGGCCTGAAACCAGGAGCCTTGGAGTTGTCAGGATGCACATTTTCCACGTGTCCTAGCACAGAGTTATTCAGAAAGGTAGACTGAACAGTGAAAGATGGGTCAGCTGCTGCTCGGGTAGAGAGTGGACAGTCTCCCCATCCTTGGGTAGCTGGCACCTGGTTGCTATCAAAAAGACTACTAAAGTGATTGAAGAGCGTTGCTGGCCCAAAGGTGGGAGGCAATGATTTGTTTGCTGGGTTAATGTGCATCTGAGAACCGTTCATAACGTTCATGGCTGACGAAAGCTGCACTGCAGCAGGTGGACCTTGAGAAGGTGTTAAAGGAACTTGATTCGTAACAAAAATAGACTGAGGATCTTGATGGAGGTTTGCATTTGGTACCACTGAATAGAAAGAACCTCTGGACTGCATCCTGTGAGTAACTCGAGGTGCTGGTACAGCTACTTGAGGTAAGTTACTGTTGTCCTGATTATCTGCAACAACTGACCTGGGTGACGCTAAGCTTAGAGGAGCAGTTTCTGAGCTGGATGAAAAAGGCATCGACATGGAAGGATTGATCTCTGACATGCTGGTTGGCAGTATTTCTTCTTGGACATTATTTAGCAGTGCAGGGCTGCTCGACGGGCGAGTTTCGGAGACTCCTGAGTTGCTGCTAGCTGGCATACTGCAACTACTTACAACCGAGGAGGGCGCACAAGCATTTGCAGCAGGCTGGTCTGGTGTCGACACCTTCTCTTTGGGCGCTGAAACGGCCGAGAAAGAGTCCGCTTTAAGTGCAGAATGCTGTGATTGTGGAGTATTAGATGGCAGAAACGCTGTGGGCACTTGCCCGTTGTTTGCAGGGGCAGAGGAAGCTGAAGGCAGAGTGCTACAGGTGCTCGTCACAGTTGAGATGGCTGTTGCTGCAGCACTTGTCTTGGGAACGCAGGTGAACAACTGCTTTCTGACCGAGGAGGGAGTCCGGTTACTGGTTACGCACAGCGGTTGGGTGGAAGCAGCTACAGAAGAGACAGTAATGGAACAACTAGAAGTAGCTAATCCAGGAGACTCCGTCTGTAAAATATTTCCGTTCTGGCTACCTACACGACTCGAACTATTATGCTTTGGAGAGCTGTTTGTGCTACCAGGGTTAACTGGTCTCACTGGGAATGGTCCCCAAGTGTTCGGTGAAGGTGAAAAAGTTCCTCCAAACTGGGCCATAGGTAAGCGAGGGTGCCGGATCTGTTGCATAGTTTGGGCAGCCAGCAAGGCAAAATGAGGGTGAGAATAAGCTAGAGGAAGAGACACTGGAAAAGATGAGCGCACGTTCGCTGGGACATTCTTGTTTAACTTGTTAGTAGGCTGGAAAGTAGATAGTGTTGAGGACTGCGACGTGACCAGGGGCGATGCTCCGAGAGGAAAGGAGTTCTTGTTCGAAGCGGTTGCAGTGCTGACTCCAGATGAGAAGTTAGCATGGATTGACTTGGTACTCGAAGCAGGCGTTCTTATATGAGTTTTAGGAATCAAGTCTTCCAGTTCCTTGGCAGGATCTTGAATGAGGGCATTGATGAGCTGCACTGCGTATCGCGTTGACTCCGTACCGCCCCTAGGTGAAACAGAAACACAGTTACCTCTCACAAAGGGAAACCCCACTTTGGGCATAGCCTCAATTTTATACTTGTCCACAAGTCTACTGCATGTTTACTCCAATAAATTATTTCTTGATTTTTGCCCATCTTAAGGATTATCTTTGAAGCAGCAGACCTTCAGCACATCTTGGCAGCAGTAACCTAGGTTCCATTCTAGTGCCAAGAAGCTAAACACGTCCCGTCTTAAAAAGCAAACAAACTTCTTAACAAACAACATTGTGGACAGATTCAAGACTTTAATTTCTAGATACTGTACCTTATAGTGATCATTCTCTCTCCATTCTTATCTTTTTGCTTATCAACATCAATATGGGCACCAGTGACATCTTGAATTGCTGTGATGTTGCACCCACCTCTTCCCATTATTCTAGATACAACAGAAGCTGGGACAGATAATTTCTTTGACCTATATCACAAAGATCACAAATCTGTGAAATGTACTCAAACTTAAAAAAGCATACAAAAACATCTCTTCCTGACTGACAGGTGGCTGAAGCAATATTCTTAAGTTTCAGGGAAGCAAGTGGTTTTCTCCTGGTATTTTCTTCACCCTTTGGAGCCCCTCTAAAACTCCCCAGCTCAAATTACCCATCATCCTCAGTACCTGACAAGGATTCTCCCGAAGCAATTGTGGAAAAACAGATGCATGTGCTTCATGCTGCTTCAGAAACACTTTTGGATTTTATCTTATTTTGTGTACCTCCAAAGTGAGACAACTCCTTACCTAACCAACCCACATTCACAGAACTAGCATGGCTCCACACAGGAAAGCCCCCGGCTTAGCTACAGTGATCATTTATAGCAAGGAGAAGGTGTGATCAGCTCTAATACCACTTGCATTCAAACTCCTTTTAATATCCACCTTTCTCAGACCTTCAGATCTGAAGTTTATTGCTGACAGAAAGGTGGGTAGCAGACGGTTAAATCCTGCAGTCCTGTGATTTAAGGAGCTGCTGGAAGCCACTGTGAAGGCAGCAGGAGTTTTCAGGCGCAGGCTCACTGTCAGGGCACAACACTGTAAGCCACGTGTTCAGCAGAATGAGTCAGCTTGGGATTTCTCTGATTTCAGTGGTACTGCTGGATCAGTGCAGGCATGCAGGAGTGTGAAGTCTCTGGCCATGAGCTGTGCTTGCATCCAGACCCCAGCCAAGGTCTCTTTGGGCAACCACTGTCCCCGGACTTTAAAGGCTGGACCTCTCAAGCACATACACTGCTTTCAAGCTTGCCAGTGATGTGTGATAGTTCAACACTGAACAACCAGAGGGAATTCAAAGGGTTTGCAGAAACCACTGTGATTATAGTGCAGGTGCCTCTGAACACTGTACAGATCACCACCACGCCTGAAAAGGCTGCCAGCTTCACCTTGCTATTCCAGTCTTGGAAACTTCTAAGTAATTTGATCCTCAGGAAAATGTTTCTCACTTAATTGCACCTATAGGAAACCCACTTTATTTTAAACACATCTAAATACATGGAAATGTTCTACAGCATCCCCTCATCTTGCCAGTGTGTTTCACCCCCCTGCCCCCAGCTCCTGCCAGGAGAGCATGCTAGAGCCCTTCCCATCCCCAGAAACCAGGTCCTCAGACCATGGACCCAGCTCTCTTCCCAAGGCTGTTTCATGCTTCGGGCCCTTCCACCCTCCAGTCCCAAGGCTCCTCTCTCAAGCTAGAAACTCCAGTCCCTCCTTCCCCAAACCAGAGCCTGCACTGTCACCTAACTTAGAAGATACACTCACATTACTCACAGGGATCCTGAGCCACACTCTGCTTCTACCTCAGCCCATCAGTAACCCCACACCACCACCCATGGGGACATTCCTTCTCCAGGAGAGCTCAACCAGTGCCCATGCCTCTACCCACCCATCACCCACTGCCATTTCCCTCCCTACCCACCAAGCCTGATGGCTTTTGGCTTGAGAAATGCCCAAGCAGTACCTTTTTGCTCCCGAACAGCAGCGTCCTCCTCTCTGCAGCTGAAATTGCTCAATTGGTGTTGGCTGCAAAGTGTTGCCAGGGGGAGGATCTTTCAAAACTCTGCCTACTTGCCTGTCAAGGGCAGAGGGGATGTTTTCATTGGTTATTCTTTGACAGACATCCCTTCTAGCCAGAGGGTTGTTCACGGCGAGAGGGGAGAATTCTTGCTGAGACCAGGAGAGACTTTAGGAGCAGAAGGCATGCAGCTCCTGGGGATTTTGCATACACTCTAAAGTTACCCAAAATCTCTTTGGCAGGACACACACGCTTTGATGAGGCAGGGCATAGCAAACACAAATACAGAACACTTTATGGACATGTTCTTTATGACACAAGGCCCGATTCCTCAGAGATGAGGAAAGGTTGGGTGTTTGGTAGGGTTCTTGAGCAGAAGAGCAGACAATACCCAACCAAACAGTTGAGTTGAGCCTACGAGACTCAAAAGGAAAGATGGAGCAGCTCCACAGTCAATGGTGGGGTCTCTGTGCAGCCCTGGAAAAGTCAGCTGCCTCTTTAATGGTTTCATGCCTCCAAGACTCAGCAAGTGGTGGGCAGTCTGCAACTGTAGCAAGGCCATGTCACAGTGGAGAACCCCATTTGCAGACACAACAAAAGGCAGAGACCAAACCGACTCTCTATGGGTTCAAAAGCTAAAATTTTCAGATTAAACTGCCTTTTTAACCTTTATGAAGAACAGTCTATGGCTTCCACTAATCTGAATGCATTAAATCCTCTCTACATTCTTTGCACATAGACTGAAATTCTCCAAACTAGCATCTTTGGCACTACCATTGCAAAACACAAAAGCAGGAGGGCACAAGAGCACCCATAGCATCTGACACGTGTATGTTCACGCTGCATTCCTTTTTGAAAAAGAGAACAAAGACAGGAAAGCCAGATGATCAGTTCTAGTTACAAGTAGTAGACATCATAAAGGTTACAGAAAAGATACTGGGGTGTTACTGGCCATATCATAAAACCCAGTACCCAGTATATTTTCAAAGGGAAAAGTTAACTTTTTGCACCTCTAGCACTCACTTAAAGGTGGCAAATTTTTTGTGGAATCAGTGACCAAGGTCACCACCCAAAGCACAATAAATTTTGAAGAGATCATCCACCTCTCCTCTTCTAATACCCACCCTGCCTTTAGTTCATCTGCAAGCAATTATCTGCTGTAGGGGCTTTTCACTGCCCTCTGCTCCCTCTCCCTTTTATCCCCACATCCTTTATTCCACCGAAGTCACAGGTGAAGTAACACCTTGTGCCAAATGTTTGTGTCATACTGATGTTAAGTTAGTGAGGAGATACAACAAATTAAAACTGCAATTTGTTTTCACAGCACTGCAAGTGTAAGGGGGTAGATTTATTTTTATTTTTAAGAAATTAATTATGCAATTAAATCACCTTGCTGGACATTCTATATTTGAGAATACTTTACAAGCCTAAAAAGCTCACAGTTTATAAACATAAAACTGAAGTACTTACCTTCTAACGACTTCTTTCCAGCCTTCTTCTCTTTTCTGGCCTCTTTTTGGACTAGTCAGATTCAGCTTTACGTTTGGAGAGGTCAGAGGCAGGGAAACAGGCTTATAAGTAGTTGACAAAGAATTTGAATGACCTTCACCATCCAGTCTGGGAACAGAAATGTGCTGATTACAAATTACAGAATAAAATTACAGCATTACAGAATACATTTCCACAGCTTAAACTGTTTACATTCTTATTTTCTACCTGGAACAACTGTTGGGTGACTGCATAAGTAGTTTTTTTACCTTATAATCCACAGTCTATATTCCCTTCCCTCCAAACAATGGGGTGCTAAACTGAATGAAGTAACACCAGAAACACTAAGGACATCAGACTAGAAGAGTTTAGGAACACAGCCACTTAGACACATCCTGATTAAAAGAACACTCTGTTCTTTCTTAATAGCTTTTTAAGAAAAGGTACTTTGATAATAATGTCTCTTTCTTCCTAAGTACTTGAAAATGTCTGGGTTTCAGCTCTTACTGTTACAGATTCTACATCTCCCATTTTATGACTGGGTACCTGAGGCACAGATATTTGAGCATATTTATGTATTGAAGTCCCAGTGACAGCCAGGAAGCAGGTGCCCAGATATCATTATCTGTACTAACAGATCTCTAGCGATAGCAGAGTGACACAAACAAGGTGAAGTGCGGGAGGGAGGGAGGAAGGGGGAGTGAGAACTGGCAATGTCTTGTTAAGCTAACTCATCTATGTGGAGGAGAAAAAAAGCAGCACTGGGAGCTCACAAGTTCATCTGAAGCACTGAAACACAGGTAGAAATCTTCACAAGTTATTGAAAAACTTGCCTTACGTGACCCCAACCTACAGCATAGCTGGAGAACTGAAGAGGCCCTCACACTTCAGCTCTCCTGCTAAGCATCACTCCTCTTTACTATGTAAAAATTTGTATTCATCCCTTCCATTCTCCATTCTTTACAGCATTTGATGTTCATTGGGGCTTCTTGCAAACAAACTGTTTATACTACACTTGATACAAACTTCAGAGATCTAGCCACATTTACGTAACCCAAATGGACCGATGATAGGAAAAGCAACGTTCAGAGACCACACCTTGTAAAATGGCAGCATTTCCTCTCTTTACCTTCTTAAGTTCTAGATCTCTAACAATACACCTGCCCCAGGCATTTGGAAGTTCTATGAAGAACATTACCTTTCCTCAGATAACTGTCAGACTCACACCAAGAGAAGAAAATGCATATGAAAGAAAAAGACAAAGTCCACTGTGGAATATTAATTCCCAAATAGACTTTAAAAGCTTTTTTTTTCTGCTTTGTCTCAAAACATCTAGGTATGTTTTCAGAAAAGCATCATTATTTAGTTTTAAGTTTCAATTACAGCAGCCTTCTCATTGGCATGTCTATGACTGAAGAGAAAAGGAATTCATGAAGAGCAAATTTAGAAACTATTTTCAGACAAAGTCTGCCTCGTGCAAGAGCCAAAGTGCACCTGCAGAGGTTGATAAAATGGCCTAGCCCTGTTTTGATCTGTATACACTGTCTTGTTTCTTGAGTGTACTTGATCTAACAGGAGCACAACTTCCAACAAGGAGTTAGTCCTGCTGTAGTGAACTGCACAGAATTTCAAGGCTGTCTTAGGAGACCTTGGATGAAAGGTCTAAGGCAGAAACAATTTATTTTCATAAAACAGAACACTGACAAAATCCAATTTCTAACATCCCCAAGGGTAATCCAAACCACACACCCCTCAGCCACACGGCCTGACAAACCAACTCTTTCTGCGCCTAAATTTAATCCAAAAAAAGGAAAAGAAAATAGAAAATCCTGACACTTCCTACTTCCAGACAAGTGCCTCAATCTGGCCACAGCCCTCTCGCTTGCTGCCCTTTTTGATCCCCTAATGTTTGTGTCCTTAGTGAAGCTGGGTACTAAGTCAGCCAGGTGTTCTCTGGCTCAATCCCCATACCCTCTCCCCTCCCTTAAAGCAGGAAAAGAAAAAAGAAAACTATGGAGGATTAGACTCATACTACTTATATGCAAAAATAAGCAAAGATAGATTCAGATGGGATGTTTTTGACTCAGATCAAGGACCTATTCAAAACTGGTGTTTTAAAAGTTATTATCTCATTCTCTGTCAACTGAACAATCTTCCAAAGCACTCATACGGCCCCTGTACATTCACCAAATTCTTCCGACTCTCACCTCTGGCTCGACAAGGTTAAATCAAACTGGCCATCAACCTGGCAGGTGAAATGTTCAGATTCATCAACTTCTTCCCTCCTTCAAACAAAGAGATTGCAATCCAAGTGAGTTTATGATGAAACCATAAAACAACTGCAAGGTACTGAACCCACTTCTGTAAATAAGATTGTAAGTAAACCTGGCACTTCCTTTTTAAATTCTCAGCGTATTCACTTGAAAATCTATTCTAACCAAGTTGACAATCATAGAATTGTCAGGGTTGGAAGGGACCTTAAAGATTATCCAGTTCCAACCTCCCTGCCAATGGCAGGGGCACCTCCCACTAGAGCAGGTTGCTGAGAGCCCCATCCCACAATGTAATATGGCTAAAGAGTCCAGAGAGAAACCTGGCTGTTTTGCTAAAGTAGTATTAAAAACTAGCCAGCAATGACAAAAGAAAGCTTACCTTTACCATTTTAAAGAGTGTGCTTTCAACCAACTCTACAGTGTTATTTAATAGCTACGCAAACAAAGCAAACTCAGTCTCCCAAGACTTTGGGAATGTACCAGCCGGCGTGAAGCTTAAGCTACAGAAAATTCACATTGGCATAAGTGAAATGCTGTGAACCGACAGGGAAGGAAAAGAGCAGTCTCACCTTGTTGGTGTTTTTGAGGCTGAGGTGCTGGTCTTTTCTTCCTGAGAGGGGATAAGCAGCGAGGCGTAGCGCCGCTCCGCAGAGTTTGTATCCATTGTGAAGTTCAGCTCTTGGCTTTTACCCCCACTGCTACTTTCGCTGTTGCAATCCGTGCTGTCCAAGTTATCCGAGTCGCTGTTCCCACTCGCACCACCACCTCTGGGCTCTCCATTTATTTTATTTTTATCTGCTTTTTGCTGTGCTAGAGATATATGCTGATCTGGCAAAATTATCTGCATGTTCTGAGGAGTCTCTTTCGTTTTGTTTTTCTTGTTTTTTCTATTTGTGCTGGGGGTAGTCACCACGTTAGCTCTCTTCTTTCCAAAGGCATTTGTGAAAGTAGTTGAAGTCGCAGAAATTCCAATTGTAGTTGTAGTAGTTGCACTAGGAGGCTCTATAGGAACTTCTTGCTCCACTGTAAGAAAAACAGTTGATATATAATCAAAACCCACAAAAATATAGAAATCAGTGCCCTGACTGAAGACACTAAAGCTGAAGTTATGACCTTTGGTGAGCTGTCAGACTATTTGCAGGGCATTCAGCTGTAAATCCTCCAAGACTGAAACCTTTGGGAACAAAGGGGGTGGAAGATGTGAACAAAGGAGGGGGAGAAAGTGACCAAAGAAGTTCTGCCAGGAACTCTGGCTGCAGAGGGAAGAATCAGGGCAGAACCTATGCAACAATGTCACAGTACCAGAGAAGTCATCTTTCAAACAGATTCCCCTACCCTTATTCCCTAACCCTTTAGATGGTTAAAAAAGGCACTCCCCCAACTACAGTGTTCATAGCAACACTTGTTCTTCACCTTCATCATCGTTTTCTTCATCATCATCATCTTCTTGAAGTTCCAGAGTTTCTTTAGGTTTGTTTTCCTCATCTTCTTGTTTTCTTTTTTGTTCCTCTTTCTTCTTCTTTCTCTTTTCCTTTCTTTTCTCCCTTTTAGCTGCAAGAGCTTGTTTTCTGCTTTCCTCTCTTGACTATGTAGGAAAAAGGGATCCACATTTAAAAATTTTCACACAGACTAAATCATATTTATTATTCAGATCCTCCCTAGAAATCTGGGGGGATGGAGAAAGGAGACAGCACAATGAATGAGACTGACTCTGCCACATACTGAACCATTATGCAGAAACTGGGCAGATCTTATGGAACAAGATGACTAGTGGGTCCCAAAACTTTGAAGAAAGACTAAGTAACAACCAAAATAAAGGTATCATAAAAAAATCCCAAACAAACAAACCAGAATTTTACTGGAAAACTAGCAAAATATCTCACCATCTCAGTCCTTTCTCAAAAAACAGTTAATAACCTTATTAGTCTTTTTGCAGTAATGCTCACATTTTTTACTCAAAGATTTCCCAGAAATATCTGCTATGATTTTGACCACTTTTTTTTTAATATATGGAATTAGACAAGTCAACTGGAGCTTTGCATAGGAACAGGTGTTTAACAAGTCATCAACCTGGAAAATTCAATATGGAACTTGTTTGTCAAAAACTGTAAGAGTTTCCATTAAGAGAGTCGAATAAAGAGCTTAAGAAGCTTAAGATGCTTAAGAAGCACCTGCATTACTCTGGGACACTTCACAGTGTTCTGGGTGAGGGAGAAGTTGATTTTCCCCAAACTGTTAGGCTACACAACAGCAATTCTCTACTCACTTTTTCCAGGTCTAGCTCCTTCAGCAATATAGTTGCATTCTTATTTGCTTCTGCAGCCTGCTGGTCTTTAGCTTTCACAATTGTCTCCACACACTGGTGACATTTTTTCAACAGGTCCTGGAATGCAAATGTGTCTTACTACCTCTGTAATAAACTAAAATTGAGGAGTGAGGCTTGCTCTACAAACATGAGATTAGCTTCCCTGTTCATAAACGTACAAACTATTTCAACCAAATAGGACTCTAAATACTGATGAAGTTCTACATTAGAAAGAAGACATGCACAAACCTCTGAATCAAACACACATGAGCAAACAAGTAGATTCAGTTTTTAAATAATTAGTAATTTCTCATGCATATTTTTGGCTGAGCAGAAGGGAGGTGGTCTTTTCCTGAAGTTCAACTCACCTTGTCAGTAATCGTCGCTATGTATCGCATGCACTCGATGTCCGAAGGAAACTGGTTAACTTCTTTCACCAGGAACTGAACTACTTTCACGTGCCCCTAGAATAGCACAGAAAATTCTAATCTCTCGTATACAATAGTCAATGTTCATCATCAAAAGACAAGTTTTGGTACCTCTCAGTCCAATGCAAAAGACTGAAAACAAGCAAGAACATTTCTGGTAAGCTGCTGTTTGGAAAGAAAGGTCGTTGCTGTTTGCTCAGCGTTGACCGCACGTCTGCTGTTCTGCATCATGGGGGCAAAGACAAGCTCTCCCACGAGTCATTTTTTCATTTCAAAATACAAGGACCAAACCAAGGGCAGAGCAGCTGTTCATGGTTTTAGTAACAGCCAAAAAGAGCCTCTTTAGACCCCGCCTGCCACTCACTCGCTCACCATTCATGCCACAGAGCTAACTTAGATTGTTAATTACAAGGCAAGTCTGATCAGGGAACTGAGCCACCCGAGTATTAGCCTGGCAAACACATTCCTCTGCTGCAGGATCCACTTATTGATGGGGTAACACTGTGCAACCACACCAAGTATCCAACTGTTGCCTCTGAAGTTACTTGAAAGCAATGGAGGGAACAGCAGTGGCATGCTCAGTATTGCTGTTTGTCAAAAAAGCTGTACACACGTGTGATATTTGCTAAAAGTCAATAAATTCCTCTGCAGGAGGATGCTCCTTGCATCCAACAACAGAACTGATGAAACCATCACAAAGCAATGTTCTTCCTGCCAAGAAGAAAGGGTGGTGACAAAAGAGATGACTATGTAAAGTGTCCCACTCAACAACAAATTAGGAACGAAACAGGGAAGCACAAAGGAATCAGAACATCTTATTAGGGACTGGTATTTTGTTCATCTCAAGAGCAGGACTGAAACAAGCAATCCAGCCTGCAGAAATTTAGAGGGGACTATAGTAATCTTGAGATACTAAAATCTCAAAGAGTGAAAGTTTTTTGGACAGTGTAAACAACAAAGTTAGCATGGTTTATGGAACAAAGCTTTTCACCTCTCAAAAATGAGATCTGTGCAAAGCACACAGATTATGACCACTTGAAAGCAGGCGTTTTATCAAAACAGTAATTTTGCTGGGTTATATTGGATTCTTCCAGGACCAAGCACACACATTTAAGGCCAAATGAGAAACCCTGTTTTGAAAACATTTAGCAACGAAACATCAAATTAAGTTGGTCTCCTACCTTGCGAAATGCTGACATAAGAGGTGTAATTTTCCGATTATCTGCAGCATCCACATCTGCTCCTGCTTGCACAAGCAGCTGAACCACATCGTAGTGACCACCATTGGCTGCTAACCACAGAGGCGTGTTTCCTTTCTTGTTACGAACATCAATATGTGCTCCTCTGCAGGAGAAGTGTAATTGAGTGAAACAAGGGATGAGCAAAGGTGGAAGTCAGGAAGTAAGATCAGAGTACGTTTGAATGCATAATCACCGAAATCTGGTGGCTAGAGAGAGAAATTCTGTCCCTGCTGTTTAAGTTGCAATGTAGTGACCCCGGGGTTATTTAAACATTGTTTTACAGGGATGAACACTCACCTGAAGTACTACTGCTGTGGTGAGCAACCACAGGTCCTTCAAATTATGTGACCACTCACAGGACAAAGCATCCCCTTTAGATTTTAGCAGCATATAGGGTCATGCTTGAGGAGCTCAAGAGCTACTCCCAGGTGGGGAAACGCTCATGTGGGAATTGCTGGATTAAGAAGCAACCAACAGAGCTGCCAAGCCAAACACTGTTTGCTTACCTCTGATCCCAGCTGCCTACTTAGCTTAATGAACACTAGAGTAGCAGGATACTCCAGGATAACACTGGAGAGCAGGGAACAGATACAACATCCCGTTCCCTTGGCTCTCAGCTGTGTGAGGCAACGTAAACAAGGGTACTCTTGCCCCAGAGAAATACAAAACAACAGAACAAATGTGCCACTATAACAACAGAGAAATAATTTACCGGTTAATCAGGAGCTCACAGAACTTGTAGTGACCCTTATCTGCTGCAATTGTTAAAGCTGTATCTCTTGAGGAAGGCACAGGCGGAGCATTAACATCTGCTCCTTTATCAAGGAGAACCCTTCCAACCTCTGCATATCCTCCTGAAGCTGCTTCCATCAGAGGTGTGAGGCCAGTCTGTGCAAAGAGGAGTTACACACAGCATGAAATACGTACAATATACTTTGGGTAAGACATACATGATTTCTACACAAGGAAATCATATTTTTTTTTTTTTAATTTAGCTGCTTATATTTAGTTTAGGAGCCTAACTTCAACCAGTCTCTTTCTCAAAAAACCCCCACAATAAACAAGAACAACAACAAAAAACCAAACCAAAACCCCGAATACTCTTGGGCATTGATTTATACAAACCCAGGCAAATTGTTGACTAAGTACCACCAGATACCTGTCTCAAGAGCAAAAACAAAGTTTACAACAGGATCTCTCAAACAGAAGTTCAAACAGATCCAAACAAAGACACAAGTGTTTCTAACAAAACAGCTCAGAAAGGGGCTTTACAGCTTTTCTCCAGCCTCCCTCAGCGCCGACACTGATCTGGGCCCAACTCCGTTGCCACGCTAGACTGTTAAATAAACTTATACCAGCTGCTAACATGCCCAACTGACCATTTGAGAGCTGGCTTTTATCCATATCCCCTTTTCTCCAGCCACAGTCATTCCAGAAGCAGGCGGGGTAGACAGACACAGCAATTATTTCAGCAGCCTTAGGAGTTACCAAAAATTCCTTTGTGCTGGGGAAATCAGTCTGGCTGTCTACACAAGCTTTAAGCTTGCTTTATGGCAGGAGACACAAAGCTGTCCCAGAGTACCAAAGGATGGGACCTGTGGAGCATTTCAGAGGCACAAAAAGTCACAGTACTGAAGCCATGGGTTCTACAGCAATGTAAAAGCTTTACAAAGTTTGACTGCACTAACTGTGTTGTAGACAAGAAATCTGTTCTATATGAGAATCACTATAAGCAACACTATAATCTTCCTGCCTAGACTTCACTCATATGTAAAAATAGGTATGTCTATCTGTTCTGTTAGCAAGTATCATGTCAAACTTAAACCTGAAAAGTTTCTTAGTACTAGAGAGTAAAAGTCAATCTAAGTTTCATTAGGAACTCAGAAGGACCAGTCAGCTTTTCCCTAATGCAAAAAAATTCACTGTTGATGCGTTTATTAAAAAAAAAAAAAAAAAAAAAAAAAAAGCATCAAAGCAAAATGCCACCAACTTATTTCAGAACATGTAGTAAGTCCTCTGATTCAGTAAGTCCTCTGAGGCCAGAGAGGCCCAAAGAAACAGGAAAACTTGAAGAAACTTGATGACTCAGAGAAATCACCCGTTAGAAGCGAGTGGTAAGGAAAGGCAATTCACAGGCTCACCTTTGCCCTGTGCTCGACGTTGGCCTTCCTGTCCAAGAGCAGACTGACCACCTCTGCTCGGCCCTGGAAACAGGCCAGGGTGAGGGCTGTGTTCCTGTTGGTCTCAATTTGGGCGTTAATATCAGAACCCATATCAAGCAACAGCTTCACGGCGGGTACGTGGCCATTCATAGCAGCCAGCATCAGAGGAGAGATGCCCAGCTTACTGCCAGTCCTAATGGGAAAGAAACAAACTGCAGTTCCCAGAACTGGAGGAATGCTCTGGGAAATGTAAGTGTATCCAAGAGGAACCAAATGTTTTGTTGTAAGCCAGAAAGGAACCCCACATATACAAATACGGACAGTGACCTGAAATACCAGCATGTTTTAACTGATTGGGAGAAACCATCAGAGTAACTACATGCAATAGACAATTGCAGTTTATAAGGACAATGCATTTCAGGTTTTATATGTTCGGATGGCTGAAGCACACAAACTTTAAACTAGATATAAGTCAAGGCTGCATCTGATTCATTTAGAAAAAACATGCTTCCAGCACAGCTGCAGCTTTACGTTCTATCTCCCTAGAGAAAGTTATGCAAGTTTTTTTTTAACATGAACAAAGAGGAAGCTTAGGAAACATAGCTGTGTAAATTTGTTCCTCTTACTGAAAAAGATACCTTCAAACACAGAGCTGCCATGAGTACTTCAGCTGGTTCCTTTACTTGGTTATATTGGAAATAAGTTTGACTCCTAGATCCCAGAATGATGGAAAAGGGAAAGGGAAGGAATACATTGGCAAACTATAATAAAAATTCCTTCAAATTCTGGTATAAGGGAGATGGAGCATGTGATAGTAAAGGGCAATTTAAAAGCACTAAGGTAGGATGACCCTAAAGGATAACATGGGTGTGGAGTGGCTGCAAGGTCTGAAAGCACTGGAGATTCCAAGCCAGGCCTCGGTGGGCAGCCAGCAGCAGAGTGCCTGTGCTACACTGCAGGTCACCTGCTCTACACAGCACATTACCTTGAATTAATTTCTGCCCCAGCGTTGAGAAGTATCTTGATGATATTAACATAGCCACCAGATGCAGCAAGGCTTAATGGCGTATAATCAGACACATTCCTATGTTCTTTGTTTGCTCCCCGGGCCAACAGCAAATCAACAACCTGAGAAGACAGCATTCAGATTAGAAGACAGGTTGTGGCTTTTGCTATTATCCAGACAGTAAAAGGAGATTATCCCACGTTCGAGCCTTCCAGTATGCTACCAGTTCCCATCATCAATAGATAAGACTCTGCTGGAAAACCTCTATCCTCCTCTGCTTTACTTTCACACATGCACTGTACAGACCCAGCAACTGATGAATGCATCAGCTACTCTGCGTGGGTTGCAGCAGTGCAGCACTTGTCTTCCAGAAAGATTATTTTACCTAATCAAAAATGCAAGGCTTTAAAGTGAAGCTCTTCCTGTGAATCTTCAGTTTGCAAACAAGGGATCTATCCCACTCCCATTATGTCTCACGCTGTTTGAGCATCTCTTTCAGAAACTCCCACGACTTTAATTCAGATGACACTTGAGCCAAGTTTGACCATCTGTATTACATGCTTTTCCAACAAAACACATGGTAAAAATCAGACCGACTGATGTTAATGGAACAAGCATGAGGAAGAATTTCTCTTCTTTAGCAGACATAAAAAGGGGAAAAATTAAAACATTTCTACACTTTAGTGGGCCTCATTTTACTAACACAGGCTAGGTGATTTTCAAATAAGCCAAAAAAAAAAAGGCTGCCTCACAAGGTGCTAAACCAGAAATGTAAGAGGTAGATTCTGGCATAAGAAGGAGAAGAAAAAAAAAAAAAACAAAAGACTTAAGTAGTTCAATAAGTAATGCTATCACAGGCCACACTGATCTCTCTTCTTTTTTCTGAGCAGTGTTTTTACTGTTAAAGATGTGCCATTCAAAAGTCAAAGTGGAAACTTTCCAGTTTTGGCCAACTGTTTTAATCCCTACAAGTTCCAAAACATACCACACTCAAAGCTGGCACAGAGTCCTTTGCTATCTCCATGCCATCTTAAGCTAGTATGAGCATGATTAAAGTAGGAAGGATTTAACAATCCTTATTTGAACAAAATATAAATAAAACTCCAACATCTTTAAAGCACTAGTATAATGTGCCCTGCATTACATCCACACTTATTAGCCCTGCACATTACCACTAAAACCATGTACTGCCAATACAGAATTCCAGTTTCTGACCTGTGTGCCTGCATCAGCTGTTTAAATTTTGAGTGTGGAGGATGCAGAATGAAAGTGTTCAGTGAATAAAGTTATTCATTAGACATCTCTATGTCTCACGAAAGCACTTCTCTTGCAAGGATACCTCAACAGAAGAATGACCAGTGGTTGTAACAACAATCAGCTAACAACACTGGGGTAGCCAAGGGAGAAAAGAACAAAATCCCTTCCCTTTTGGAAGAAGAAAAAAATCTTAAATTAGCTACACTTACACCTTCCAGAAAAGGGATGATTTGTTCTACCATCAACACAAAGACAGTAAAAAAAAGACCCCAAAATATCTACAAAAACCAGTTCAAACCCACTGAGGACAACTCTGCCTGTACCTCTTGGCGTCCACCGGAGCATGCCAACGAAAGCGGAGTATCCTTTGTGCGCTCAGACTGTGCTTCTATATCCCCACCTTTGTCCAGGAGAATTTCCACCACACCAACGTGGCCAGCAGTTGCAGCCAGAATCAAAGGCGTAAAACCTAGTAATGAGAGAGTGTGGTAAAAGCAACCTTCAGAACCTCAAAATTATTATTAAGGAGGCATGGACATAATAGTTAATTCACAATGACTTCTATTGATCAGATGTCTTCCTCGGACTGGGGGTTTCCTGGTACAGGCCACCATCTCAGACCCTTTCCTAGCCTTCTTTTGACCCTGGCACATCTAGGTCTAATTCAAGACAAATATAATGGCTCTTCAAAAGAAATATAAACAGTACTTCCAGTGATCAGTTTGGATTAAGTTCTGACCAGCTCATCTCTTTAGAGAATGGCTTTCTACCTAAATCCTATTTAATAAAGCTCCATCAGGTAAATTCACCTACACTATGCATGTAGCTTATTTCCAGTGGTTAACCTGAGTTCGAAGGAGTGTCATGATGGTTTTGTTCTTTCAGCTCTAATGATTTGAGATTTTACCAAACTCTTATTGGGAACTATATGATACACAACGTGACAACTACTCCCCATTAGCTTTGTCAGCCAAGGTTTGATGTTTACCCCCGTATCAGCTGCTTTGTCTTGTACACTAAGGGCTTTTCTAGAGGGTGAATCCAAAGGACAAAAGTGTTTGCTTACAATAGCCCTCAGATGCACTTCCTTTCACAAGTACCTACAGAAAGGGATGCAATGTCACTGGCTTTATATGGCCAATATTTCCACATGAAACGCAAGAATGCAAGTCTATATTTTTGCAAGCTTTGGTAATTTTATGAAGCAAAAATTCCCAAATCCCAGTTTGAAATTGGCCGTTTCAAGCTGTAGCTCATGGTCAAACTGTTTTGCTGTTTTAACTTACCCTTCTTGTCTCTGTGTTCGATATTGGCACCACGTGCTATCAGTACAGATACAAGTTCTTCATGACCTCCTGCACACGCCAGGGTCAGAGCAGTGTCGTGATTACTTTCAGTCTTCACGGTTGGGAAGAAAAAGCAGATAATCAGAAGTTAAAAAATACTTAAGAGAACTTCAACATTTTTAAGACAGCACCAGATCAATTTTTTTTTCCTCTCAGAACTTAACAAATCCACTCAGAACCAATTGCAACTACTCACATGTGCATCGATGTCAACTGAAGGATACATGGGGAGCACTGACTGCGAGGGCACATTGCTGGATGCCTGGGGACAAGGCTCAGGCGTAGGGGACTCAGTAGTGTGCGAGGAGCTGGTGGAGCCACTGGGCACTCTGCTATTCACAGCTGAAAAGTAACACCACGGTATTAATCTGCTCTTAGGAACGCTGCCTTTTATATGAAAATGATTTAGTCCCGTCAAACTGCAACGGTCTAATATCAAAACAGGAATGGGGGGGAAACAAATTAAGAGTTCTTAAAAACAAACGAGGTGGTGTCTTGAGCAAAGAAGCTTTCTGGCAGTTAAACAGTGTAAGCATCGTCTCCAAACTGTGTTAAGTTAGAAAATCATTTTATGAGTTAGTCGGTGTGCATTATGAGTATGAATTATGAAGATTATTAGTTACCCTTCTCAAATTGTAACCTTCACTGTTAGAGATCAATCACATCCTCAGCCTGAGCAGGTAAATGATTTCTCACTAAAATACGAAGCTAATGTTCAGAACTACAGTCTCACTCTGGAATTCCAAAGTTGCTTATGCAATGGGTACTGCACACCTAGTCTCTGGAGAAGGTTTTCAAAGCAAGGTGATTGACAGCAACATACATCATTAATCACATCTCAGAGTTAAAACAACCCAAGAAGAGTGGAAGAGAAGCAGACAGGAGGGGGCAGTCAACAAAAATAAGCAAGCTGAAAACTACCTGTGCTCCCTATAATTTATTCTGATTGATCCACAGCCTACAAAAGATTTCATTCTGAAGATCTAGAAGAGCTCATGGACTCATGGAATGCAACTTTGACTTTTTTTTTTAATAGCAACATATATAT
>WUAM01000431.1:26579502-26637989 GCA_024336885.1 Actenoides hombroni
AGCTCTGAGCTCAAGGGAAGGTGCTTGGGAAGTGGAATAACTCAGCGAGTGCCTAGTTTTTAACTAAAGCTTTATCTGAACAAGCAGAGAAATACCCCTGCACATCTATACTGTGGGGCCAAGACCTCTGTCTGCCTTTGTAACCAAATGAGAGTCTGAGGGGAGCCCAAGGGAAAGCTGAGACTCAGCTGGGCTTCCTTGGCAGGAGGGTCTAAGAAGCCTGCACAGCAGCTACGAGCAGGCTAACTGCAGCAAGCCTCGCTCATACAGCAGCTGGATGGGGCAGGTACCGTCACTGCGGGATTGCCAAACTCCCGTGCTGTGCAGCCTCACCAGATGGAATACCTGGTTACCTTTAATTATTCCAAACCACACCGTATTTTGTAGTATTCCTGGAACAAGCAACTGACAGAAAACACTACCAACCGAAAGTAAGAAATAAGCAGCAGCATTTTGCTTTAGTCCAAGTGTTCGAAGCAATCAGGCAAGGTGAAGAATGGACACAAACCTTCGTATGGCTTCAGAGACATTTTTGCAAACCTTTCCCAGCTCAACTTTCCCGATTCCACTGACAAACTACACGGCAGCAGTCCCAGGAAAACCGTGCAGAAGACAGAGTCTCAGAAAGGCCCTCAACGCGACCGCTCGTACCAGTCACTCAGCCTACGGGACTGTGCATGGACGAGCGCAGCAAGGTTACAGGGGTCACTTCTGCTGGGTTCTGGAAGCGTGGAGGAGGGGTTGTCACTGACATTTTGAGAGGTGAAAGCTTTCAGCTATGTCTTTTAAGTAAAGCATTCTCCTGGGCACATAGGCAAAGCCCAGCATTAACATTTGGCTACCACATTCAAACAACAAAGTACTGCGTCTGAATTCAGAGTCGACTTTTGGTTCGTGGTCCAACCTCCACAAGCAAATGAGGTCTGTATTTTTAATGCAAATTTAAATATGAAAGTTTCAAATACAAAAAACTCCCACACTTCATCTGCTTAGTATGGATGATCACTTATAGCAGCAGATAAGTATTAGTTAATGCAACGCAATTGTTTTCTTCCTCAATGCACTGAAGTGCAAGATACTAATTGGATCTCTAAAGATTATTCCTTCCAAAATACAAGACACCAAATCTCCCGGTTAAAGACTTAAATTAAATCAAACTAGTCCTTCCTCATGAAAGACACTGGCTCAATGTTTCCAGATCTTGCAGCTATAAATATACATGAAGACACGTGCATGTGCTGTGCATACAAAGCAGGGGTGCGCAGAGGAATTCCACTCGAGCCAGTTTAAGGGTCCTTCAAGTAAAATACTCAGTGTTGCTGCTACAAGTTCCACAAATTCTCTGTATTTCACAACCATGACTGAAAATGTTCAAGTATTTCTTACACAGATTTTCATCATGTGCTTGAAACATGAGCGAATAATAAGCATTTCATGTGCACAGTTCCAATGATGTCAGATGCGACAGAGAACACCAAAGGCAGCAGAAATGTAGAAAAGCCCTGTACTGAGAGCCCAAACTCTTGCTTAAAATCTAATCTAACAACAAATAGTCCTACACCAATCAGTCCTGCAATGTCCCTGGGATTAGCCAACCTCTCTGTAACTACTGAGTTCACAAAACTGCAGGATTTTTTAAAGTGTAATTTTTTTTTTTCCCCCTTAGTGTGGCCCAATGAAGTATCAATGTAATTTGAAGTATCAATGTAATTTGTGTGCTGTGGAGCAAAACACATCTGAGATCTCCCACCTCCAGTTCCACAGGGCTGATTTAGCTCAGCCTAAATTACACGACAGATTTTTAACCGATAGATGACCTTGCAACAATGGTTCCCACATCCCGTTGCATATGTCCGTATGAAATTGGAGGTAACTTGTATTTCCTCAAGTCCTGCTTCTGGATTATCAACCTCAACGATGGGAAGTAGGACAGCTACTGCTCCTGCAAACCCCATCTAGGGAGACGAGGTTGTCCTACAGACTGGACACAAGAGGAGAGCCACCTCTCTGCTTCTGCCTCCCGTTACCAGGAGGAGCCCAGCTCCTCAGACATGGCTTCATTCCTCTGTTCTTTCCAACACACAGAATGCTTGCAGCTGAACAGGCCTTTCATCTTTTCACCAGGAAGGTTAAACACACTGATAGCCAGGCATTGATTAAAAAAACCCAAAACCAAATGAGAAATAAAAGTCAATATTCACAATGTGTACCTCAGATTTTTATAAGATAGCTGTTTTGTGGCCTAGGTTTTGGATGTCTCCATAGATTTCAATATTCAAAAGCCTTGCATTAAAAAAAATAAATAAATTATATGACAAAATCCAGGTTCCCCAGATTTTAAGGGGGGCTTGCAACTTTCCAAAGGGACTTTTGAATGCACGTGAAGTCGAAAACAGGTCTCCAAAGAGATGGATGACTAGTCAAAAACAGGTCTCCAAAGAGATGGATGACTCTCTTCAAATTTATGAAAAAATATCACAGGAAACATGAGTAAAAAAACCCAAACAAGTTCTTCCTTCCTTTTGTATCTAATTATGACTCTAGAGGCATTGGCAGAACATTGAGCAAGCAGCTCTGGATGAGACTGCAATTGCAGTTAAGAGTCTGCATCTACCTAACTGTTCGTGCATGAACATGGAGGTTCATGAATAATGGACTTGGATTTCAAGTCCCCTTTCCTCAAAGGAACTGGGATTTTCAGGCCAAAGAAAACAATCGTTTTTCATAGAATCACAGAATCATTAAGGTTGGAAACGACCTTCAAGATCACCAAGTCCAACCATCCACTAAACATTATCATGACCACTAAACCATGTCCTAAAGTGCCACATCTAAAGTTTTTTGAACACCTCCAGGGATGATGCTTCCATCACCTCCCTGGACAGCTTGTTCCAAGGCCTCACCACTCTTTCAGTAAAGAAATTCTTCCTAATATCCAACCTAAACCTCCCCTGATGCAGCTTAAGCCCATTTCCTCTTCTCCTATCACTAATTACCTGGAAATAACACCAACACCCCCCTCACTACAACCCCCTTTCAGGAAGTTGTAGAGAGCGGTAAGGTGTCCTCTCAGCCTCTTCTCTAGACTATACAATCCTAGGTCCCTCAGCTTCTCCTCAGAAGACATTTTATCCAGACCCCTCAACAACTTTGTTGCCCTTCTCTGGACCCGCTCCAGCAGCTGTCTTTTTTATCCTGCGGTGCCCAAAACCAAACCCAGTACTCAAGCTACGGCCTCGCTAGGGCTGAGTACAGGGGCTTGATCACTTCCTAAAGAATGTCCAGCCTTCCTGGAATCCTTTTCTCTTCAGGACTGTCTCCCAAGGGACTTTAGCAACCAGAGTTCAGAACCGGTCAAAGTCAGCCCTCCAGAAGCCCATGGCAGTGGTTCTGCTGACCCCCTCCTTTACTTCACCGAGAACTGAGAATTCTATCATTTCATGGTCACTAAGCCCAAGACAGCCTCTGACCACCACACCACCCACCAGCACTTCTCTGTTAGTAAACAGCAGAGTGAGGCACTTCCCCTGGTGGGCTCACTTACCAACTGAGTCAGGAACCTCCTGGACTGTTTCCTGTCTGCTGTGTTGCGTTTCCAGTTGAAGTCCCCCCCCGAGAACAAGGGCTGGTGATTTTGATACTTCTGCCAGACACTTGTAGAATGGTTCATCTGCCTCTTCATCCTGGCTGGGTGGTCTATAACAGCCTCCCAACAGGATATCTGCCTTATTGGGCTTCCCCCTCATCCTTCCCCATAAGCACTCAACCTTGCCATGACAGTCATCGATCTCTCTACAGTCAAAACACTCCCCAATGTACAGAGCCACCCCAGCCTATCCTTTCTGGAGAGCTTGTAGCCATCCACTGAAGCACTCCAGTCGTAAGAGTCATCCCACCAGGTTTCTGTGACGGTGACTATATCCCAGCTGTCTCGCTGCACAGTGGCTTCCAGCTCTCCCTGTTTGTTGCCCATTGGTGCACATGCACTTACAGTGGGCTATCGATTTCACCCGACACCAGCGTGCCGCGCTTCGGCTCATCTCTGATGAGCCAGCTTTCAGCCCCTTCCCCCTCTGAGCTTAGTTTAAATCCCCCTCAGTGAGCTCCACCAACTCCTAAGAACAAACCCTTTTCACTCTTGGAGACAGCTGAACTCTGTCTGTGGCCAGCAGGCCTGATGCCCTGTAAACGTCCTTATGAGCAAAAGAACCCCCAAAATTCTGCCAGTGGCAGCAGCCTCTGAGCCACGCGTTAATCAGGTGGGTTCTCCCTGCCCCTTTCAGTATTTTTTCAGTCTTTCAGTTTGACGACCAGTCTTTCACAGCCTGTCCACACAGCTCCTCCATAACGTGGTACTGCACGGAGGCTTTTGCACACTGGTAACTGCATCTTGTTTTACAAGTCACCATTTCTCAATCCAGATTATCCTAGTAACCAGTTTTACTCCAAACAGAAATCCTAAATACAGTAAACTCAGATGTCACCTTCCAAATCATTACTTTAAAATCACTGTTCTATATAGCCAACCACAACCAGCATTTCAGAACCAAATAACAGTTAATAAAGTTGCTCAAAACACGCCTGGAATTTCAGTATACAAACAGGAGCTCGCAGAAGGGCCAGACAGAAGCACACAGAGATGCCACCTCCCGACTAAAAATACAGGCCAAGTAGAAGAAACAGGAATAAAAATACTCCAACCACAGACAAAACCCAGCAACAAATAAAGTTCCTCACCTTGGACACCGTAAACCAGCAAAAAAAGCCTCAATTCAGATATTGCCAGCTAGGAAATCTGCTACGGTAAACGCATAATGTGAACTGAAATGAAACTATGCAAGAAAAGAAGCTTCAAGGAACCAAACGTGTACTGAGTAATGAAAATTAGATCCAAACCCGCCTTCTTCTATTGGAAGGCATGGTCCAAAATAATGTATTGCTTTCCCACTCTAAACCATGCAATCTCTTTAACTCTTTTGTAACCCCAATGACCATTTTAACTGCAATAAGTCACACCTTCACACACAGGATTAGTTGCAAGATTTTTGCTTCAGCACATCTAAATCAACTCCAGTACAACCAAAATGTTCTAGAATGGAAAGAGCTGCTGCATTTTTACGTTTCACTTGACTTTCCAAAGGTTACCCTGTTATTCTGTGTAGCTTTATGAAAGAGGGGACTCAGGTACACATCTTACCAGCGACTGCCTGCCAGGGAGATTCACAGCACTTCACACCTTGACATCAACCGTGTCAACAGCTCCCAGCTGACAAACCTGCCAGCAGACTGGCAAGTTAAATGCTCTGTTTATGGACGTTGTCACCACAGAGCCAGTCAGCAAAATAAAGATTTGAGGCTTCGTAGAGATACAGGTTCTCCCCTACACCCAGCCTCAACCGAAGCTTTCAAAAATTTGCCTCTTGCATTACCCCCACTAAGAGCAACAGTAAAAGGTCTTTCAGTGCAGAGGGCAATGAGCCAATTCAACATTTCTGTTCTTCTGCAGTAGACCCCATACAAACAGCAATACTCAGCAGGAAGAAAAACGTTCATACCTCTTCTAAACCAAGAGTCACTCACCACCATTACTGCAGCTCCGCTAGTGGTACTGGGATCCAGGGCTTGGACACTTCACTGGCACCCCCGAGCACGAGACACAGCTTCTTTAAGAGGCAGAGCTCCCATGCACCAGGCACAAGCCCATGAGCCATTTTATCTGGCATCTGCATCACGCGCAGAAAAATCAGTGCTCGTAACAGTTTCTATTGCTCACAATTCCTTTACAAAATTCAGGACTAACGGGCAAGTTTGTGGAGAAAGGTGAAGTGTGTTTCAAATCCAAAAGAGGGTTTGAGTGTGAGTAGGCAGATTTGGGTTTAAACGTACATATATTTGAGATATAGTAGGATTATCACTTACACAGGGCTCACTCTTTTACACGGTCTGGCCTTAAAAAGCGAGCAAAATATCTAATTCTCTTCCAACAAGTTTTTTTTGGAGGGAGGGAAGTAAAACAAACTTACAAATTTCCGAAGAAAATATATTTCAATAAAGCAACATCAACGCATTTTTGCAGGAGCCTCTGGAATTGGAGAGGTCAACTTTTCCTTGAGCTGCATTTCTGCAACACAGCTGCTAAGAGCTGAGACAAGAACGTGCGCTGTCTATTGGGTTTTGAAATGAATAAATCTCATCTCTCATTAAAAACATGTCTTTAATTACTTAACAAAACCAACGAACAGTTTCAAGAAGATGAACTGGTATCTACTCCTTTTTTTATTTTTATAAATTACTTTTAAAATAAAAGTTTTTCTGGTTATTTGCAACCTTTTTTTTGAAACAGCAGAGCTCCTGCACTCAGCTGACTGCAGCTGTACTGAGTATTTTGAATGCAACACACAACTGCTAACCATGAAAGCCTATCCGCTCCCGGCCAGGCGAGCTATGTTCAACTGTCAGCAACAGCCACTACTCCAAAGATTAAAGCCTTGTTGACTATGTCTGGCATTCAAATTTTCCTCCTCACCCACTTCAGTACTAAACCTTGAGTAGTAAAAAAAAAAAATAAATAAGAATCTGGAGAAAATTCCAACTGCATTGTTGTTTTGATGTTGGCTGAATACTCCGAAGAGCACGGGAGAGTGGGGGAGGGAGGCACACCATGCCAGAAAAGGGGGAATGAAGACTGACTCTCTATAAGACAAGAGGATTTCTTTGAATCACACTGTAAAGCTGAAGGGAGCTGGTGCAACAGACCACACTACTCCACCAAGTCTGGTTTCTGTGGGAGGTTGTAAAGTCACAAGCAGTCTGGACTTGCAGGAGCTTGATACCATTCTAAACGGTCACAGGAATGCCTGGCAAAAGGCCTCACTGCACATTTCTACAGCCTTGAAATGAACTTAAGAGGACATGGCAGAGACTATGAAGGGAAGGGGGGGTGGGAAAGACAGGAAAATAAGGGATGAGGGACACACACAAGGTGCAAAGAAAACTTGAAAAACACTGGATTAAAAAAACCAAACAAACACACCCCCCCCCCCAAATAAACAAAAGAGAAAAAAAACAAACCCAAACAAACAAAAAACAAGCTACAGACCAAACAACACTGGCTATATCCTACATACCTCCAGCAGCAAACATCAATCCTAGTCAAATCCATGAAATGAAATCCACCAAAACAATACCTCTTTTTCCAACAGGGGACGCACACAACCCAGTATCTTGGAACCTCCATTCCTCTTCACACCGTTATCAATAATTGGAAGGATTATTGGATTTTTGCTTTTCATCCAGATAATAGGGACATATTTTTGCTACAGGTTAAAGCTAACAAGCAGATAGTCCTGTGCAACGACCAGGGTTTAGAGGGTGTTCTGCAAACACATGCCATTACACAAACTAAGCGGTTCCGAGCGGATCCCAGGCTGTGTTTAAACTGTGACAACACCTCGAGCAGCAAGGAGAGGGACACATTTGTCCTTACAAGTGACAATAATTTGGCTTTTTCTAGAGTTAGCTGTTACACTGAAGAAAGTCACTGAGGTATGGGCCTGTATAGAAAATTCTACAGAAGACATAAAACTGTCACGCTCTCTGGTTTCCTAATGGGCACTACTAATCACTCACCATACAGCTTTTTAAAGCAGCACAGCAAAAGATGAGGTCAAAGGGGCTAAAACAGGTCTCCAAAACAGGAAGTTTTTGCATTTTGGAAAAAAAGATATTTAAAAGTCTCATGTTAGAATTGGAAGTCACTGTTAGGATTAATAGAACTAATCAGGAACTTTTATTCTTAAAGCAAGTATTCCCAAACTGGAAAACCCCAAGATGTTTTTGGAGGGAAGGAGAGAGAGGGAAACTGAGCACACAAATTAATGCAAAAATAGGTATATTTCTTAACCCACCTGCTATTAGGTCATCAAGAGTGTCGGTAAGCGTCTGTGCTGGAGTGGCAACCATTAATCCGTCTGGTTCTTGAACTAAGAGCCCCTGCCCAGCAATCTGCTGCTGCTGTCCTACATTCTGCTGATTCCCTAATGCTTTCTGAAGTTCAAGAGACTGTGTCCCATTATAACCTAAATTACCAGAAAAATTACATTGCGGTGCTGGCAAAGGCTGGATAGGGACAAACTCTATTTGTTCAGCAGGTGGTGGAGACTGTTGTTGCTCGTCATCTTTAGACAAGATTGTGTCAACCTGAGGTAACCCTGAAAAGTTATCCTCTGGCAGACCCTTATCAGCTTCCACTTCTGGGAATACCCCCGTAAGTGGGCACTGCTGCTGCAGGGGAAGTGGTGTGTCTGTCTGACCTTTGGGCTCCAAATATTCTTTGGTAAACTGCTGTTGGGTTTTCATCTGCAACTGCCTTTCCACCTTCTGCAGCTCCTTCAATATTTTCTTCTTCTTCTGTACTTGTTCTTCTCTGTTCTTTTTAAGTTCTTCGATCTTATCTTTATTTAAAGGTTCACCTTGAATTAATTCCAATGATTTAAGTTGTGCTTTTTCAATAGCACTAATTCTCTGTCCAAGTTCATTCAGCTTGCCTTCAGTCTCTTCTACTATGCATTCCAAAGGCTGGTATGGGTGAAAAGGTGGCAGTAGGTCCTTATCTGCTACCTGCAGGGAACTTGACTTCTGCTTGGATGCACCTAAGCACATGAAAAATGTTTGAAAAAATGCCATGCTGAAGATACCCCAAACCTCCCCTCTCACCCACCAAAAAAAAAAAAAAAACAAAAAAAACAAAAAAAACAAAAAAAAAAAAAAAGGAAAAAAAAAAAGAAAAAAAAAAACTTTGTAACTAACACTGCACATCTTTCAAACCACAGAAAGGTAAACTCTACACTCCATGTTAAGACAAGAAAGGACAAAGCACATAGCTGGAATTTTCAGTATTGATCCTAATAGCCCTTTGAATGCAGCTATTTTAGTCTTATGGAATAAGGAACCTTTATGATTTCTGACATACATGACAATGCATCTGGGAAGTGAAATCGGCAAGGACAGGGCAATTTACATCGTTTACTCCGTTCCCAAAGCTGTTCTGGTGTGAGCTGTTTTCCAGAGGCTAACTGCCAACAGCAAGTTCAGAAGCAGAAGCAGTGTGTATTTGAGAGAAGACTAACTCTACAGTACGAGCAGTGGCTGAGGCAGTGGTTCTGCAAACACCACAGCATCCCGCCTTCACTTGACCAACAGAATCCTGCCAGTGCAGACTTTATGGATAGAAATGGATTTTGAAGCTTTAGCACCTTTTTCAAAGTTTTGAGACAAAAATAACAGTTTGCTTGCCTCCCTCTCACCAGCAACAAATTAACAACTCTGCTCACTATTAAGACCTAGAAAACAATCTTTGGTACAATCCAGCAAGGAACAGGGTGCTAGGGCAGCGCTTCCCCAAGTGCTTCCTGCCTCCAGGCAACCCAAGGCTGCTTTCTCTAAAGCCACACCTATGAAACCTACAGTAAGATCTTGCTAAATAGGAATCTAAGTGCTGAAATTTTAATTATGACTGAAGTATAAGAAACTTTAATTAAAAATGTGGAAGGTTTCAGCCCGATCAGATCGTCTTCTGCTCTAACACTCACTATACCCACATGTGATACATATACCAAACACTGAGATATGTAGCTTAAAAAAAAGATAAAGCTTCAATATTTACAAAGCAAACTCCTACAATTAATAATTAAAAGGGGAATTAAAATTAGGTACAGTTTGAGCCATGGCCTAATAAAGTTGCCTAACCATCACACAATTAAGTGAAGATCTGCATCCCACATCAGTCACTAGCTCTGAAAGGGTTAAGTTTCCTGTTCTCTCCAAGCCTTCCTTCACCAAAGACTAACTCACATGTGACTTCATTTTGGAGTGCTGTTAAAACAGGAGTCACATACACCTCACTGAAATATTTTTTGGGGTATTTTTTCGAGAAAAAGCAAACAAATGTGATAATTTCTCTTGAAAGATATTTTTCTCTTATAAAGAGAAAGAACAAATATTACAGTAGAATTGAACCAGTTCTATGCTGAATGCCTTGGCCAGATGCTCTGGAGTGAAAGCAAACCACATCCAAATTTAAGGGAAAAAACCAAAAATCTTAATAACCCCAGGAACTAGCACAGCATCCCACAAACACTGTAGACAGCCTTTCTCCAGCTCAGTGCTTCGCACAGGTCAGCACTCCCAGCTCAACACCTGCTCCAAGCACTGCTATTATTTGGTCTCTAAACCATAAGCGAGTCTCAAGGAAACTTCTCAGAACACAATAAATATTGTCTTTGACTAAATTTTAGCAATAACTTGTTCTGTGGTGACTAGTGGATATTTAGCTCGAGCCTGCCATAAGCTGCTGGCTATTTGGCTTTGCAGTGTAGGGTTTATCCGGTTACCCTTTCATTTTAAGAACCATGACTGATAAGGGAAGTATTGCAGACCACTCGTGAAAAGTATATTTGCACTCGTCAAAAATCTCCAAGATGTTTACCTCTGCCTTTGTTAGAAACTATTAAAAGGCAATTGCTGTCTTTTGAAACTAAACTGCTTCACTGCTGTAACAACCACAGTGCAAATGCACGGTGCCTTTTAAGATGCGGCTGCGATGGGAACCCTTTGCACTGCTCTTTCATGTCATTCCTCAGGTTACTGCAGCTATCATTTCCATCTACACACAAAGCCATGACCTGGCAGCTCTGGACAGCTTACATCACACTGGGGGAAGGAAAAGCTGCAGTTCAGAGAGCACCCAAGTAATAAAGTGCTAATATTGTCCATCTCAGTTAAGTCTCACCAGGGTAGAAAACAAGCCTGTATTAGGAAACCTTTTCTACAAGCACAAGAGAAAGTGAAGAGCAAAACTACAGCCTCATGTCAACACCTGGACTGGGTAGAGGAACCAAAGCTGGTCTCACAGTGGGCAGCACTCCCCAGACAGTGACTCAGACCAGGAATGACCGTGGAAAGTTGGGCCAGTTTCTGAAGACAGGTGTTAGGAATCCAGCAAGTCAAGGGCTGGGCTCTCCAGTTCCCGAAAAGGTGCAAAGATTTACAGTAATCAGTTTCTAATTAGTTAGCTGGGCCACTTTTCAGGTTCCAGATCACCCTTTTCATGCTAGAAAATAGTTGGAACCTGTAATCTTGGGGATACTGGAAGGGGTTGAGGGAGGAAGATCTGCTAAATCTGACAAGCAGATCTGAACAGCCAGTTCAAACCAGAGGGGGAGAAGATGCTGCTGGTAGCTTCAGATAAGCAAGCACTGCAATATAATATGATAATATTGGAAGGATTTTTAAAATAACAATTTCCTGTTTTATCCAAATCTCTTCCATGTTACAACATCCTGAAAAATACTGTGTCTATTTTAGCAAATAATTATGACCAAGACACTATATACTTGCAGTTTTACCTAAGTGCAGTAAGACTTAAAAATCCAACCATAGGCCAGATCAAATTACTTCAACTTTTATTTTTTTTTTCCTCTTCCTTTAAATTTCATTTTGTTATTTATCTTTTTAGTGGAGCATCACTCTTCCACACCAACAACCTATTACAAAATTAAACCTAGCAATACTAAATTGTCAATCTAGCTTCTAAAGCAACTGCTTTGACTACTTTCAGAAAGTGAGTTTAGTACGAAGTAAAAGCCTGAGAATCAATGAAATCCAGACATTGCTACACAAATACCACCTGCCATCAGGTAATCATGGTTACAGGACAAAGAACTGTTGGGCTGACAGAAAACCCAGCGTGGGTTTGTTTGTGCATGCCAGGAAAGCCACAGAGTAAGGCAACAACCATTTCCCCATTTATTTTGTTAACAGTAGCACCAGTTTGCACTCTTATTTGTATTTCCATATTCCCACAGGTTCTGGTCCCTAGTCAGCCTCCACCACCCCTTTTGACCAGCACACATGACTCAGACATTCTGCATAAAAACAGCTTCCCATCCAGTTATCTGATTTCTTATTATCTCCAGGAAATGAGAGGTAAATGTTGCCTATGGAAATCTCCTGTACTATTCCCATACACTGTCAATAATCTCCTAAGTACCTAAATTCCAGTAGTCTGTTCACCCAAATGAGCCTCCCCAAGCACCAGTATGGTCTCTCAAGCAGCCAGTAATGAGCAGGGAGGACACCATCACCAGTTTTTAATGCCTTCTGGCTGCAAGTGACCTTTAAAGGTCCTAGACACTGTGAGCAAGCATTTGCAAAAATAACCTTCATATTTTTAGTCCTCAGGTGGCTCTCCTAGGCAGTGAGACTCTTCATTTATTTTTGCTTAAAACACATTCACTCTTTATAGGGCTGCTGCTACAAACAAGTCTGATACCATATTTCCTCCTGAGTGCTTATGATTCTTGAGAAACTCGTTCCTCTAGACATGACTTCTAATCCATAGGATGTCATTTTCTCCCAAGAAAGAAATAATTAATATGCTCTTTCACAATGAATAGAGCAGCACAAGTGAGATGCTACAGGTCCAAAATAAACATACCTAAAACTAGCTTATTGGCCCTACTGACATTGTTATTAGATGTACCATCTACATTTGCCAGCATCCAAATGACAGCTCATCCTTTCAAGTAGCAGCGCAGGCAGGTACTTGCACTGTCCCCTGCAAGTCTGAGGACTGAGAAATTTTACTCCAAGGAAGTGTCAAAGAAACATGAAATGGATAAGCAATTTTCTTAGATAAACAAAGCCTAGTTCAGATCTTACCCCAAAAGCACTAACTGACAAATCAGCAAGACCAAAGGTTTATTTAACAATCTATTATACTCTTCAGGAGCTTGCTGTCAACACAACTTGCATTTCAGCTTAGTGGGTTTCATTTTAGCCACCACCTGAAACAGTTATGTTACACTTAGAGATGTGGTGCGTGGGGATACGGCTTAGTAGTGGACTTGGTAGAGCAGGGTTAATGGTTGGACTCCATGATCTTAAAGGTCTTATCCAACCTAGATGAGTCTATGATTCAATTCTATGATTCTACTTCACTTTTTATTAGATGAAATTCTGGGACTTGTTGACAGCTCCTCAATTTTTAGAGTCGTTAAATGAAAAAAAAAAAAAAAAAAAAGTGGATTGAAATCCAGACAGCTAAAATTCCAAAAGGTTTTTCCCAGTATAAAAAAACCCCAAAACAGACAACAAGAAAAAAAGTCAGCTGCATGATACACATTTCTGTATTCAAATACATATCTCTGCTGGAACCAATACCTAGCATACAAATGTGTATGAATCAAATATGTATGTCATCCTGAGAAGTAATGTTATCTAGAACTTTAAAGAACAATAACAAAAAACCAAAAAGCAACCACATACACACAAAAAAACAACCAACCAAACCAAAAAAAACCCAAACCAAAAAAAAACCCCAAACAAACCAAAAAACCCAACCCACAAAACAACCCACAAAACCCCAGTCTGTTCCTCATTTCACAAAAGGCAGATGTTAGGAAGAGTAAATCCATCCTAAGATCTTTGTGCTTTGTTAACACAATTACTTGTCCACTGCTCTTGCAGGTTTGGTAGGGTTTTTTTTGAAATCTATTTTACTCAGAAGTCCAAAGCTAGATTTGTAGTCTGCAATTAAAATTCACCAGTTTCGTCAACAGAAATAAAATGAGCTCTATATTGAATTTTCATGAAAATTCTTTAACTGCAATTCCTATCAGTAAAACTCAGCTCTAAGAACCTGGGGAAACAAGTCAATCTGTATACACACAAATATAAAGCACAGTATTCTATAAACTGGCTAATTGGGCAACAAAAAATAGCCTAATTTTACCCAAGTAAATTCACCTACTGCATTGTTTTTAGTGCATACATAGTTCTTTACAAAGAACAGGATGATTTATGGGGGTTGGAATGATCAGATGAGTTTGTATTTTCACTACATTCCTCCTGTGAACCAAGCAGCTTTTTTGCCAATCTTTATCACTCCTGCAGCTGCTTTTATGGAAAACTTGCAGGGAACGGGCACAACGTTATCCAGCAGGCAATGCTTACAAGGCTGAAACCAAGCCAAAGTTAACTACATTTTCTGACATTCCAAAATTCCATTTACTTTCCAATTTTAGTCTTCTTCCCAAATTTCCTCTGGTGGCTTGATGGTATCCAACTGGAAAATTGTTAAGATGCAATAAATTAGCTGGTGGCAAAGCAGGTGACTGAAGCTTCAAGGGATGAGGATTTCACAAACTACTATGAAAAGATTATTTATTTAATTCTTTTCTGCATGTGCTCTTGGAGACCTACACACGTGTCTTGTTTTTGAATCATCTGCCTGCACTGCTACAGATTTGCATAAAAGAATAACAAGTCTTTAAGTCTACTAAGAAAGTATTACTGAAGTTAGAAAGCCACGAGGGATGGGCTGCTGTATTTCACTTGGTAACTCATCCCAGATAACTGGGTCAGCTGCTGACCCAGGCAGAAAATACAGAGGAAACAGCAAGAGTTAATCAGAAGATGCTGAAGCACATGAAACACCAAACAGGCAGCTGGACTGTGCAGTAGAGAAGTCTGAAAGGAGTCAAAAAGGAAAAGCAAGAATATCAGCTTGCTCTTTTAACACTTTCACCTCAAAGAGAACAAAACTATCATTTTAGTTCTGCTGTTAACTTGGCCCCTATTTCAATTAAATCACACAATGTATCTCTGCCAGTATGTAACTCAGTATTAGCCATAAAAGTCAGTTATTAGAGTAAAAAATATTTAATAAATTTGTAGCTATTGAAGCTATGTGGAGTTTCTTTTTCCTTCCTTTCGCCCAGCCATTAGATTGTCAGATTTAGCACAGGGATGGATACAGGGGATACCAGATCCTGAAAGTCTAACTTAAAAAGCTTACAGATTAAAAAATTCCTACTCAACTTTAATGGGAACTCTGGTCTCCTTCCCAGGGATCAAAGGCAGATGTGGGCAGCCTTCATGTGAGTAACTTAAGCATATTGGGTCTTGTGGAATTCTAAAAAACCATTAACCCCAAGTGAAAAAACACTGCAATTTACTGTCCACTTAAAAACAACAGCAGAGAAGTCTAATGCTAGCTGCATGTTGATAGTTTTAAGCATGTGGTTTAGGCAAATTATTCCATTTGCAAGCACAATTTCAGATAATCTATGAAGTAAAACAAATCTGGAGAAAAATCTTAGAAAATAACTAATACCTCAGCCTCCAGAAACAGACTGCTTTAAATTTTGACATGTTTAAAAACACCTTACCTAGTTCAAATATTTCAACTAAGAAAACAATCTTGCTGCTACCCACAGACTTCCTGAGCATCTCCTTGTTGCACTACCACGTTGTTGTTCAATAACCTCCTAAAAACATGCCCTGGGTTCAAGGCACTGCACTCACCAGGGATGCTCTATGAAAGACTTATGGCAGAATGACAAACACCAGCCAGGAGCTTCAGATCCCACTGTAATTAATACTAGCTTGCATTTACAAACTGGGAAAGATGATCAGTGGCAACACCAGCTGATTTCCTGAAGAAATCCCACAGCAGTAATTGTGACCGTTTCACGTGCCAGGCACTGAGACCCTGTATCCTCAGGGAACCAGATGCCTGGGCACTTGGAGCTGCATCGTAGCTCCTCCACTTTACACCCCTTGCAGCAGAAAGCAGGAGAGATCCTCTGGTCCTACAGAAACAGCACATTTGTTTTTTTCTGGCCCAAAAGACTCTCCACATTGAGCTGCTGCATTAGAACTGCTGCTGGCAGTACAAAGTACATCTTTGTGTTATCACCTTTACCTGAGTCTCTGAGATACACTGTCAGCTCTGAAATGCTTCTCTTTGAGTTGCTAAACATTAATACCCAATTCTTTGCCAAAATAGCTATTCAAATGGCAACTATTCCATACATCTTCTTACTTTACTGATGAAAATGAGACCATAAATTCCTCTTGGAAAAACCTCACACCGTATTTCAATCATAAAGATATTGTAACAGCCTACTCTAGTTTTACACTCAACTTGTCCAGAATTCTTCAGAAAGCAAGTTGTTGCTATTGTATTTCTTGCAAAACTAACACAGATCCTTAAAACCCAACTGTGATGAGGTTAAAGCGAAGTGATTCTCTCCTTCCCCAAGTGGTTAAAAGTCTACACCAAAGCTCACGGGGCTATTTCTGACTCTGAAGACAAGAAATTTGTCTTGACCAGGATAAGCAATTTTGTTACATACGAACTTAAGGCTGCTTTCCCCCCTCATCCACGTAAATAATGAAACGTGTTTATTTGCACTCTCTCCTGCACCTCTTCTCCCAGGAAAGAGGTCTAACAATGAAAATCCAGCAGATTAAAGCCACATGGGTATGACAAGTTCAGAATGGAAGTTCAGCAAAGAAGGCTCAGTCTATGGCAGTTGAAGCAGCAGAGTGGTATTGCTAAAACCATCACACAGTGAGTATCACAGAAATGCCAGCTTTCCCCTAAACATCTGCCATCCACAAGAGCTTTGCACACAGAGTTTCAGGAATGCTTCAGCAGCCCCGTGACACATTTCAGATTGCAACGCATCACAGATCAGTGTTGCTTGCACACATGAAGCATGTCCTGAAACCCTGAGAATGACTGGATTTCTCTGTGCCAGTTCCAACACCATGGTACTGCTAAAAACGTGCCTAAAGTATGGGGGGGGTTTGTTTGTTTTTAATGACAGCTATTTCTTCAACTATCAAGTATTCGCTTTTCATAATTTGGTTAAATAACGTGAAACTAAGCTTAGAATTTTAGTCTTCAGACTTAATATCTAATCTCTCATTGATTCCCATGCATCACAAAAGGTATAACCCACTTGATAATACTGATGGATATTGAACTGTAAGGGCACACATGCTGGGTGTATATATATATGCTGGGATATAGCTGTGTTACTTGAACCAGAAGTTGCACGTTCCTTCTGTTTGTTTGGTACTCAGTTTTAGGAAATCCAAAACATTCAGTGTTGCACATCCTAGGAAAGTGATACAGTAACTGCATTTGAGAAGTCACACACATGACACACATGTATGGAGTGTGTCACAGCTGCACACGGTAGGCACACAATTTTTTTCTTCCCTTCTTTTGTGCCCCTGTGGTTTTATGTGTTTGTTTTAGGAAGCACTGAGCACTTCCAGAATAAAGGAATTAAGTAAAGCTAGCTAATAGAGCTCTGGATACTATAATATTTAATATACCTGTCCAAAACTGTACATCATTAGGAGCTGCAGTTTGTAACCTTCCACTTGAGAACCTGCGTCTCTTTCTGAGCTGACTTAGAGGACAGGAAGACTTTGTTACATAATCCATATCTGGGAACAAACTGCTAAATTCACCATTTAATGACTGCAAACACTTTTAACCAGCCAGTTCAACCATGTTCAAAGCAAAACCCCTGTTGTGCTGATTACTAGGGTAATAGTAGTATTCTTACAAAAGTATTGTTACTAATACAAGAAAAGTTCTCCTGTAAGTAGATCTGCATTGGTATTTGAGACTGTCAACACGTTTGCATTGCTACTGTAGGAACAGAAAAAGGTTGATATATCAAGTTCATAGATAATAGTTCCAACTATTCTAGATGACCAATGTACAATCTTCAAAAGTTAACACCACACCTAGAGTTTATTAATGTTTTATATCAGTCTGCACTATGGCAGTAACCACAATATTTTTTTCCCCCAAAAAAATTAAGAGTAAGCATAACTAATAAATTGGATTAAGCATAATAAAATTAGACTAACCAGCCTACACTTGTATTCTATATTGTAGAATACAAGAAAATAAGCAAAGACAATGCACTACATAAAATACTTTTACGTTACACCTCATTAGAGGTGTTCAAGTATTGATGGAGTGGACTATACTATGCATAAGGTCTAATAAACTTTTCCCCAGCCCATTCCTTTCCAAATTGCATATATTCTCTGAGTGGCTACATACTAACCTTTCACCATGCTCAAGAGAGGTGGCGAGTTCTCTTGAGGGGTTCTGTCAGGTTCCTGGGGAGGTACAACCATAGCAAGTGTATGCACTGGTACACGTGGAACCTTAAAACAAAGCCACAGACAAACAGTCAGATGAAAACCAAACTTCTTGAATGGACAGATCTTGAAGTGTTAATACAAAGACACATTTCTACAGCAGACCTCCACTCCACTCTTCCCAATCTGCACAGGACCTGTGCCATGCTCTCTTACTGTGATAATCTGTCAAAGTTAACTATTTTCTTCACAGAACCCTGGACTCTGTAGGCTGGAAAACTGTTAACATCTTTAGGCTTTTAATCAACTAACTCCACTGGAAAGCTAACTCTCAAGCCTGCAAAATCCTAAATTTACACTTTTTTTTTTTTTTTTTTTTTCATATAACAACCAAAATCAGCAACAATATTTCAGGAGTGCTGTCACAAGAGTTTAGAAAATAATATTGTGCAAACACAACCAAAATTAAAAATATTCTTCTGAGAATTCTGAGGTTTGGGACTACCCTGTCTAAGCAGCAGAAAAGGGACCAAAGTTCATGCACTCTTCAGGACACTGCAGACAATACTGACCAACTTTCTCAGGCTCTTAACATTTTCAAATGTGCAGATGTTTTTTACTTCTTTCCACTGTATATGCTCACATCTAGATTAACTTCAGAAGGTAACTGCTGAGCTGTGCTTCTTCCCAACAGTCACGGTGATATTTAAAACAAATACAATATTCCTTATGCCTTACCTGAGACTGATCCTGAGATGGAGGTGTGAGCTGAGACAAGTCTGCTGCAGGAACTGACAAAACATTGTTTGGATAATCCAGCAAGTAAGAAACAACATTTGTGTGTCCTCCTTTGGCGGCTTCAATGAGCATTGTTGAGCCATCCTGAGTGAGATTTTTTTAGAAATAAAAAGCCAGAAGATGAATTTTGTTACCTGGGGTAACACAAGATATGAACTAGACAACTTAAATTTGGAGATTTACCATTAAATCAACTATGTGGTTCTTCCTACGATAAATGTATAGCTTTAAGTGAATACCTTGAGTCGATGAGTAGGATCTGCACCGTGAGCCAGAAGGAGCTCAACAACTGCCAGGTGGCCTCCTGCACATGCCAGTGACACCACTGTGTGATCATTATTAGCTGTAGCCCTGTTAACATTGGCACCTATGATGAGAAGATCACAGAGTTAACAAAACAGCAACAAGTATGGTATTTTCTGGAGTTGAGATAAACATGACTAATTTTCTGAATTCATACACACTTCTAGGGTAAAAGTAAAGGACTCTGAATAACTGGTGGCTTCTACACACCACCCTTCTCATCTTGTAAGGAGAAGGCAGCACCAGCAGTGATGGTGGGCCTCCAAGGGGTGAGAGGGAACACTCAGGGTGTACCAAACGCAACTTTTCACTTTTCATCAGTATCACCACAGGGTGCAATATTTACTGATTCAGACAGTACTTGAGGATGTGGTTTTTTTCTGCAGAAGGCAGTGCTTTTTTTAAGAAACAGAAAACATTTGCTGTATTTCAAATCCATGCAATGGAGCAAGAAAAGTAACTAGAAAAATATTTTATGATTTATCATATCATGAACTAAACTAAATTCAAAAACCCTTCTTGGTTTAACAAATGTTCATATACAGACAGATTAATTTTGAAGAAGGACCAAAAACAAGCAGAATTGTAAAGTGGCATTTTAAGTTTTTTAATTAGTTATTTAAACTAGTATCTTACCTTTGCTAATAAGGAATTGTACAGTGCACAAATGACCAGCTCGTGCAGCCTTCATTAGTGGGGTTCTCCCACCTTCAGATTCGTGCTCCTATTGTAAAGAAGAAATAACAGATGTATAAAGGGGTAAAAAATGATACTGTTGTTTCAGCTTTTGAACAGTCTCATGATGGGACCAGAATTACCTGTCTCAGCAGAACATCTATCTTACAAGCTGACTGTAATCAATGCAAACTGACTGGAATAAATTTTCACCTTACCTTAAATACTGAATCACACTGCCAAAAAGCATTAAGACCATATCCTGTGGGCTAACGGAGTGTCATCACACAAGGAAGCTTCCCTACTTACATACCCAGTTTTATTTCAGTGTTCAAATGCACAGCATGGTTGAGAACAGTTTCCTCCTCAGAAAGGGATGACTATTTAACACAAATATCATCAGCATCAAAAAGCATACAAAAATACCTATGAATGGATGTGCAACAGTTCTGAGAGCTGTCACATGCCACATGCCAGGCAATTAAAACTGCAATAGCATCTGAAGCATAGACAACATTTTTAAGACACATTGAGGAAGATCAGAAATAAAAATGAGACAGATCACAGCAGGTCATAAGAGGTTTCTAACTCAGAAGACTGGAGAACAAAGGAGAAAAGACAACAAAAGGATGATACAAACCAACAAAACCAGAATAGGTGACAAGAACAATTTTCTAATGTAAAAAGTTTCTGAATACTGGAAAGATGTGGTTAAACACAATTGTATTAGAGATGTTACAGAACTAGAAACTGTGTCTGCTAGGTAGAGATGATCAACATGACAAAGAATGCTGATTAATACATGTGAAACCCTCCCACAGCAAGAAGGTGGGAGAACATCATCTTCCTGGCAGTGTTTCTGTTGGCATGCTGAATGTTCAGTCTGATCAATAATATAGTAGGACTGTGTTTTTATAACTAAATATTTCAGAAGCCAAGCTCTAAATTCATTATTTACTTTTGGAATTGCATGTATATCTGACAGTGAAAGTTAACTGTTAGCACTGACAGTGGATGATACAGCTATTTACTAACAGATTTGTGATAACAAATAAACTCCTTCCCATAGTTTCCACATTCCTGAAACCTCTGCGTATGTTCTTTGACATAGGGCTTACTTTGGTTGCAAGCCACACTTTAAGTTCACTTTCTGTTCATGCACTCTTGACTGGATCTTCTATTGGAGACTGACCCCAGGCAGCAAATACAAACCAGTCCTTTGCCATTAACGGGGGTTACATTACCCTCCTCCTACACGCTTTGGAAAGGGTGGAAATAGTCTACTCCTGTGCCTTCCTAAGAACTTGTCATTATTAAACATGCATTAAAGCAGCGCACAAAGTCCACACTGGTGCTCTGATTTCTTTGCTTGTTTGACAGTACATTGCCTAAGTGCATACAGGCAGATAGGGAGCTTTACAGACTTACTACTGAAGTCACTCTGCAGTTTTTTTGTGCGTGCGTGTGTCAAATCAGCAGAATCCTTTCCCAGGGCAAATGACTGCTTAGGTGTCAATAAATGTATGCATGCTCTTGGGCTGGCTGCATGTCAGAAATACATTTGCAGGACATGTAAAGCTAATTCTGTTAGTATGTGGCCCCATGATGTGCGAGAATTAGTAGCATGAGCTCTGATGCTTAGCCTAGTATTTGGCATATTTTTACCTTACTCAGCCACTACGAATAGATCATAAAAAGCCAGATGCTGCTGTTTGCTTTATGCCCTGGTACTGCTGGCAAATCACTCTCAAAGCAGCTCTGGATGCAAAGAACTATTGAACAGCACTCGCTGAGAGGGACCGGAACATCCCTGCCCAAAGAATTGAATACACATTTCTAAATCCCCATTAACACAACAGCAGAGATCACAGGAAGCAGAAGTTATTTTAGATCATCTTAGCTACAGTCAAGATAGTGAAAAGCCATCCTGCATCACATTCAAATGTAGCATTTCAGATAACTAGCAGCAAGATGGTATTATTTGCAACATTCCCTACTCCTAACAGACTTTGCTGTTTAAGTTTTAAGCACGGGTGTCAGGAGGCTTCCTCATTGAAATGCAACGCGGTTCTTCTGCCCAGTTTAACCAACTGTCACTTCATCAAGCAGGCAGAACTTGATTCTCAACTATATTATACACTTCAAATACTTGCAGTAGCATGTGCATCATCAGTCCAAGCAAACTAAACCATTTGTGTGCCCACCTGCTGTAGATCTTCAAAAGTTACTGCATTTTGATGGTATTTTTCACATCAAGATAGAAATGCAGGTTTTATTTGAGGATTAAATGAATTCTATGACTTCAGCACTCTATTTACCCCTAATAAAGACTAGCAGATCGCATCGACTCAGACTTTAAGGGAAAACATCTAGAACAAGCCAAAATAAGAAGCTGAGCCAGTGTAGTACCCCTGCCTACTCGCATCTTTTCTTCTACCTGAAATGGTCATAAATTTCTGAACTATATTTCATTTTTTGCTTTGTAACCTGCAGTAGATAATCAAAATCAGGACAGAGAACATTAAAGTTGTCCAAAAGCATCCCACATCGCCTTCCCGACGTGCCTCTTCCTTGCATTCATCTGAAGTACATGCAAATGTTTATTTTGTAAGAAGAAAAACTAGGAAGGAGCACTCATCTCCCCAGACAATCTCCCCAGCTATCTGCACTGGAAGGCTCACCACAGTATTCTGTCTCTCATCACTGCCCCAATCCTGAGAAATACTGCAGTTAGGATGTTCAGAAAGAGGTATTACAGGAGAACATGGATGTCAGCTTTGGCTAGAAAAGTCCTTCCCAAACCACTCGAGTCATGTGCTCTCCTGAAGAATTTCTGTAGGTTTGGGCACCAGATAAGAAGGGAGGGGAAAGCAAGAATATTACCAAAATCAGCTAAGAGTTTACATTATCTGCACTTTTTCTACTGGGACTCTTTCAGAAAGGGATGAGAATCCAGTAAGTAATAATGATTTCCTTTCCAGACCAATCAATACTGCAGAGAGCAGAGCAAAAGCAGTGTCATCAGAAGCATCTTAAGACAATCATTGGTATTTTTTTATTCTCGATTTCAAAGTCTCTGTTTTAGGCAATTCCCAGATCAGCTACACAAGGGCTTCCCCACCCCCCCTTATTCTCTTTGGTTCACAGATATTTCTGGTTGGCAAGTATTATTCACTAGAATGTTGGGGTTGGTTGGTTTTTTTTAGTTTGCTTCCAATGCCGTATGTTATCTGAAAGTTCTAGAGCAAAATCTGCATTTTCAAAGTAAAAGCCCAACTGCTCTCTTCAATTCTTAAGCAAGCCTCTCTCCTCCATGACAACAGTGAGTATTTCACAGATGTCTAAATGTTATTCTAAGGAAAACGATTCAGACAAATTTTTGATGCAAGACAATAGCTAAACAATTCAGTTGTTAACTGTGCCACTCTGTTAATTCTCCACGACTGAAGTCCTACCAAGAGATACAGTATTCTCAGTCACCAACATAACTGTCCCACATAACCTTCCTGAGATAGGGAGTAAACCAGTATTTCAGAGGTTCCTGAAAACTCAACTAGGCCTCCAGTTCAAAGAGGGCAGACCATACAGGCAGCTAGATATGGATTCACAAGTCTAATGGAGCTTCTTGTGCTAACGGCCTCGCTGTCGTTGCGAAGGCTGAGACACTGTATTTTAAAGACCCAGCAGAAGGGAAAATGCAGGATACAGATGACATGTCCAGTCTACACAGCGAGTCTTCTTATCTTTCAAGAAATTTAGATGCCTTAAAGCCATGCTTTTTTGTTAGCATGTATTTTGAGGCTGCAGCTTACAAGCATCAAAGGCCAACCTCACCTGATGCTTGCCCGGCTCTATGCCCTCCAAAATAGTCTTCTTTAAGTCCTCCTGCTTGTCCTGCGGAAGGAAAAAGAAGAACTCACGGCTCTTGTTCTACAAATAAATGTTGTTCTTGGTCATGAAGACCTGGAATGTGAACTTAAATGGATCGGATCCACCAGCTGAAAACTCTGTTTTGCTGGAATCAGGCAAGCAAGCACAAAGGTAAGACCAAGCAACGCCGCTCTCGCCAGTTAAGACTCCTATCACAAGCCATTCAGATTCACACACAGCATCTTGTTAAACACAAGATGACTTTTTCTTCACTACTGGCAGAAGAGAGGATTTCATTGTACTTTGCACAATCCAGAGATTCTCCAACACAACATCCAAAACTGGCTTCTCATATCCTACACCCTTTTGCTTTATTTGTAGAAGACTGAGGGCCAAGGCTAACATGGCCTGAACTCCCCCATCTCCCACGACAGTTCAAGAAACAGTTTGGAAAAACACGACAGCTTCTCAGGTCCCTCACTGTAACAACAGTGTAACTGTCTCCAGCATGGGTTTATTCAAATCCATAAAATATTGCTGCTTTTGTAGGTGTTTAAATGTCGCCTTCTGCACACTGCATCAAACAGGCAGTGTGTCAGACAGATGGAAAAGGAAAGGAGGGTTCTAATTAAGGAGCCACATCAGTGTGAGGAGTGTTATCAGCTGAGGGCAAAGCAACGATCCCTGCAATGACAAAAACATCTGGCTGTAAAAATCCTCTGTCAGAGAGGAAGAACGAATGGGTAGTTTGGTATGCCTCTAGTTTTTAATTTATACCTTTTTTTTTTGCAACTGGAGTCTCTTCACTGTCCAAAAAAGAACAATCTTTTGTTTTCAGCTATACTGAAACAGGCAGAGATGCAACCACCTTGTCAAGAGCAGTCTCGCTTTCAAAAAGGAGACTGCAATCTCCAGTGTGCAGCGTTTCATCCAGGTCTGATTCCACAACAGGCACCCAAACAGGCACTTTGAGTTTACAGAAAGGTACACTGCTTCAAAGCAGGATATTACCTCGTTAAATAGCACCAATACTCTGTGAGCTTTACAGTCCTTAGCCTAGCTCCTCTGGGAACACACATGCACCACACTTCTTAGCTTCATCTCAATGCTCATAAGATAACTGCTGCTAAAGACACAAAGAAGGAGGGGGGGGGAAAGAAAAAAAGAAAAAGAGACTCCTAGAGGAAAAGCAAGTGTCTCCCTTCAACTTTGAGATTGAACAAATCTCAAAATTAGATAGGTAAATAACTGCATTACTGAAGTCCCAGCTATTCTTTCCTGAAACTGTTCCTCTGCTTAGAAAAAATGCTTTTATTAAACTGTATTTCAGAGTGCTAATCTCCAAAATTTTCAATTTTGTGCTGAATAGAACTAAAGCTGATGCTTTGTCCCCATAAAGGAGTTTGTAAACAAGTACAATTTACATATGGTCCAAACGGCAGGAGCTCAGACTAAGACCCTGAAAGCCTCACCTCCTGCAAGCGACAAAGGAACTGCAATGCAACTCAGACACAGATGGGATCACAGGCTGAAGTTTTCAGATGTGCCTAACAGTAAGTCATTCACACACTTGGCAACAGCAAGCCCATTTCAAAATGCATACATTAACAAGGAAAGGTGGAGGCCAGACAAGCTAGTTTTGCTACAGATTTTGACAGGCCAACCTTGCCCCTGTAAGGACATGGAAAAGACAGATCCCTTAAAGAAGGGCATCAGAAGTGCAGCAGGATAACTGGTAACGAGTCAGGCTTCATAACCAATTAGTCAGGAGATAGAAAAATCATCAAAATACCATGCACGACCGAGCAGCTCTGCAGCAGACAGGAGCAGGCGAGCGTGTACTCTGACACTGTTCATTTCTAGCAGAACCTGCCACTGCAGTTTTAAGGAAAAATTAACTGCAAAACAAAGAATGTTCATCTCTGCTACCAAGTTCTTTTTCTCCTAGTTCTTATAAAGCCACACTCCTTAAAGAACCTAACAGACTTCTCAAGATCTTCACTGTTGCTTGAACTGAATGACACATTTGGTATCTAGGCCAGAGGATCAGCCCCATTATCTACCTGCAAGAGCAGCAGCCACTTTGTGCCGAGATGCGGCTGTAATAATCACTCCCAGTTCACACACAACTCTACTGGGGACTACAATCTCTTACAGTATAATGACCATAGAATGGTTTGGGTTGGATGGAACCTTCCACAGCCATCCAGTCCAATCCCCTGGCATAGTCAGGGACATCTTCCACTCGATCAGGTTGCTCAAAGACATATCCAACCTGACCTTGAGCATTTCCAGTGATGGGGCATCCACAAACTCCTCTGGGCAACCTGTTGCAGTGTCTCACCACCCTCATCGTAAAACCTGCTCAAACTTTAGCTCAAGGTTCTATTTTCAGATTGAGAAAACCTCAACTGGACATGAACAACACAGAGGAATCAGTTCAGTAGACTGAACTGGGGAACTTCAAAGGTGGAAGACTTCAGTTTTCAATGAGCACAACACAAGAAACCCTCTGACAGAAACATCTCCTGTCCTCTGCCAATTTGGCTAATCCAGCATGAAAGACACTCCTCTTCACAGCTGCAGTCTCAAAGTCTACACCTCAAAGCCCACTCAGTCCTGAAGAGAGACCTGAGAAGCCAAGAAAGACTTGAGGTCTCAATGGTAGATCTGGGAAGAAATGGGAGAACTGATCCAAACAAATCTTGACAGGGTGTGTTTATTGTTCCTTTAACTCAAGAGCATATGGGGAAGAAAGATCAACTTAACTTTCTTCAGTGTAGAATCAGGGAAAAGAAAAAATCCTCAAAAATCTATGCTCCTTTCCTTCCTGGTCTGAAAGAAGACAGAATACACAGGTGGCACAAAAAAGAATAAAGTAACAACTTTATCTGAGAAAAAATTGTTATAACAAGATTCAGCTAAAACACGGCCAGGAGACACCTTAGTCATGGGATCACTCATCATTCACACTGGTTATTCCTTTGCAGTCTTCCTGGCACAGTGATGGCCCTGTCAAGGACCACAGGGGAGACTGTCACCAGGGACTACTCCCAACAGACAGCATGGAGAAATGAGCCATCGAGTTAGTCTCCACTTATCTCAAGAGGCTTCACACCCTCAAGAACCCTTCAGGACCTCACCCCGCAACCCAGGGGTGTCCAGTGTATGCTCCCAGTATTGTATTATGTTTGTATTAGCCCTCCTTTCTTTTACTGTTGAAGATATCATCAGTATTTTCCTTTAAAAGGACCCCTCTACAGCAGGGTAAGATTTTGTATGTCCAGCTCCCCAGTGACTCTGTATAAACCTCAAGTATAGAGAAGGTTTCTGGAAAACACTGAAACATCAGTGAAAGCAATCCTAGGAAAGACTGAAGTCGCAGGATGAAAAATGAAGGAAAGAAAAGCAATGGGAGATGTACTTCCATCTGCTGTGTCTGCACATCAGGAGAGCAAAATTAACCAAGCTGAGACAGACCGACCAGAGGTTTAAGTCCAGATTTGCATTCAGTTCCCCACTCCAGCACAGACTTGCTGGGACAACTTGGTGAAATCGTCCAACCTCGTTTAAATTACCAATGAAAATGGAGATCTAGAAGAATAATCTCTCGTTGTGCTGCCCAAGAAGCACTTTCATACTGCAGCAGTAGGGCAACACACTTCAGAAACATTCCTCAGAACGATTACAATGGTAACAGACGTATTCAAAACAGCTCAACTTCCACTAAAGCAAAGCAACACGGAGGCTTGCAAGGAACTGGCTCCAAACCCAAGGCACCTGCCAGCAGCACTGCTGCAGTTTGTGCAGGCACAGCCCCTTTTACTTACAATCAGAACTCAAAACTGGTAGATTTACATGGCAGGTCTCCCTTCCCTTCCATGTGCTTCCTTATTCTATTTCTCTTGCCAGCTCCCCATTTTGACTGGCAGCACACAGGAAAAGGCAGTAACAACACTTTAGAAAGGCACAAGAGCTTTCCCAGCAGCACTGGTCAAACTAGATGGGCAAGGCCACAAGCACTGCTCAACTTAGTGATGAGGAGAAAAAAAATAGAAGTGAAGCAACTCTAATAGTCTGAAGTGACATTTAAGCAGCAACTCTTGCAGGTTTGTTTTGGTTTTGGGTTTTTTTTTTCAAGTTTATGCATAGCAATTTATATTTTTGTTTGTTTGTTCCAGGCTTTGCTCCTCACCATGAGACACTTCATGGGTTACACCATTTTATAAACAAGTACTAAATACCTAATAACAACTCCCAAATCTATCCTGCCTTTACTAAAGCAGCTGATGCTTGGTACCCAACATTGAATTGAGCAAAGTTTGGTACAGCAGCTGTACCAAAAAACCACAAGCACCCCGGCCATTAACCAGATCTTCCTCCCTGGTAGGAATACATGAAGCAGAACTTTACTACAGAAGAACTAATAAGGCCTGGAAAAATAAAACAAGTATACTCACAAAGAAGAGGGGAAGTATTAATTCACAATTATAACATTAATTTGTATGTATTTGTAAATATAAGCTTAAAAAATTAAAATACTTCATTTAAGACTGAAATCTAAGTAACTTCATTAAACTGTTGATTTATCAGGTCAGTGTTAAAGTTTTCAGACATTGTTATTATTTAAAAGGAACAAAAAACCCCTAAGTTATCCAACCAAAACTCCAACTCTCTTCCCAAAACACCTAAGTAGAGAGTGTGGAAAAAGAAAGACTAAGGGGAGAAAAAAAAACCCCAACAAAACAAACCTAAGAACAATCTGCTCCACTTCTTCCTTATCAGGCATAAGGCTCCTACACTCCTTTAGAAGACTAATGTAACAATTGTTTTTTATTGCTTAAAAGCCAAACAAACATATCCCCTGCTACATAATCCAAACAAAAAAGCCAAGACAATTATATAAATAATAAACTTAGGTATGTTACATGTATTACTGAAAATAAACACTGTGAAAGCAATATGGTAAAGCCAAGAGTTACAAGAAAGAAGAGTTCTGGGACCAAGAAAGGAGTTCAGATCAAGTTGGTCATTTAAAAGGCATGGCTTAGTTTGGAGTTTTTTATGTGGTAGTTCTAAAGTTCAGAAACTCACAGTGTACAGAAGCTAATACTAAAATACAGAAGCAGTAGCTCCTAATACTAAACCAATTTCAATTTAGAGCAGTGGAGCACGTAAACTCTAATCCACAAGAGTCTGGGAATAATAAAGTATTATAATGAATAAAGGCAACACAGAAATGTATCCTGCTAAAGAATTAAACTTATGGATTACACTGAAATGACAATAATCAGCTGTGACACGGGTAGGCTATAGCTACAACTTTTCACTTAATGGATGGAAGACTGGCCCAATAAGAATTTTTATTTTTATAAACAGAATGTGAAGGCTTTTAGAAGTTTCTTTGCTGCCTCCTTTCACACCCATAGATGAACATCAAATGCTAAAGTCATCTTCCTGCTCTAGAAGCTAAGCTTTAGCATACAGTTTGAAAACAAAGTACTTTCCCCCCACAAGATGCAGCAGAAGCCTTACCAAATCAGCACCAGCTTGAAGCAACACATCTGCAACATCAGTATGTCCATTTTCACAGGCATAGGTCAAAGCTGTATCTCCTGTCGCTGTGGTGGCGTGAACATTAGCTCCTAGAAATACAACAGTGGTTTTTTCTTATTGGACATCTCTTCATCAAGCATTTCATGTCAAATAAACACAAAAATCAAAGCACTCAATCTGTGACAACAGCTATAGCCTACTGACCAACAGCTTCTGCAGCCCAAGGGCATTGCTCTCATGGTAAAAATTATTCTTGTAGTAAAAATACTCTGGGGAAAGGGGATAAGCTAAGGCTTGGAAAAAGCATGACTGGCAATCTAAGGACTTAAACCTATATGCTCACTTATTCCTATGTTCCCTTAACAGCAGTGAAGATTTCAGTTGTTACAGCAACTAAAAGTGAATCTAGACAGTAGTCTAGACTATCCATTTGACTGGGAGCTGCCTGCCAAAGAAAACCAGACAAAATGCAGGTTATTGAACTAGTATTAATACTATGAGACCGTAAAACTTCTAAAAATTTAATTTTTTTTTCCTGTTCTTTAAAATCATTTGCTTTAAAACCCTTTTGTCAAAATAATTTGCCTAGCTTCACGCATGCCAGCTACACGAAAGCTATGCAGGATTCTTGCGATGCAATCCTTCAGTCCTCACAAAAATGCCAAGGTGATTAGCCATTCTCTTATTTTCAAGGTGTGGGATATATTTAGAAACTCCCTGGTGCCAAAACAAGGCTCTGCAATTAACTTCCTACATTAGCAGAAGTGAAGTGCAAGCAGTGTTCCGAGTGAGCTGGTGTCACATGCTGGTATCACTGCACAAAGGAACACAGCAGCTACTCTCCCTCATTGAGCAAGAAGCATTACTTTCTAGAATTACAAATCCAGATAATTTTATGCATACCCTGAGAAAAGAGCATACAAATATATATCTCCCATCACAAGGAAGATTTCCACAGTGCAGCTCCTTTTTATTTATTAAACAATATGACTATACTTTGGTTTCTACCAACTGTAAACTGACAGATGATCTTTAAGGTCATTTCCAACCTTAATGATTCTATGATTAGTTGATCATTGAAGTCATTTCCCCCCCAGCTCCAGTAAGATGTAGCTTTTACTACTGTATGATGTAAGTACTAAAACTCATTCATCCCAGAAATTCAGCTCATTCCAGAACCTATCTTGCACGCACTTTCCCAGGGCCAATTTGGGAAGTACTGGTTATTCAGGGACACTGGCTGCAGCTAATCAGGCTCAGACAAAGCAGCAGTAGCATGTCAAAACAAGCATTATCTGTATTAACATTTTGTCCTAAATGCAGTTAGCTGGAAACAATGTTCCTAATAAACACTGATGTTTTTTAGATACACAACAGAATCCAGAATCACACAGAGCCTCCAGTTTATAACATCTTTGGGTTAGATCATTTGCACTGTACACGTACCTGCTGCCAGCAAGTACTTGACCAATTCAAGATGACCCTCTTGAGCAGCTTCCATCAAAGGTGTTGAGCAACCAAGTTCTATATCAGCTCCTGCCTTAATAAGGAAGTCAGCTACTTCGGAAAACCCTCCACAACACGCCAGAGTAAGAGCTGTTTCCTGTGTTTCTTCTGTCTGTGCATTTATATTTGCCCCTAGGAAACAAAACAGCTGTTATTTTAACTGCCCAGACACAGGCTGGGTAGGAAGGTCAACACCTCCAGGGTTCGGGTGCTTTAGCTTTGCTCTGCAGTGACAGCAACAAGCAGCGACAGCCACACGCCGAGCAAACAGCCAACACCGTGTTCTTCATCGCGAACGCTCCGCCAGCCAGCTCACCTTGTGCCAGAAGCAAAGCTACCATCTCTTCATGGCCTTCCCGGGCAGCTTCCATTAGAGGAGTATAACCTTCATCATTAACTTCCTCCAGGTTAGCTCCCCTTTCGATGAGAAGAGCTGCTAACTCCACGTGTCCACCGCAAGCAGCCAGAGTGAGCGGAGATTCAAAGGAATCCGCAGGCATATTGACCTGAGCACCACTGTCTAGAAGCAAGCGTGCCACTTCCACGTGGCCATCCTACAAAACAGCAGTGAACACAAAAATCTGACAGTTGAAGTCACTTGATGCTGGGAGTTGCAACTGCTGTCACACCAGGTCTGAAAATGATCCCCGAAAGACAACGTCTTTTTCCCCTGACGATGGTTCAATTTATGACCCAGTTGTGCCAATACTTGGATTAAACTGACACTTAGGTTGCCACCTACAGCTAAGTTCCATTTAAATGCACAAGGGAAACCAAGAGCTAGATATATGATGGGATTTTTTTTCTTTCTTGGAGAATAGAGAAAGAGTTGGATAAAACTTTCTTATATATCCAGCAAAATACCTGGGACACAGAAGTACTCAAAAAAGATATGGGGTTCTTCCAGGAGGAGTAAACTGTCAGCCAGCGTTCATGATTTAGGGCCCTGTGTCCTGACACAGTGGTTCTCCTGGGATGGGACAGTTAAGCCAGATCAATTCTCTAAACTAGCCCCAGCACATGCTGACAGATTTTGCTAGAGAACTAAAGAATACTTCTTCCTGAGGAAGACATAAAAAGGGCTAATTTCAGTGGCAAACAGCAGACATTTTAAAGTTGTCCTTGGAAGGAAATCTAAATAAATTTGAGCAATACTAAAGGGTAAAACAAAACCAAACCACAATACTAGAAGACCTCTCTGCCCAAGGTTTAAGCCAGAGCTGTCCAGGTTGGGGCACTGATACTCAGGGGTGATTTATAAAGTTAAGAATTCCACTGACTCCCAAAATTAGAGAACTTCTTATGGATTAAGAACAGCAACCTCAAGGTACCTACCAGTTCCCCATGCTGATCTCACCAGAACCATCAGCCAGTAACTCAAACAGCTAACACAGAGCTATGGAAAAGGGGACATAAGGGGTATGAACTATTCAGCTCCTGTCAACACAGAAGTTGACCACAAAGCAGGTAGTAAGCCCTGGAGGGGGCCCAAGAAAGCTGGTCAATATTCAAGGACGACCTCCTCCAAGCCCAGGAGCAACGTGTCTCAACAAAGAGGGTAGGTAAGAATCTCAGGAGGCCTGCATGAATGGACAAGGAGCTCCTGGACACACTTAGATGCAAAAAGAAAGCCTACAGAGAGTGGAAGCAAGAATAGGTGGCCTGGGAGGACTACAAAGAAGTTGTCCAGCCAGCCAGGGATAAGGTTAGAACAGCTAAAACACAGATGGAATTACATCTGTCAGGGACATGAAGGGTAACAAAAAAAACTTCTACAGGTACGTCAGTGATAAAAGGAAGGCTAGAGAAGACATGGGGCCTCTCTGGAAGGAAGGAGACTTGGTCATGAGGGATATGGAGAGGCTGAGGTACTCAATGACTTCTTTGCCACAGTCTTTACAGGCAAGGGCTCCAGCTGCACTGCCCATGTTGCTGAAGCCAAAGACGGGGACTGGGAGAAGGAAGATTTGCCCACTGTAAGTGAAGATCAGGTTCAAGACCATCAACAGGACCTGAAGGTGTACAGATCCTTGGGACCGTGTGAGATCCACCTGGGGGTCTGGAGGGAACTGGCGGATGAACTTGCTAAGCTGCTTTCCATCATATTTGAGAAGTCCTGGCAGCCTAGTGAAGTTCTCCCTGACTGGAAAAGGGGAAACATCAGCCCCATTTTCAAAAAGTGGAAAAAGGGCTACGAGGATGCTGAAGGGGCTGGAACAGCTGCCTTAAGAGGAAAGGCTGAGAGACCTGGGGCTTTTTAGTCTGGAGAGGAGAAGACTGAGAGGATCCAATTAATGTCTATGAATACATAAGGACTGGGTGTCTAAAAGGCAGGGACAACCTCTTTTCGCTTGTGCATTGTGATAGGATGAGGAGCAATGGATTCAAACTAGAGCACAGGAAGTTCCACCTGAACATGAGGAAGAACTTCTTTACTGTAAGAGCTGTAGAGCATTGGAACAGACTCCCCACAGAGGTTGTGGAGTCTCCTTCTCTGGAGACTTTCAAGACCTGTCTGGATGCATTTCTGCCTGATCTGCTCTAGTTTTGTTCTGCTCTGGCAGGGGGGTTGAACTCGAATGATCTTTGAACATTCTGTGATTCTCTGAACACAAGAAGGACATAGATCTGATGGAGAGGGTCCAGAAGAGGCCACGAAGATGATCACTGGGCTGCAGCACCTCTCCTATGAGGACAGGCTGAGAGAGCTGGGTTGTTGGGACTAGACAGGAGAATGCTCTGGGAAGACCTTATTGCAGCCTTCCAGTATCTGAAGGGGCCTACAAGAAAGCTGGGGAGGGACTTTTTACAAGGCCTTGTAGTGACAGGACAAAGGCTCCAAAGTGGAAGAGGGGAGATTCAGATTAAAAATTGGGAAGAAGTTCTTCACTCTGAGGGTGGTGAGAAGTTGCAGATGCTCCATCATTGGATGTGTTCAAGATCAGGCTGGACAGGGCTTTGAGCAACCTGCTCTAGTGGGAGGTGTCCCTGCCCATGGCAGGGGGGTTGGAACTGAATGATCTTTAAGGTCCCTTCCAACCCAAACCACTTTATGACAGCAACCACATCTGCAGGCTGTTGTTCTCAGAGGAGCTGGCAAAAAGCCAACAAGCACCTCACCTAACTAAAGGCGGTACCCTAGGTGTGGCAGTCTCTCTTGACCAAATCTAGGAGGCACTTGCAATCTAATTGGTGATCAGAAACCAGACATTTCAGCTTCCTGCATGTGCAGAATTCATTAGTCGGAAAACAGTGAAGACTTGGAAAAGTCACCATAATTTGACTTCTGCAAGGGTACAGCCAAAAGATAACAAGGAACAAACTCCATCATTCAACTTGAGTTGGTACTTTAACAACAAAAAAAAAGACTAAAACCTAAACAGAACAGGGGGCTGATGAAAACATGCAGTCTGCAGTCATGTTGCAACCTCCTTTAGGTGACAGCACACACCCGCTGCAACTGCCTCCTGAGCTCCTTATTGGCTCTTGGACAGGGAAGACTATTCAAGGATACTATTACCATCTCACTATCAAAAGACTTAAACATAGCTTGAGACATTATAATCTGACCTTGGTCACTTGCATCATCACCTCTCAAGTGCACTAAAAGAACACTTGATCCTCCAGCTCTCAGAAGACTGGAGGAACATTGCAGCCTATCTTCTAAGGATTATAGACTACTGGGAGCAAATGAAGTTCTCCATTTCCTGTGCTTCCTATGAAAAAAAAAAAAAAAAAAAAGGCCTCTCTTCTTTCTTCAAAGAAATTCCCAAGCTTGAAGAACAGACAAAAGGTCACCCAAGGTCTGATCAAATATGGTTGCAGATCTGCTCTGACAATAGCACGCTATTAAGATGAAGCTCTTTGAAAGGGAAGTTTTTCCTCAATGGCTGCTTTGAAATTATACAAGTTGCCCAAGACCTAAACTACCTCTGACCTACCGTTTAATTTTCAAAAGAAAAGCCTCACAGCACCATTTACAGAACCCTAGCAAACCATTTCTACATGCAAAACACTTCCTGCAGTGGTAAAAGGACAAGTGTGATGCATTAGTCATGCAGTTCAGTGCACTTCTAGAAGGCTTACACCACGATGATCTGAAAGACCTTATTTATAAGGATGAGGATGGAAAACTAACTCTTACACTGGACAAGAAACAGTGACTTGGGCTCAAGGTACTACTTTACTGCACTCCAGATTAGTTACCCTTACGCTTCACATAGGGAGCATTTAAAACAACACATTAGACCCCTAAAAAACAGAATCTTTTTTCCCCCTATGACCAGACTGAGAAGCTGGCCACCTGGGGTAGCCATAGTAAAGCCCTTCTTACTATGAAAACTAAGGGAGTGTGTGCACACTCACTTGAGACCCAAACCAGCTTCTTAACAAAAGCTCTCTTTATTTTATCATCTCTTTAAACCTTCTCTGATGGAAAAGGGAGCAGTACAAACAAAGGCTGTTTACCATGCAGGCCTCCATAAGCGCCGTGTGCATCTCATCTGTTTTGTGTTCTTGATCAGCTCCAGCTTCAAGCAAAAACCGAACCATGTCCAAATGGCCTTCAAATGAAACAGATCAAAATGAACAAGCGTTTAATATCGGCAACTTTTATTCGTCAGACAACACACTTAAAGAAATGATTTCCATTTTCAGAGCTTGCTGTTAGAATTTTTACACGCCGCGATTCACAAACCTGCTCATTTTCAAGCACTCAGAAAGGTATTACCAACACAAAGGGGACAGCCAAACTTCAGAGAGTCTTTCCCAAAGGTACTGCCCACTCACGAGGTGAAGACAGACCCCTCCAATTCAAGTTTACACAACAGAAACCCTTCCTTGTGACTTCAGTCTGTAAAATACTGTGCTGATTCCTAAATCAGCTGTATAGTGACATACCACCTAAGTGACCCAAAGCAGCTCTGTGTGTGTGTATTATCTTGTAGATATAAGCCCATGTAGATCTGAACTTGAAGCTTTTCGATCACTAGCATTCACACACACATTTCTGAGAACTAAAACACACACATTGTGTGACACTATCGTTAATTTTAACTTTATTATGGCTTCTTTCATTTTAGATCTTGTCCCTTAGAAGTTAGACTTTTCATCCTGTCAATGAGCACCCTCCTCCAGGACATGACTTAGCTGTAAATAAACTTGACAGGAAATCAAGGTAGCTCAGGCATCTTGCCAAAGGCAATACAGGCAATGACCACCCTGCATTATATTAAGTTTTAGGTCACAAGAAGAATGTCCCTCCAACATATCCAGGAGTACTATTCCTGAAATTTCTCTCTAAGGTCTACTATATGCTGCAGGAAATCGATGACAAAGCCAGGTGGGTTATATATGGTATGCATCCTCCAATTCTAACCACAGAAGAAATACCTGAAGTTACTATGACAGTAATCTGCATCCTTAAAGCTTCTACTAGGAGAAAAATGACTGTTGGAAATTTTATGGAGGTTTTTGGAGAAAAACAAAACCAAAACACACAAACAAAACAAAACCATGAAACAAAAAGAAAAAAAAATAAAAAAAGGCAAAACAACAACAAAACCCACACAAGAAAACACACCACCAAAACCCAAACTTGGATGCACAGTGGTTTACCATTGCACTAAGTTACTTTACAGAGAAACTTCCAATAGCAAAAGAAATTAAATCAAAAGTCTGTAACAGCTCAGAATACGTAACAATTCATAGTCATCATCCAAAATTCCATGGCAGGAAAAGTTTCCTGTAGAAATACTAGCATTTCCAGCCCATCAGTTATTCCAGGAATATTTGTTCTAACTTCACATTTTCCTAACAACTGAAAAAGATGTTTTCAGAACTTGCAGAGAGTTGGTGAGGGGAATCTGAAGGGAATAGGGAATGTGGTAGTGGGGGAAGAGGAGAGTGGTGGTGTGTCAAAGCACAAGTTTGGGTGCAGCCAGTCAGGAGTTTTCATCTGTAACATGTTGAATCCATGTCCAATCTGGACACGAGTAGACAGGCTTAATACCACTGTGCTATGGATGAGCATTTCCTGACATGGATTTTCACACCAAGATCCAGCAGTCCTTAAGAATACTCTTAAGAAATACAGAAAGTATGGCTGGAGGCTTCACTTAGATAAATCCTAGCAAATACATTTAAACAATAACATAAACCAAGGCAAGAGATGATACCTTTGTAGCATGCAAGCGTAAGTGCACTTTCTTTGAACTCGTTGGAGTGAGTGTTGATTCCTGCACCATATTCCAGCAATACTCTTGCAACCTCAACATGACCTGCACTGGCTGCTTCCATCAAGGGGGTATGCCCATTCTCGTTGTGGTCTTCTATATTAGCACCAGCTTTCAATAGCACCTTCACTATGTCGACAAAGCCCCCAGCACAAGCGTAAGTGAGAGCTGTGTTCCCTGCAAAGAAGCAGTAGTTCAGATGAGAGCCCCCCTGCTAATCACCCACTCTGAAAACAGGAAAACAAAGGAGTTTTAACAGCTCTGAACAAAACCAAGTACATGACGAGCGGCTGCCTCTTACCTCACATCAATGTTACCCCAAACTATCATTTCAGGCTGGGTATAAAATCCCAACGCAACCATAATGTGAAAAAGAGTTTTAATGCTAAGACAATATTACAAACAAGTTGGGTTTTTTTTTTCCCTTTGATTATTATGTTTCCTACTTCAGCACACACAAAGAGAACAAATTCACATACAAAAAGATCAATGAGTAATTTCCAAGCTCCCTGTCGAGTCTGAGGGGTATAGGGTGGGGGAGGGAGTGTTTGCCTAAGACTACCCTGTAATCTCTTGAAAAAATTTTTACTGGCTGGATGAAAATAAATTTATAATTTCAACCTTTGGTACTTTAAGTGACAGTGCTTAAGTCACACATGGCTCATGTTTTAAATGTTACGGTCACTTTTAAGGCAAGTTCTGTTTAACATGGCTAAGAATCAAGATTAAAAAAACCATTTCATAGTTCAGATACCTGACTTTTAAAAAATGTGGACAAAGTTTAAACCCTGTCTTAATATTAGCAGAATTCCAACTGTAGCTAATACTCTCAGCAAGGTTAGTTAAGTTGTGGTCGAGCAGCAGCAATGTAGACAACATTCAGCGCTCAAAGAATTGCACCTCCTCTTTGGTAAAGAGCAACAGAGCCTAGTAACTGGTCTTGAGCAATGTGTCCCCATGGTCATTACTGGGTAATTTTGCATTATATAGATGAGAAAAACTAAACTTTATGTATTTCTTGTTAATCTAACACCACAGTGGTTTTCACAGGAACAGTGCTTTCCATTACAGCTTATATTAAAATCTTTAATAATGGCCAGGTAAGACTCTAAACACATCTGCCCTGGATGTCTCTTAACGGTTCCTGCCATGTTTTCTTGTGAATGGAACTCTCCAACATGCAGATGTTCAGAACAGCTGCACATCCTATGTGCCAGTCTTATTAATTCTTCACGTTGCTGCTTCCCAGTTACCTGTTGAAGACTGTGCGTTGACATCTGCACAATGAACAAGGAGCAGTTTCACAATATCTACATAGCCTCCGCTGGCAGCTGCCATCAAGGGAGTTATGTCTCCTTTATTGCCTCGATCTTCAACGTTTGCATGCATTGCTAGTAGCACCTAGAGGAAAAAAAAGTTCACTTTAATGAATGAATTGTAACAGCAACCTCTTGCTTTTAGCTCGGTGGAGCTTGTGAGAATGATTCCCCAGCCAGCTGTGAACAGCCCCTTGCAGTACTACACCCCAGGGTGATGCACACAGGCACTCCCCAGGACCAGTTACAGTTGCTACCTGCACTGTGCTCTGCTTGAGGAAATGCTGGTTTTCTACATTTGTTCATCTCTGCTAAAATCAACACTAAGTTACAGTGCAATCCCGACACCTTCAAGAGTCACAGGGCAATTCACTATCCAGAGTGACAGCAGAGAAATTGTAAACTTGCAATAAAGATGACAGCAGACATCAGGTCAAGCTTACAGGTAAACAGTTTTCTCCCTATACTCTTGTCTGGCACCAAACCATGAAGCTGGTCCCTTTCTGAGAACTATGACCTAAGCATCTTCAAAGCAGCGCAAATTCTGCCCTTAGATACACAAGAATGATACAGATGTGATTAAAAAGAGAAAGGATTGAGTGACTGAGACATGACTTTTCAGAAGGTAACCACTTCTAGTGTTTAATTTTGCTTCTATTTTAGATACTCTTGTGATGTCTGGTTGGCAGAACAGCTTCGCTGCATCCAGAACAATGCCATCAAAGTAGATACTTCATAAAACACAAGATACCTTCCTCAGACAAGTCCCTTATACCTAAAGGCATACAGGATTCCACTGAAAAGGCAAACAGTAACTGGAAGCCCATAATAAGCCGTATTGACTGATATCCTGGTTAATTATACAGAAGAATATTACATTCAGAATAGCTACAATGTTTACTTAGCAAAGAAGCCTCTCGGCCAAAGCTTCACAAAGGTTTGGCCGTGATTGTATTTGTTACTTACTTGTGCCAATTCATAATATCCTGCTGAACAGGCCAGGCAAAGGAGACTCTCCCCTTCTTCAGTATGTTCATTTACACTTCTTCCTTCATCCAACAGCTTCCGGACAGCATTGACATCCCCATCTGAGCAGGCTTCTGCCAAACTGCGACTGGAAAATCAGTTATGACAGAGTGAGCTCAAAATAAACCTGCAATAGATGGGGCAGATTTCCTAGGCAAGGAAGAGGGCTTTAAGTAAAGACTCCTGACATTAGTACTAAGCCTTACTAGAAAATACACCTTACAGATATTTATAAGTGTGTATATACACACACACACACATTATTTCCATAGGTGAAACGGAGCAAAAGGCCTTGCTTATGTCTAAATTAGCTCATTCTCATCAGTTGTTAACTCACATAACCTCTCAAATGGACTAGATGCAGAGAACAGTGCTCAAAACTGTGTAATGTGTGGTGTTTGCAGGACAGAGAAACAAACCTCCCTGGTGTTATTCCCACTTGGGTGGACGCACAGAGGGCATGACCATGACAAGCTACTGACTGGAGGTACCAAGGCAAATTTCATGTAGGGATAAAGGCAGAAAGTGAACAGCCTGGTATAACAGAGACCACTAATACTGAATATGGCAACAAGACAAACTTGGGAGCATTGCCTCCCCTGCAGTGGGACTATTTCCTTCTCTGCACTACTCCAGAGCTTTTTTCCTTCAGTTGAAAACACTACTTTTTTTCATTTAAGCAGCCATTTCAAAGAAAAATCCTTACCTAATGACATCTTAAAGGAAGAAAGGAGAGGAGCTTTAGAGAAGTCTACTAAGTTTCCTTTCATGCACTGCTGAAAGCACATTACAGAAGTTTTCAGATGGATGAAATAAGCAAATTTAACTGCAGGTTTTTTAAACAGAAATTACAACACAAATCCAACATGGAACACTATTAACTCATCCTTTAAAAAAGCCATAAGAGGTAATTACAAGCTAAGAGTTAGAAGGAAAAGACAAGACAAACCTCGAGTTCTTGGCATCTAAAAGCTCAGAAATCTATAATCACTACTTTAACCATCATTAACCTCTGAAGTAGAGAGAATAGCTTTTTCCCCTGAGACCTAGGAAAGTACACTAAACACATTTTGAAAAAGGTCAGCTGAGCTTCAATTTATTTCAAACCAAGTCACTTGTCCTTTAAATCTTTTTCTGCGTAAAGAAAAAGTCTAACAGCAAAGACAACTGTTAAAGCACTGCTAAAGGCAAGTGTAAACAAGAGCAAGGCATGCTCAGCACCGACTCAAGTCACTTCTCCAACTGATGATATCATTTCTCTCCAACTGAAAAATACATGCAAGGAATCAGAAGCCCTCAGCCACCGGTAACCAAACCACTATTAACACCCTGGGGGGAGAGGGAAGGAAGAGCCTTCAGCAGTGGACTGTATGTGATGCATTCCTATTGGTATATTTTACTTGCAAGATATGGAAGCTTCTTTTTAAAACTAAAACTGGTACACTCAGATTGATTTAAAAACTCAACTCCTCACTTCCTTCTGTAAAAGAAGTTTTCTCAAGAAATTCACTCATGATGAAGAAAACGTCCATTTGAGTACAAAGTTTCCTCAGGATAGCATACAAGCTTCAGTTTCCAATTGTTCAAATACTATAATGGTTAAACTGTAGTAAGTTCCTAGTTCAAAGGGGACTCTCATTTGCCATAAACTCCACACTGAAATAAACCATGCTAGGGAAGAGCTGAGTCCTCAGGAACCTCCTTCATTCCCCATGACCTTTCAAATAAATCAAGACTGACCTCACAGCAACACTGGCCAGCTCTGCAAGTACTGCTGGGTACAACTCACCAGGTCCCACCAACTCATTCACTGGACTACATCCAACCTGTTTAAATGCTCCGTGACCTGAGAGAATCCAAGGGCCAGCCCTCCCTGGTCCAGATCTTCCTGCGTATGTCAGGGTCTTGGGATTCCCAAAAGCAAAACTAAGTCCAAGGCAAAGGCAGCATTCACATCCTCCTCCGTGTCCCCATCACTAGGCCGCCTGCCATCATCCGAGGCAGGCCCACATCTTCCCTCTGCAGCTCATACACTCACGCTGCTTCACATTGCTGCCTTTCATGCTCTTTGCCAGATTCAACTCCAGTGGGCTTTGGCTTTCCTAATCACATCCCTGTATGCTTGGATATGTTCTTCTCTATATTCCCCATGGGCCAACTGGGCTGCTTCCACTTCTCGTATGCTTCCTGCTGATGTTCGAGCATGCTTCCCCAGTGGGTGTTCATCTCTCCCTGTTCTGATCCACAAATCATTCCCCTAACCTCAGTTAGGAAATGAAACTATACATGTTCTGTAGCTGCACTTACACTTTGATCAATGACTCAAGACTACTGCCATTACTGTAGGCACTTTGTTTTGCAAATCCCAAGGCTGAATTTCAAGAGGACATCCATATGAAAGGAAACTGAAGACTTTCCATTTTTGATCCTACAGCTGAAGTTCAAAAGTATAAGCAGTAACACCACCCCAATGGTTTAGGAATTATTTGCATCACTTGTCAGAGTAGAAAATATTTCAAGACCTCTAAAGATTCTTAGAAATTATCGAAGTATAAGAAAGCTTTTGATGATACAGAACAAATCCTCAGTACTGCCATCACACAGTTAAATGTCATACTCAGTAATTACCAGTTACAAAAAGTATTAGGTAATACAGTTGTTTTTTCCCCCCACTAAGTTCCTGAGCAAGATCCCAGGGCAAATACCCTGTAGGTATTATATTCTCTTCTAACTTTGAAGACAAGGAACTAGATTCATTAGTTTCCAAAGTATGCTGAGGCAGTAATTAGAGAACTATCACGAACTCTTCTACAGCTAAGAATTTAACTCATTTTTGAAAAAGAAACCAACTTCTTGGACACAAAAAGACCAGCAGATTAGAAAGTAACGTTTTTTCCCCCCTACTTTTCTCTTACACTTTGAAGCCAATAACCTGAGGAGATGGTAGTCACACCTTGAGATTCAGTAACTGTTGCATCAGTAGCAGAACAGATACATTACCAAGCACTAACTGCAACAGTCACTGAAACTTGAAATTAAAAGATACGAACTTACATTCTAGGGTTGAGAGGCTGGGGGGTGGGGAGCTATGGCTACCTACTTGTCCACTTGGCCTGCATTGTGATTGTTCTCTGCTCTCATCCGCGTCAACGCAGCGGCAGCTTCATCCAGCGCGCAGCTGACGGAGGACGTCAGTCTCCGGAGCACCTCAGGATCTGCGAAGGCTTTACCATCAGCAGTGGACAATTTACCAATTCCTTCAGCGTACGGGCGTTCAGCAGGCAGGGTAGGAAGGGGGGAAATAAAAGGAGAGAGAAAAAAATAAATCAGACAAAAGAAATGGAAACCCGCGAGTTGAGATTTCAGCCACATGCACCAGTAGGTAAAAATCATTTGCAAACATGCCAGAAAATCAGCTACTTGACAGTAACTGTTCACATTTGCCTGAGACCTGAATGTTTAACTAACTACAATACAGGAAAACTGTTTTTCAACGGGCAGCTTCATCACCCATCCCAAATTCCCAACTCACATCTTTGAAGAATTAAAAAGAAAAAAAACCCCAACAACCAACAAACCAAACCAATCTTGAGGGAATAAGGATAATCCCAAGGGTCAAGCCCAAAACCAGACGTTTGGGAAACCAGTATTACTCTCTTCCATAGGTGTGGTTTAATACTTTGTAAATGCACAATTTAAATTGGAAAATTCTTCAAAGCTCGTGCCTCTTTCCCACCCAAAAATGAAGTGGACTTAGCTCTAATATACCTTGTTTAGAAGCAGGACTTTTTTTTTTTCAAGTATTATCTTAAATTCCCAATAATCTAACATTCTAAACTGCAGAGCTTTAGCTACAGGCACAAAAAATGATGAACAAAACGTCCAGTATTTTAAGTATACTTGAAAGCAGTGCCCCCTTTACACTAACATGACACAGTAGAAATCCTTAGACTCAAGGAGCTTTTGTTACAGTGTCTTTTATAAAATGTTTCTGCATTTGCTGCAAAACCAAAGCCCAAGACAGGACGGCACCATAAGAAGATATTTATCCCACTCATTCACATGGCTGATATAAAATTATACTACAGCTGTCTGGTTTTACTCCACACAGGTTTTAGTCCATATAGTTCAGCACATCCTATTTTACATAAACAAACATCAGTGCATAGTTGCCTCTGCAGTGTAGGCAGGGCTTATATTTACACATACAAATGTGCAAATAGTATAAAGTATAAAATGCGCTGAGGTACACGCATCCCCAGCTCATCCCACCCCCCAGAAATCAATTCTGCGTGCTACAAAAAGCAAAGGGTTACTGGTTTATAAAGCAGCTACCTTCACCAGTGATCAATCAGTCACTTTTCAACTTCTCAGCTGCTAAGCAGGGTCAAATTAGGTACAAATCTCTGAATATCACACATCTCGTGCCTGAAAAGATTTGCTGTTTGGTTCGTGTGTATCTCTGGGAGAATGATTTACACCACAGCTCCCACATCTCAGTTTGTAATCATTACAGAATAAATACTGACGCCATACCATGAAAGGTTCAAACACTGCCTTCAGACGACGTATTTCAACAGTTTGAGAGCATCCTATTTGTTTCTCATGAATGCAGGAATCAATACTTACCAAATTTCTGCCCCCTGGAAAGGCTTTAGGCCAGCAGAGGCCAGGCAGGCTCTGTTACACCACCCTACCTCACGGCTGCAGCGCCGGTAAGCAGCGGCTTACAGCATTCAGACTCAAGTGGTGCTGGAAGTGATGAGCAGTCCCTATCTCGTCACCAAGGCAGACACCTACGATGGGGTGCAGAAGTTTGCTTGGCTGACTGAAACCCAGCACGGGCTATGAAGGATGAGATGAGCTGCTTGAGAGACCCGGTCAGATCCGAGCGCGCTACCTCCCTGGCTCCAACATACTACCTTGGGATCACTTCAGCATTGTCAAGAGGCTATGAAAAACAATTAATAATAAATTACCCACTCCGTGATAAAATCAGAAACTACCTCTGTCTACACCACACCCATCTGGTTTTCAAAAACTACCTGGTGCACTGCAGAGCAATCAGATCAGAGAGACAGAGGCCACAGACTCTTGAGCCCATGTACTCAAAGAGGCTCCAGGCCCCTTCCACCTCTGAGCTGCTGTGGCCATAACCCTTCTAGCCACTGCTGTTAAATATAGTGAGGCTATAAACAACAAGCCTCAAACATCACAGCTCCCAGCACACTTCTTCATGTAAAGTGAATTTGTTGGTGTAAGCAGCAGTGTCAGTCAGGCTGGCTCTGCAGTTGTGGCAGCTGGGACAGTCACTGGGAAACTGCACCAGGGCAGCAGCTCAGTGCCGGACACGCAGAGAAAGCGTCAGTGTTTTTACACAAAGCTGCTTCCCCGGGACAGCTCACAGATGTTTACACTAGCTATTTCTGGGGGCAGTGCTGGCTTACACCAGCTTGCAGTGTACACAAAACTAGTGCCTAAGGAAAGAAAGGGAATGAAGTCTTCACCACTCGGCACCGAGGCCTCGCCTGGGGCCGCTTCAACCGAAGCTGAACACCGCGGTACACAAAGTGGAAAAGTATTCAAGGGAAATCCACAGGGTTTTGAAAAATGACCCCTGAGCAAAGGCTAAAAAAGCATACATTTAGCTTACAAGGAGCAGCACAACAGCAGTTTCCCCTCTTCGTGAGATCTTTCTAAGTAGAAGCTGGTAAAAGGCTCTACTGCTGGCAAAAGAAGTGGGGAAATAAAAAGTCCCGTCAAAAAAACCCCAAGAAACAAACCCAACCAAAAATCCCCCAAACCAATCAAACAAACCAACCCAAAGGAAAATGACCTGTCTGTCTGAAACTAAACTATATATCTGAATCATTTCAAATCACTAAGGTAGTAGATAAAGCAAGAACCTACACTTGTCTCTCTCCATTTCTCAAGGCCCCTTGGTGAAGCATTCGTAGACTGGATGAACATGTGGGTTTGAATGAACGAACTGACGACAAGAGAACTCACATCACCACCAAGTCAACCAGCAAGCCTCTGACATCAAAGCTCACCCCACACCTATTCAGGGACACTGAGTTTGCTGTTGGTTTGAAAGGGGCTGTCGGTCCCATCAGCTCTCCAGCCGTGGCAGTTGGGACAGTGTGGGGACAGGCACTGAGAAAATGCACCAGGGCATCAACTCTGTACCAAACACACAGAGAAAGTGACAGTTTGTCCTGTGTCCTGTAAAAACAAATCCACTTCAGCCACTGCAGAGCTCCTGCTCCAAACTACCTGTTTTCATGGATGACTGCTGGTCTCCTGGAGTTACCAACCCAAAGGAATGGCTCTTCCTTCCAGCTAGTAAAAGCAAATGTACACCTCACTGCAGCTTCCTACTTTGTTCCAAAAAAGGTGCTGTAACCATGGCAAGGACTTGCAGAGGGTAAAGCTGCAGATGCCTTTCAGTCTCCTCCCCAGTTAGGGCTCAACCCAGATGCCCTCCCCAGCTGGTAATTTCTGACTTTTTTTTATATTACACATGACAAAACTAATCAACAGAAGACATCGGAGCAGACATTGTTAAGCTGGATGGAGTAAAAGGGAGACAGACTACAAGAATTACCACTGCAGACACCCTTCCACTTGTGTGCCTTTTCCAGGCTTGCAGTGCCATTTATCTAATTGCTTAGTTTTCACTTCACAGAATATAGGATGACTACGCCAGAACCTTGCTGTAACGCTCGCTTATCTTTTAAGCTCTCATTTAATTGCCTTTGTGGCCACTCACAACCATTTGCTCTTATGTCACTTTCCCAGGTGTCTGAGACACCTGATACACGCAGGGCCAGCAACCAGCTGATCTACACACCCGACTGAAACTCTTCTTGTCTCCTCCCATCCAACAAATCCTGAAAGCATCCTCGGGAGCATTCTCCACATCTGCTGGAGTTCACCCTTCTCGCTCACAAGCCACCACAATTTTTCACATTATTACAGTCTCAGTGGTGTGTTACTGCTCTGCTACTGCCCAAAAGGAAACCCAGTGTGACATTCTGTGCTTCCTGCAGGGCAAGGGCACATTTTCAGGGCTACAAGGCACCACGGAGTCTACGTAACATCTTTTCAATAGGCTGCTCACTATTGCAGGAGAAATCTGGAAAGAGAATAGGGAACCATTGCAGGCTGGGTTTTAGTGAGAGCAGTCTACAGAGATTAACCCTAGGGAAACGGGGAGGTTCCCAGTGAAAAGTTACAGCTTACCACTGACATTTTTAAGAGCACATTCATAGGCAAACTAGAAAGAAGAACTTCCACACGACGTGAGCTGCCATGCAAAGGCTAAAAAGCTGAATTTAAAGCTAGAAGGCATAAGGTTTAGAGTACTACTGAGAATGGTGGCCCTGAAAGTCACTATTACAGGACATTCCTGAACAAGTGACTACTAGAAGGACAGAGAGAGGAGAGACTCTGATCTGTACTGTGATTTTCCTGCTCTTCCCTCAAGGGTGCAGAGCTAACCTGCTGCGGGGCACAGAGAGCTACAGACACCTTCACGCTGCCTTTGGGGGGCAGGTCAGCTGAGCACCTTCTGCTGAAGCCACATTCCAGTGTGTTCACAAACCCTGGAAGGGCCAGGGCCAGCAGTGTCATCCACAAACTGCAAAGAGAGCTCTCAACTGTCCCCAGGAACAGGTTGCTCAGAGGCATTGTGGATGTCCCATCCCCGCAAGCGTTCAGGGACAGCTCGGACAGGGTTTGAGCAGCTCAGTGGAAGATGTCCCTGCCCACAGTAGGAGGGATGGACTGGATGATTTTTAAAGGTCAGTTCCAACCCAAAAACCATCTTATGATTCTATAGTCTCCCCTGACTGGAAATAGATGACCCAACTCCTCCCCATCCAACACAAACACACAGACTGTAGCTCTCTAGTTTAGAGAGGCAGGTATGAACTCCAAGATCTGTAATCAGATTAGTTCTTCTACTGGGCCACAAACCACCCACTCCAAGGTAGACAGATTGAGGCTGCTTCTGAAACAGGTATTTCCAACAGTTTAAACAACTCAACAATTCAACAGTTTAACAGAGATGAAATGTCCAGTTCAGTTGATTGCTGGAGAACTAGGCTGGTCTGGAGAAGACTTTTTATTTTTCTTAAAGCTACCGTGGCAAACAGGATGACTGAACTTAGTGGCAGATAATGCCCTAAGTTCCACAAGCTAATGTCACCCTACTGACCTATTTAAACTAGCCTGAAGTTTGATACAGAGGTGTGATAGAACAATAAGCTCACCTTTCAAGGGAAAAGCCTGCTCAGATACACACCTACAACCAGCAATGCAATTTGAAGTACGCGCTTCCTTGTTGACTTTCAGACTCATCAGGATATTCCTACGATGTAACTACTGAGCTTTGGGGTAACCTGAAATGAGCTGATAACTTCTCAAGTGATCCTCCTCAGTTTAACAAGTCAAAGACACTGATACCACCTCAGAAAAAATGGAACACAGTCAGGTTTGTGTCTTTGGAAAACTCAAAAGGGCAGGACCTTCTACTGCTGGTCATTTTGCCCTGAGAAATGAGAGACTGCATTCTCTGGAAAGCATGGCTGTGGATTTTCACAATTTGAAGGCTATGAATAAATCTTAAGGAAAGAAACCCAATAGCCTGGGCCAATGTTGTTTCAAGCCCACTGCAGGAAACAAGTCAGATACCCACACTTGGGCAACCATTTCCTTCCATTCTATTTCAAGGAAAGAAACCTTGTCACAGGAGCATCATTTGCTCTGCCCTCTCTAACTGGCTAAAGTTCCTGTCAAGGAGAAAGAAAATAAGTGTAGTTTATAGCTAGTAGATCATAATCTCCATTTAAAATACCTGAAAAAGAAATTACTCTGGTATGGACCCCACTCTTAAGACTTCATACCACCCACAACTGGTGTCAACATATGGTTTGAACACCAAAGATGACTGTTCCAGAGAGATCAACATATCTAAGCATAAGAGGTAATGTCCAGTAATCCTCACCAGAAGCTGAGATTCCGTGGTGATCACATTCCTTCCCAGTCAGCTCCAGCACACTGTATGTTCTAACACATACATGAGGCCATTCACCTGCTAACATGTTCAGTTTCTGATCTATTCATTACAAAGTCTATTCATCACAAACTCTAACTGAACTTCAGCTCACATGGAATCATCTGCTGGTCCCAGAAGCTTAAAGGGATCCTCTGTTTTATTAAGGTCTTATATCAGTTATCCCCCAAATACAGGTTTTGATGGGAATGTGGACAGATTTAGAAGCCCAAAAGAAAAACGAAATGAAAATCAGAGCCCAGAAATGTGGCTGCTTTAACCAGCACAGTGTACAAGCAGCACCTCAGACCAGGTGAAGAGGGTTCAGGGAAGGAGAGAGGGGACTTATGGTTTAGCTTCTTTATTGGAATCCCCATTCCGAGGAATCCAGATGTTCTAGACTGTCAAAAGCAACTGTTACAGTCCTGTGCCAACCAGAAAGTATTCATTCTGGCACATTACACAGGTGCTACCCCAAGACAAGAAGGCAACAAGCAGGACTGAGCATACCCTGGCCCTGGAAGGCCTCAGGTGCCTTAACTCCAATTCTTGACACAGGTATGGCTCTCCTAGCAGCACATGAGAGGAATTCAGCTCAGACACGTCAAGAGCATAACCTAAGGGAAGATTTCCTGAAGAAAAAAAAAGACTTCTCAAGACCTTTTAATCCACCTGTTAAAGGTTTATTTCTAGTGCAGTGCAGCATCTGCAGAAAACCATCACCTACTCCCTGCTGTACATTCTAGCAGTGATGGGAGCAAGCAGAGGTGGCATCAGCCAGCTACCAACCAGCAGGCTGCTGCTCTCTGCTCTGTGTGTCTCATTTTCCAGTTCTCCACATAACTAACAAAAAAAGATGCACTTTGCTCCTCTCTGATGATGTCAAAATATTTTCCCGAACACTAGATTCATATCACACCATTTTCAGAGCCAGTAAACCAAAATACAGTGTTGTCATTACCCAGAGCCACACTGATCTCCTGGTAAACCCACATCAAATCAGCTCTCTCACGTTGAATGCCTAAATAAGGCTTCCTAAATTCTAGTTGCCCCCAAAATCTCTAACATAAAATCCAGTGAATTGCCTTTGGCTTCAGCAATGTGGGCAGTGCAGCTGGAGCCCTTGCCAGTGAAGACTGAGGCAAAGTAGTCATTGAGTAACCTCAGCCTTCTTCACATCCCTCGTGACCAGGTCTCCTCCTTCCCTCCAGAGAGGCCCCACATCTTCTCTAGCCTTCCTTTCACCACTACCATACCTGTAGAAGTTTTTCTTGTTACGCTTTATGTCCCTGATAGATTTTCATATGGCAGTCTGGTGAACTGGAAGAGGAGAAACCAGGCAGGAAGTAGTAGAAATTGGATAAGTTAGAGTTTATTTTAGCTTTATTTTCCGAAACACTAGAAAAACTACATTGTGGCTTTCAATCTTTTCAAAGCCAAGCGCGTGACTTTGTGATCTTCACCACTGAACAGCAAGATTACAGTCTGATCTTAGCTCCAGTGCACTTCATGTATCCTTATCATCCCTGTTGTAACTATGCTGAGCACAAGAATTGATCCTTTTATGTATATTTGATACAAACATTTACTATACAGCTGTAGTTTTCCCCCTGTATCACAGAATCCACTAGTTGCAACTTCCATTTTCATTCTTTTCAATTTTGTATTTGGACACGCTGAACAAAACTCAGCATGAAATTAAGAGCTACAGATTGAAGGTTTGGTGATTAATTAGCACTTTACAATATTTCATATGTCACCATCACAGCTCCCCACGGACTTACAGAGCAGCAGAGTTTTTAATTGCTACACATCAGAGGCCTGACAGCAACCCATCACACCCAACAGGGACATTTACAGTGCTACCCAAAAAGTCCTGCTCAGATCATCTGCTAAGCATTTGCTGGGAAAAGCAGAAAGAAAATTTTATTCTCCCGGGTTGTATTTCGCGGTCTTAACCTGAAAATATCCCTTTCTTCACAAATCCCTACTCCTAAAAATAGTAAGAACTCACCCGCTCGAGCAATATCCCCAAGTCAGAGGGGGTGTCTGACAAAACCCGAAAGGCCATCGCAAAAAAGCATGCCATTGGAGAAAATCACCCTCCATTCCAGCTTCTAATTTTTCCCTTGCTTGACACTGCAAACTCTTAGTATTGTATTTGCATTTACATATATTTCAACCTAGCTGTCAGAACAGGAGCCAGAAATCTCCGTGACATTTTTCTCTGCTTTCCAGTATGGCAGCTGTAGCGGTGAGGATTTCTTGTTTCAGGATCAAAAGCTAGGAAGCATTTTTCCAGCTACAATTAGTTCTTACTGTTATTTTGGTAACATCTTAATGTCAAGGGTTCCTTTTTGGAATCATCTGCTTTTACATCAGCACACTCAGATATCTCAAAATCTGAATACTAATTTTCAATACTTCAGCACACCATGAATTCTTAACTAGTCCCAACTCATTACCATTGCCATTTCTTTTGAGAGCTTCCCTATTAGGTTTTGATTTCATTTCATGTCACTTCAACCCCAGGTTACCTACTCATGTAGTTCACAACACTTGCCAGCAACTTCTACTTTTACGAAAGCTTGGAAGCCCTGTAGCAAACTCAGCAATGAAAAAGCCAGGTCTACACAGACTTACAGAAGTTTTAGCAAAATCTCAATCTCCCCAAATCTCTGCAATTTCATCCAATTCCCCTCCATCAACCCAGTCCACTCATTTCCTTTGTTTTCAGAATGTAAGAAAGAATTCAGAGATTTGACAGATATGGAACACCACTTAACTGAAAATACTAAAGTAAGTTTTAAACCTTGTGAGAGAGTTTTGTTACCATATGAGAGTTCAGATAGGAAAGAGTAACAGCAGCAGTTACCCAGGCTACAGCAATCATAGAATTGCCAGGGTTGGAAGGGACCTTAAAGATCATCTGGTTCCAACCCCCCTGGCCTTGGGCAGGGACATCTCCCTCTAAACTTTTCTACCAGATGGATTTTTTTCAAGCTTTTACTAGGCATCCATTTTCTAACATGGTATAAAAATTGAGTTACCTTTTCTAAATGTGAAATAGCAGGAGCTGTGATCTCACATTCGGCCACTGCCAGAAGATGACTCAGTGCTCCTCCTCTCCCCGGGTTTCCCCAGGCATTCCCAACAACCCCACTGCACTTGCAAAAAGAGAGCTTTTTACCACCACCACCACCAGATGAATTTGGCCAGCAAAGGGTCTTTCTAGCCACCCCCAGAACTGAGAAAGGGAGAGAAAACTGGGCAGCCAGGAACAGAAGATTCCTGCCTGGTGGTGACAGCAAATAGCCACTAAACCACCTCAGCCACCTCACACAGCTTCACCCTGGGCCACCCATTGAGAACGTCTACATTGTTACATTTCCTGATCAAATACCTTTATAAAGAAACCCAACCTTACAATTCTGCAAGATTTTGTTTCTACGAAATCTCTGCCCAAGAAACATTTGCCTTACTACAAGGTGACAAGTCCCCAGATGCAATCCTCAGCACTGATGATTCCTTACAAGGCCCAGGACCTTCAGATACATTCACCACATACGTGCAGAAAATCGCGCCGAGCGCTCAACCAAACGCACTTTGATCCCATCCCCGTTACATGTAATTAATACGGAGGCATCGTGAATTACTCCTGTGTCAGAGTTACAGACGGGCTTCAGCAGCAGCAAATGTCTCTCTCACCCCTCTGACTGCAGCTAAGCCCCTGGCAGAGATAGCTGCCCCTTGGATTACCTCACGCTTTAAAGAGGCAGCCACAATTAGGACAAAAGCATTAATACGGTAAAAAAAGTTGCCAGTTCTGTCTCAGTCATCATTTAAAAAGCAATTCAATGGCTGAATTGCTTTAAATAAAGCAAACGAAAAGCTCAGGGGAGAATATGAGAGGCCTCGTAGTTGAGCACAAAGCCTGATGAATTATATTCTAGTACAAGGAAGTGTTGAGATTTCCTCGAGCAGGGAAGCAAAACTTCAACACAATCATGAAGCAAGCAGACATGAATGGGGAATATTTTATCCCGGTCTGGAGTGTTCACTCCTTCTCTCCTTTTACTGTTTCTGTTGGGGTATTTTATGTTTGCTTTTGTGATTTTGGTTTTGTTGTATTATATCTTTCTTTGTTTTCAAAGTTATCTTTGGAAGAATGAAGCCTTGGTCTAAAACCTAGCAAATCCATTCCCCACGTCTGTGAAATACTGCAATGGATCACAGCAAACACCTACTTTGTATGCACTGAAAACCAGTACACCTATCAATCCCTGGACTGAAGTTCTTAGTCCCTACCTACAACTAACAGCTAGGCTTCAACCGACAGGGAGCTGCTGCTTCATCTCATCTTCAATTCCACAGCATCCCTGCTGGCCAGAGCAGCCACTCAGCCAGCATTACTCAACAGGCAACAAGACTGAGAGGTAAGAGAGGAGGAGGAGCAAGGAAGGAGCATCTTCTTCAGCCTCGAGATTTTGTACGGGGGAAAAAAAAATAGTTTGGTTTCTTTAAGGAATGTGGCTTTTTAAAAAACCAAAAAAGCATAGGGCAAGAGCCATGAAGCTTCATTAGACCTTTCCAACGTGAGGCAATAGAGACTCCTACCACAGAGCTGCCTTCAAACTACCTGTGCTCTGGCTTGCAAGACGTATCAAGTGCAAGCACAGACACATTTGAATTTGGCCTTGAAGGAAGAGAAAGCTTCTGTTTACTCATTACGAGTTAAGAGCAAAGGTAGAAGAGCAGCCCAGGAAAAACAGACAAACAAATAAAAAGCCCCCACCAAACCAAAAAGCTGACCCCCAGCCACAGGGACTGCTGGGGAAGAGCTACAATCGAGTGGGACCAAACCATTGTTCATCAGGAAACTGCTCTGACCCTGGGGCAGCTGCAGCTCAGGAACTCCAACTGCAGCAAGGTGCACGTCAGGCCAGGGATGGTTCCCACAGCACAAACTACTCTTTTTCTGGATTGGCTCAGTCTGTAAAGATGGAATGTCTAGGCATCTGTATTGGAATATTTAGAAAAAACACTCTGCACCCTCCAGAAAACTCAGAGTCCCCTGCCTGTCCTCCCCCTGTGTACACAGAGTCCTAATTAGTGCAGTCTGTACAACAAGAGCTGATGGTAACAGATGTTTTTATTACACAAGTCACACTGCAACAGCTAATTCTACAGTAAACTGTTGGGGTTTGGTTTGATTTTAATAACAGTAATAATAAAAAAAAAGAAGCAGCACTTTTAGCCATGGCAACTAAGGGCTCCTTTCTAACTTCTGTTTTGATTGGAAGAAACTGTATATTGAACATTCAAAAGACAATGTAACCTTCAATCTAAATTATAAAGGAGAAGGATGGGATTAAGCACTAGTTTATAAACACCTATGTTATTCTGGACATGGATTTGGTTTGCTGCTTCTGTAGGATTAAATTGGAGGTACTGTCACAGTTAAACAGGAGTTTATTAAGCCATTTTAAAAACTTTTTATGGGGTATTTTTTCCACCCTTACCATAGATAAAAGGCAGTGACACACGCCCAGAAAGATTTGCCACGGCAGCAAAATCCCTGCAAATTACGCGGGTGCCTTTTTTTTATTGCCAGCCTTCTCTTCCTTCCATCACCACCTCACCCTGCAACATCTTTTCCAGGGCCGCGGGACCAGCAAGTGTTCAAGTCCATTCGTGCACTTGAACCAAATGCTCTTCTGGTGGTATCGGGCTTGCCAGCACGACTGTGATTAGCTAAGGGAAAACTTCAGCCGCGAGCGGAATTGTTTGCCCGGCTTTGTTCGCCTTTTAAATGGCCACACACTCGAAGGGCAGACTCAGCACATCTCCCCGAGAGACGGGCAGTCACCTGCTCCCAGCCTGGCAAGTGAAGCGTGAGGGCACGCACAGCAAACCGGCACTCGCAACTGGAGGGCGGCCACAGGATACGGAGCCGAACCAACAGACACAGATCGCTACCGGCCACTATCAAAGGAGCTCGCCTCCCAGTTCAGAGCTTTAGACAGCAGCTCGGACACTCTCCTATTGCAAGGAAGCATTCAGGCTAGAGACCGAGGGGAGAAAAAGAACCAGATTGCTTCTGGTCGCTTATGCAAAGTACTGTCAAGCCCCCAAGGCCATTCTGGGGAAGTGAATTTAGTGGAGATGGGAGTGCTCAGCGGTGTTTGCCCGCACAACTATAAAGGCAGGAGCTTGGTGAATGAGCCAGGAGCAGAAATCATGACCTCTCTAAGGAAATCTGCAAAAGAAGTTATTTACTTCGTGTCATCAAATACGGGAAATTTTCAAAACTGATTTCCTAATTTTATAGGCTAGGAGTAGGCAAAATTATCCTTTAACTCCTGGTTCTTCCTTTCCTGCCTCATCAGAGAGAAAAACACGTATTTCCTCATTTCACGTCTGACAATTGCTTCTCTCCAAGAATCTGAAAAGTACACCTGCAAGAGCTAAAACTGCTACTGAAACATGGAAAGGAGAAACATGGAAATGGTACCATCCACCACAGGAGGGTAAGGAGCAAAAGAAAACCCACACATCCCTGAGAACCATCAAGAGAAGAAGAAACATTTTCATGCTGAAGGTGCACAAAATTTCTGTTCTTGACTTCTAGCATTCTAATATTTTAAGTTACAGCTGCTTGAGAACTTCTGCCCTTTGAAAACAAGTTACTTTACAGATGCTCTCACCTCTTTGGTGGCAGAAGGAGAAAGAAAATAGAATTACTCTCTGCTTTTGGAGTAACCTAAGGTTTATGGAGGAAAGGTATCACACCTCCGTGGAGACTAACACCAGGACATGACCCCCATGCAAAACAGAGATGCAAGAAGAAGAGAACTCAACCTTTGAATGCTATTCATAGGCAAACATACCAACTGGAACTCTCTTCCTCCAAGATTCTAGCATTCAGTGGGGGACTGAGTCCAAATGGGCTGCAATTGCTTTCCCGAATCAGAAGCTGGCTCTGGCTCAGTCCAGCACTCAGAAACTATCCAGGGGGAGGGGATAAAAAAAAATACAAATCAAAAATACTTTGACATTTTCAAGCAAAGGACTAAGAGTGCAGTTTGAGGACCAGTAATACCTTAACCCAGAAGCCCATGGACTTTCAGCTCCCAGTTGATGCCAATTATGTATGGCAAAAGGCAAAATATTCAAGTATTTTCCGAAGCTGACCAAGTGTGCCACTTCTTCAATAACTACATAAAAGATCACCACCCTAATGGTATACAGCAGGGACTTGTGTGTAAGTTCATGTTTCAAACTGAACATCTGAGAAACTCCAACACTGAGTTCATCTGTTTTGTTCAGAAATCCTTTTGTCTCCCTAGGAGGACCCACAGCCTTTCAGGGCACTGTTGTTACATTCACACTCGGTAACAAAACACTGTGACAGTGAGATCTCTTGGAATGCTACAGTAGGTTACAGGATACAAAACAAGGAAAAATCCATCTTCAGAAGGAAAATAAGGAATTTATTTTACTGTGATCTGAAGAAAGAACACACCCATCTACTGCTAATGCATTAGAAACACCACCCCCCCCCCTCCAAAAACAGTCCGAGAGACTCAGACAATTGCTTCTTTTTATTTGCCACAAATCCTTAAAAAGCTTAAAAACTGAAAGGGAAGAGAAGGCAGGTGCACCAGGACATGCACTTCCACCTAGGTCCAGCTCTCTGAAGCTCTACTTGTTCATACGGAGCTTCTGTCCATCAGAGGCCCCAGAATCCAACACGAGGCACCACTGAGCACAGGCTTTACTGAGCTGCTTTGGAGCACCATGCAGAGAAACTGTAACAAGCAATAGTCCAATGGGCAGCTGCTGGATAGAGGTTCTTCAAATAGCAAGTATGGAAAACTGGCCAATGATGAAGCAAACTTCTTCCATAATTTCTCTCCAGGTCTTTGCTTCTACTTGCATAAAGGCTGAAATACTGCTGTTCCACCTCTTACTCTGTCTCCACAGTTTGGGAGGTTAGTGGCCAAAAGCACAGCCACACTGCAAGTTTCTCCTCTGCTCATTATTACATCTCCCTGTCTGCTCCTTTCCCTCCAGAGCCTTCCAAAACACGCTGCTTGCTTGGTTTTTGGCAACAGAAGACGAAGCCAACTGGAAATCAGGCCAGGCTGGTTCGAATAGCTTTGCTCACTGTGGCCTTCCTCTGTTACTCAAAAGCCATGGAATTCTTTGAAAGCAAACCCAGCATTTTAGCCTTTATAATGATCAGATTAAAAACGTTTTTTTAAAGGACATATCCAAACAGGAATGTCAGCAAATATATGTGTGTACATATACACACATCCACATAGGAATCATCAACTGCACACACACACACAGTAATAATTTGTTCAGGCAAGAATTCTTCAGAAAAGTATTGGTAGATTTAAAGTCAAATTCAACTTGTAAGCCAACATTTCTCCTGCAAAAGCGGACAACAAACTGAGATGTGTAAACAAAAGCACAGCTTGCAGGGCAGATGAAATAACACTCCTAGTCTCCACACATCAATAGAGCTCCACTTGGAGTAATATGACTAATCTGGGGCAACAAGCTATGAAGAACAGAGATCACGTATGAAGACTCCAGGAGAACAAGACCAGATGATAGTCTAAATAACGAGTTAAGAGCAGAGAAAAATGTGATGTTATTTAGCCTATGAAAAATAAAACCCCAAACAAAATAAAACTGAGGAATAGAACAGTCTGCAAGTTGGTTCTGAGGCTGGCTGCACTGACACAGGGAATGCTGAACTTGTAGATGATCCATAAAACAAGCAGCAGCCAAAGCAACTGCACTAAAACCCCACCAATTCCTTTATCACAACTTTCTTCCCTCCCTAGTGAAGCTCTTCCAAAGCAGCCCAGTACCCCCTTTGCCCCCAAGTTAGGTATTTCAGCATGAAACACTGAGCACTGCTCCTCTGAAAGAAACCTTCTCATCATAAGGACTGCAGCTGGCTTCTCATACTATTAAGCTTCCAGCACTGGAGACAGTTTGTCTAACCAGTACTTCAAGCCACCCGTCAGGAATGGCACAAGCACAGCTGAATTTGCCTGCGGAGAAGGAAGAGGAGGAGATAAAACTAGATCTACTGAGATTTTATTTCAGCCCTATTTTTCCAAAGGTTTGAAGAAGCTGTCCAGACTCTGAGGAAAAGGCAATAACCAGACAGTGATTGCTGGGTTGCAGATAATGCTTTGTTACACAGGGGGGGAAAGTTGGTACAGAACTGCACCATGCCTTTTGTTCCCACAACAAGAATTTTCTTGACAGCTGCCAACGAGGATAAATTTGTATAATGCAATAATTATTGTTTTTTAAACTTTCCTAGTATATGTTGTATCCTCAAGTATTTCAGTGCTTCACAGTAACAAAGAACATAAACTCCGTTCTTCTGCAAGATGCTTCATGTACTACAGCTTGTTTTAATACAAGAGATTTACATTTCATCTTTCAAAATAAAGTCTTTAAAAGGCAGAAAATAAATGTTTAACAGGCAATGAAGGTGCTCATGCCCACTGCAAAAAGGCCACTTGCTTCCAGAAGTTGAATCAAAGGTGAGTGGCAGTATATTTTACATCATTTTACTTTTCATTAATCTGATGAAAAGGAGCTTGACTTTCCAGCAATAAGCAGAATTTGAGCATCTATGCTAGGCAAATACTAGATGATAATTTGTTTTCCTAGAAACTTCCTTACTGCAATTACTTTCTAAACATACAACAATAATAATTTGTCAAAGGCGAGTTACCAACTGCATAAAGCAACAGATTCATCTGTTACACCATATACTGGAAAGTATTAATGACTCAGTATGATCTGTTGCTTTTGATACCTAATAAACCCCCAAATATTTAATATTATTATAAAACCTATAGAAGAACAATATATTGTAGGTCCATCAACAAGAGCTCAGTTCATTCCTCTCACGTGTCCCAAGACACTCACCCACAGCACACAAACTAGACAGTCTGAGCAGCTCTTAGGCACAGGTACCAAGCAGTCCTGCTTGGTGAGACGCTGGAACAGGTTACCCAGGGAGGTGGAGGAAGCCCCATCCTTGGAAGTTTTTAAACCCAGGCTGGATGGGGCTCTGAGCAACCTGCTCTAGTGGGAGGTGTCCCTGCCCATGGCAGGGGGCTTGGA
>WUAM01000431.1:26639680-26661137 GCA_024336885.1 Actenoides hombroni
AAAAAAAAGGGCAAAATAAAAAAAAAAAGGAAATGAGAGTTAAAAAAAAATTTTTTATTTATATATTTTTTTTAAGCCAGAACTTTTAAAAAAAAAAAAAAAAAAATCACATTAACAGGAGAATTGAAGAAGCTGTTTATGGTACAGTCATGAAGCACTGACTGATTAACAATGACCTCTGAGAGAGAGACATATATATGTGTGTGTGTGTGTATATATATATATGAGACATATATATATGCAGACAACTCAAGAGATTGAGTACCACCCTGTCCATGTTTAACACTTTACAAATTACCACTTGTAACTCTGTTTCATCCCTTCCTACTCCCCATCCCTGCTGAAGAAAAGTGAAAATCTCAGTGTAATCTTTCCAGAAGAATCCCAAAAGCACAGTGTGCACATCTCATAAGACAACGTCACTGTCTGATACCTAAAAGCAGAAATGTATATGTTATGACAATGAACCTGTTCTTCACAGCAAAATCCGACTGAAAAAGAGTCAAAAAAATACAAAGCTGGTGCATTTAACGCACTTTCCAAAGTATGGAAGTTAATTTGACTAAGAGCAAGATTAGACTAGACTTTTTCTAATCTAAAATGCTACTAGATTAGAAAAAAATACTTACATCATGCAAAACCTCAAAGAAATAATATTAATGAATCAATTACATGCACAAAATTCAGACAGTTTATCCAACTTACTCAAAAGCACAACACATCTGTGTTTCACATATCATATATTCCTTCCCACTCTGAATCTTTAGATGGTGAAGAAAGAAAATAAGCAAGTCACTGTAATGTGCCAGTATCTCAAAAGGCAAAAGTTTTCCAGTTAAAAAGACAGGGGTGATTTTAGTAGTAGCACAGCTTTGATCTCTACAGCAATGCCTGGAATGAAGCCTGTTTGAACTTTCCTAATAAAAACTGTTACTCTTATTCTATCCATACACTTCATTCATATAATACCAAGTACTTCAGATCAGATAAAATCAGGGTGAAAAGCCTTTCTTGGTTTAAAAAAAAAAGTATCAAAAAAAATCAGTTAAAACAGGGGGACTAAGGTCAGACTTTTGCCATGCTGAAGGCAGTTAAACACTTCAAATTCGGTATTGCTAAATTTTCACAGTAAGTCCCATATTTGCTTAAGTTCCATCAATCCTCTCTCAAATTCCCCCCAGTAAAGACACCATTTTTCTTTTTTATTCAAGAGCACCAATACTGATCTAGAAATGCATTTGTTCCATTCCAGGAGCACAGAAGTGCAGCCATTAAATTGACAAACAATCTTCTGCAGCCCTCAACCTCTCGGTTTGAAGTGGAGCTCAGATAACCCTTCAGAGGTTAAGTTTCTGATGGATTAGATGCCCACCTTCATTTAATTCACAAGTTACTCATCAGCTCTAAGAAAAGAAACAGCAGATCCACACATGAATCTTATTGATGATAAACAACTCGATCAAATAATTTATCTATCCCAGCCTCCTGACACTTTCCAAGGAGTGTCTGCAGTGGAGAATGAAAGCAAGCTCTGCAGCTTCTGAACTGTTCTTTTAGACTCATTCACCAGCAGCACTGGATCACAGGTCTATCTTCTCGTATTCAAGCCTCCTAATGCTGGAGAAAACAATATAATCTATTTTAATAATAAAAAAAATAAATAAATAAACCCTTCCTGTTAGTAAATGATGAATGGGTTTGGTCACATTAAAAAAAAGTGGGTTTAGTCGACAGCTTGGCAAGAGAGTAAATGGAGAGAGAGAGAGAGAGAGATACATCCACGTTCTGGAAAGCATTCCATTTTACAATTGCTGAATCTCACTCTATCCTTTCAGTTTATCCTAAAGCTGGCAGATTTTATCTGGGCCCATTCATATTTTGACCTGTGTTCTGTATTTCCACTAAGTACGTGATTACTTCCACTTTTTGCCTTTCCCAGATCCCGAACACAAAACCCGTCCCGCCGTGTAACCCCCCACACCCCCCCCATCCTACCAGCTTTCCAAACAGCACTACCAGGCTCCCATGTCTGTACCAACTGCTGAACTTCACCAGGTGTTAACAGACACTTGTTCTTACAACTACATTTCTCTTTCACCCTTTTCACTGCATTCATTCCCCCAAAGTCTCAAATACACCGAACCACCTCTGTGAGAGTCTCCAGGCACCTTTAATCCTGTAATTAAACAGGAGAGAAGGATGTATGTAACTCTGCTCCCTGTCTGAACAGAAGGATGGACTACTCATACCTGTTTTGTTAAGAAAACCCTTGGCTGAACACAGTTCCTCTCCAAAATACCCTGAATTTCCTCACAAGCCTCTTTATAAACAATAGTAAGAGTCCCAAAGAACTCTCTGCTAACAAAACTCCTCCTCGAGCAGATGCTCCTCAGGAACAGTAAGTGCTCCAGGGCTAAGCTATAAGTATCTTCACCACCTTCTTCTGCATCTATTTTCCTGATGCTTCATTGACAAAGTGCTTCAACGTTCAGATTGAGAAGGAACACACTCAAAACATCTACTTGAAGGAAGGCTACAGGCACCCAAGCTCTTTCTTCAAGTTAAAACCCAGTTCAGTAACATTGCCATTGCTTCCCAGAAAAGTCAACCAAGCCACCCTGAAACACCATGAGCGGGGATTGATTGACACTGACATCTTACAGCCTGCTGGGAAATCCCATATTTTGGGTGCAGAATACACCAAACAGGCACGTGCTCAAATAAAAATCCCAGATGCTTCAACCAACACCTTTCTCTATCCTCTTTAAGAAACACCCTGCACTCCAGAAAGAAGAGTGTACTACACGAGCAGGTCATTTTCCCTTCTAGATGCCTGAAAATGAAACAGCTTTAACCTGTTAAACTTTCCCCAACTCCTTGGAGGTGAGTTTGCCCTTTTAAGAACACAAGTTGAGGGTGAACCTTCAAGACAAGCAAGAGCTCTGAACACAGCAGCAAAGAGCTCTCACCATCCTGCAGTCAACCAGTGTCTTCAAAAATGAAATTTAATAGGCAGCCTTTCTGAAGGTCCACAAAAGAACCAGGATTCCTCGGAGCTGGAATGGTGTTTTAAGAAATCCACAGTACCCTAATTAACAGTGAAGTTGAGTGTTTCTAGTGTAGAATAAGAATCCACTGTCAGAATACTAAGAATCTGTTTAATTACAGTCTAAAAACCAGAAACATCTCCAAACAGTGTGGTTCTCTTTCCAGTGGTTATTTCACCTATAAATCCCTTCTCCAGGAGTCAAACTGAAGGTATACAAAGGACTTGGTTTGGTTAGGGTAACTGCCCAAAGCACAGGACTCTATTTTAATTCATCTTCAATTTCTGAAGATTAAAATAACTCCTTTATGACACTGATAGAATGGTGAAGTCTCTGTCTTGAGCATGTAAAACTAGGGTGGGTTTTTTTGTGAAATTGTACAATCACTGACAGATGTTTTAAGATAACTGTTCATGAACAAGGTGTCTGTGCTTTGCTTGAAAAGACTGCAGAAGAAAGTGTCCAAACTGGAGTTACTCAGCCAGGTTTTCAGAGGATCTGGTAAACACAAGGAATCTAAGCACTGTCTGCATGCACATGTATACATACATACATACATACACGTGTACTGGCTGCTGCTTTAACAGGGGGTGAGGCACAACCCTCCTGCTAGAAATTCTACTGTAGACTGTCATCCTCAGCATCCAAAACCACAAATATTTTAAGTCCTCTTGGAAACAGAATAAATAAGCTGAACTTCAATAAAAACATTCAGCACTCTTTATGATGAGTAAATACAACGTACAGCAACATTTGTAAGCAGTTCAATTAACCTCTGGCCTGTACACTTGCATTATGCAGGCCTAACCAGCTCTCAAGTAAGACAGCTACCTAAAACCAAAAAAAAACCCATCCCACAAATCCTAGTGTGCTGGTAGAAAACCACTTCTGTGTAAGTCATTTGAAGAACATCATATCCCATTCTGGCTGCAGTTGCTGGAACTTACCTTCCAGAATCAATAAACAGCGTGTCCATGTGAGATCTGAGCATTAAAGGATTCGTGAAGAATAAGTAAAACTAGTTTTGCAAGTCATACTCATTAAGACCCTAATGACAGAGCCATGAACCCTGCATATAAGAAACCCTAAGAAATCTGAGGCACTACAAGAGGGAAACCTCCACGTTGTAAGGCAGGATCAAGCCTCCCACAGGAGAGGGGATCATCACAACCAAGGCCAAGCTACCCTGGAAACCACATCAGACAGGGCCATAGCTAAACTACTAGTTTGAGCAATAGTTCTACCATCTACTTTTGCAAGCTATCTTTAATGCTGGGGACATAGACAATGGGAGAAATCACTTGTATTGTTTTGCAATTTGGAGAAAGCAAATCCCAACACTGATCCACTTTCTTTGTTGCCACGATGGAAACCTAGAAGCTCGTTTAAGGTTAGATAGGATATTTTCAGTCAAAACAGCCAGAGAAATCCAATGAAGATATTAGAATGTTTCTCAGAAACTCTAGCTTCTTTTTCAATCACTATTCAAATTATTAAATAACTTTCTTTAATAAATTACCAGATTCTCAGTGTCTCCTTTAGGTTAGCCTAATGCTATTTTTAGTGTTCAAATTCACAGTGGGAAAGACAAGTACTGCTTAAACAGAGGACTTTCTCAAGAGTGTTTTCAATCTTTTCATCTCACACATTCATCAAGTGGCATTAATTTTGTCCAGAAAGATGGAGCTCCCAAACAAGTTTGGTTTTTTATTTGCTCTTCTTTCCAGATTCCTTCTATTCTGGCCTTTTTCTACATCCCTACTCCAAGGACTAAGGGAAGCAAAGAAAGGAAGCATCAGATTACAAACAAATCATCTAATCCTGAGGACAAGTGGCCAACTACTACAGAAAGCATTCTCACAGGCATCACAAGAAGTAATGGTACCTCCTAGATTTGTAAAATCATTTTGCACACTACAACCTGAGATGTAAGCACATACCTCAGGGACTGCCTGCCCGGATGACACCATCCATCAGACATCTCTGCTGACAATTTAGAAAGCTAGCAAAGGGGTTTAGGACACACCAGGTGCATAAGAGAAACTGATTTTCATTTTTAAAAGTGCTTAAAAATGGATTAGCTCATTCAAATTCTCTTAGTGTCTGGAGTAGCCCAGAAATACTCCATCTTCCCTGCTAAGAAAAGTTTGAGCCCCAAGACTTCCATCAGGTTAGAATCATCTCAGGGGACCATCTTTAATTAGGCTACTGCAACTTTCTACTGACTATGTAGTAAGTTGCTGGGTCTTTTTCAAATTCAAAACACAAAGAGAGCCCGAAGCACAAGGCCCTTGCCCCTCTGCTTCCTCAGGATGAATTTCTCCCTTAAGACTGCACAGAGCTTTACAGACAGACACCTGCAAATCAATGCTATTTTATCCAGCTCTTACACTGTGTTCAAAGCTGAAGTCTGAAAACTCCAATTTCAGCACACTACTACTAGTCTGAGTCTGCACTCATAGTGATGAAACAGGATTTGTTTCCAAGCAGGGTTTTTACATCTTTTTGTCCCTGGAATTTTGAAACTAAAAATTAATTTTCAAATTCATTGCAAACACCCAAGTCCTAAACCTTAGAAAGATTGAAATTGGTCATGCTTTCACAAATACAGTGCCACTGTGTTCGTCTAGTCTGGTTCCAAAAGATGACCATTAAATACACATTTTCCAACGGCTGTATCTCAGAAATACAGAATGGAAAAAGCTTTTTCTGAAAGCCAAAACAGATAATCCAGTCTTTCACCTGTACGTTTCTGGAGTAATGGATTAATAATTATATATTGAGAGCAGCAAACACACCGTTTTAGCAACTGTACTTCTTCCATTCTCTTCCCTTTAATCCTCCTCTAGTAACACATCATCTCACCTTGTCAATGGAATACCATTTAATTAAAATTAACTCTTCTAACTCTTCTGTGTACAGAAAGAGTGGACCAAGCAACTCTCCAAACCTGTAAGAATCATCAGCTTGTTTGCCTCATTCTGTTCCCCACAGTCATGGTAAATTTTCAGACTTGTGAATATTTTACTAGAGACAAAATCGACAGGTTGCCAGATCTCTGTGCAAGTTGGATTCAGGAAAAAAAAATAAAATGAGAGAAAGAAAGTACCTGCTGCCTCCAGTAAGGCTTCTAGCCTTGCTTGTGTCTCTGGATCCACAGTTCTCAAGTCCGCGCCTTCTGCAGCACTCGACAAGAATAACTCCGACGTCGTTTTAAGTACTGGGTTATCAAGATCTTCTTGGTCCAAAATAAATGATTCAACCTGTTAGAAAAAGAATTTCACTATTTTTGAAGTTTTAGAGTAAATCTAAAACATTTTAAAAAGCCCAACAAAATAACTGAACTGTACTACCATAATCCCATTTGAACTGTACAGATTATAGGACACAATGGCAAAAATCATCCGGTCAGCTCATGGAAAAGGCAGCTAAAAATCACACAAGAAAAAAACTCTACATGAAAAACGGTTTATGGTAAAAATTACAAGTAACAAAATCTTCAACTATAGCAACAGCAAGTCACATTAAGTATTGGAGAAGTGTTTGGACAGCTAGCCAGCTGAACAGGCTGCCACGAGAGGCTGCAGCATCTTCGTCACCAGAAGCCTCTCTACCTCGTTATTAAAAAAAGCCATCAGGAACGACTTTGGAATAGCTGAACCTGGGAGCCAGGGAGAGACTGACTGCTTTCCTGAAATGCCTTTCAATTCCATTTTACAAGTCATTTCAGCTAACGCAGCCCAAGGATTTTGTTTGTTTTGAGGAGAAATACGATAGTTGACTACAATTCAAAGCAAAAACATCTGTTTCCAAGCTGGCACTTAGTACCACCCCAGTTTTCTAGACAAGAACAGACACACAGAACAACTAAGCAAGCAGGTATTCCAACTGGGCAGCAGTAATGCTGTCCCACCAGTGGCCCACATGATCTCCAAATAGAAGCTCATGGAATTACTCAACACACTGTAGTTTTATGACAGCTTGCCAGAGTAAGCAAGGAGGATACCTGACTCATACTATAATGAGAGCAGAACAACACTTCAGAATCCATCCCAAGTTCAAACATAATTTCCCCTATTTTCAGTAATATTTTCAGATAAAAACACTACTTCATAATTAGACGTTATCTGTCCAACACTCCTGGTGCCCTAAATATGCCATAGAAATGAGATGTGCTCATTACACAACTATTGCTGCCCTTTCCCACTTCATTCACTCTTCTCTGTTCCCCCTGTCTCTCTCATGCCAGCAGTAAACTATCATCATATTTGGCCCGATCACACAACAACCCCCAACACCTTAAGAAAGGGACAGTTTATACTTCAGCATGATCCAATCGGGTCATCTGTGAATTCCTTAAGTGCCCCGTTGTGTGAGAAATGCTAACAGGGGTCTGGAGAGCTACCCAGAGCACTGCTACTCAGGAGTAACTCGGGTTCATTTCCTCACAGAATGATTCTTCCCCCTTTTTCTATGTAACTGGTCTATTATATTATCCCCTGGTGCCCACCCAGTCCAGAGGTGCCCAGTGAAATGCAGCACTGACTTATGAATGCAATGGGCATCAGGTAGAAAGAGGGGTTTTTAGGAACACAGAGGACAAGTGCCACAGCTCAGTAGCCATGCAGGACACTGGCTAGCTTACAGGCATTAGATCTTGTGTGCCAAGCACAAATACTGAAGACAGCAGGCTATGAGTTCAGAATTGAAGAAGGAAGATTTCTAGATTAGCCCAGACAATGGTCCTAAAATAAGAGAAGTGTCACTGTGAGAGAGCTGAACGTTAGACAAGCAGAAAATGAGTGACCAACACCAGCAATACTCATTTTTCCTACAAAGAGTGATTTACAAGTCAGAGCAAAACGTAGCCCTGCAGTGAGACTCCCCTCTGCAGGACTCAAACTCCAGGTTATCTCCAGCCAGGCATCTTAGGGACTCCCTGCTGGCATAAGCTCTGATGCAAAACTGACTTCTGGAGAAACTCACCCTTGTCTACACAAGCACTTGAGCTTTCTTCATGCCTTCCCCCAAGACTACAGAAGGCACTCTGCCTCACCAATACACCAGAAATATCATTCCTATTGCAACAATGTTTGTGCAACCTGGTGACCTGCAGGAAATCTCCCTGGGTGCCTGACTACTCCTCATATATAGTTAAGAACTACATACAAGCAATTCTACTGCATGCTGATGGAGTTGGGTTTTTTCCCCATCACACCATTAAAATGAAACAGCAGTCCTGCCTTTTGAAGGCATACCAAAAGGGATAAAAATGCTCCCTACCACCGAAGCAAGTGTAGAAACCCCAGAAATACTGTGGAAATGTTCCAAGTGACTTCTGTCAAGCCTTGACTTTCAGGCTCAGGAACAGCCGGACAACACCCAGGCAAAGGGAAGCACATGGACCTTGCTGAGCTTTCCAAAAGCTGTCCCGCTTCAAGGTTTAAAACTTCACTTGTTGACACTTCAGTAAACACACGGACCCCCTCCAAGCACTGCCACTCCAGGCTCAGTTGTATATGTTCACAGGATGTTACCTCTTGAACCCAAATCAGCATTAGCTCCCCCTACAGAAACACCCTTCCCAATTCTCAAGGAACTCCTTCCTCCCCCTGACAGGAAGCACATTTTGCTTACAGGAACCTCTAAAAAAGCCTGTCTTTTTAACACTGATTATGCAAACACTACTTGTTAAATTACAGCTATGGCTTTTACTTAGGGTACAAGCTGGGTAGTATTTGCTCTTTCCAATTGTCGCTGCCTTCCAGCTCTCCTCGAGGTGTCCAGCTGCACTTCCAAAGACCTCACCCATTCAAAGCCTTGCACGAAAATCTCGCTTCATCCACAGCACCCTCATCTTAGCTCTAGACCACGGCGAGAAAAGGCAGCTGCTTTAATCATTTCGGTATCTGCTGAACATCAGTTTTTAGCTTTTGTTGTGTTTTTTAATACCAGCTTAATAACAGACACACAATACCAATATAACTCGAGTGTGAAAACACTGAAAATCCCTATGCAAAAGGTTGTAAGAGCTGTACCACTGCCAGGCAGTTTCAAGTCAGAACATCTCACTTTTCTGTAAATCAATGCAGTTTCTCACACACCAAGACGAGGCTAGAGAGGAGGAACAGTGGGATACCTTAGCACTAGCAGCAGAGGAAGAAATTACTTCATCAACCAGATGCCTCTGGTGAATGGAAGTGACCTGTGATTATCTTCTATTAATATTAAAAAATAAATATCAAACTACCCCAAATTTATCAAACAAGCTTTACTTAAAAAATAAACTTTGTTAAAAAAAAAAAAATAAATAAAATTTTCAATCATAATAAATCAAACACAAAAGCAAAATAACCAAACAGATTCCATGTTAGCATTCCTGGAAGAGTTAATACACTGTTCACGCAGTGAAATTGAGGTACTCTGCTCTATCCTCATCAGATCTGCAGCAAAGTGAGAGAGTAACCAGTCACTGAGCTATTTTGGGATTATTTTGCATGTTGCTTTGGGCAGTTAATAAGCATCTTACTCGGCAAGGCTCATTAGGACCACATGGCTTCAAGACATCATTCTAACTGCTAAAACAATCGCAACCAGGAATAATTCCCAGTCAAAACCAGAAAAGCTGCACGGGACCTCCGGACAGGGCACTGAACATGGGAGTTCTTCACCACGTCCCAGTGTTTCGTGCCCATCCACGGGAATCATGGACCTTTCCTGAAGATCTGCCAAGACTGCAGCAGCCTCCCAGCTCTGCGGATCCAGTTACACCACTGGCCCCTCCCTCCAGAGCAGCTACATTCACAGCTATGTGGACTCGACTAGATCGGTATTTCTGTGTTAATTCCACGGCTGAGTTTAACTCGGGTCAGGGGTATGGAAGAGCACCGTTGCACGTGCTAACAGCACAGCTAACACCGGCAGCTCTTGAGACATGGGCAGTGACACGCAGGGTTAGAAACACGTTTCTCACAGTAAACCTAAACTTTTGCACTACTGCAAAAAAAGTACTTTTCCCAGAATAGCCTGGACCTGCTCACAAATAGCCTGTTACTGACACAGGGTATAGCTGGTGAAAAAGCTTCTTGCTGTGGCTGTACCAGCACCATTCTCTCCTGCAGCAGGCAAGGGCAGCAGCAGACACAGCTCCTTCTACATTCTCCTCCATTCGTCCCCAAGTAGTACTCCTGGGAAGACCATCTTTACCAAGAGTCTTGAGAGGAAAAGAGAAAACTGCTGTTAAACCATTTCCTTGCACTTGCATTTTCCTAATACACCCCGAGCTATGAACACTTTCCTGGGGTAACAACACTCCTTGCTCTGAGCATCTGGAGCACCTACAAACAACGAGGATCCGAGTACTTAACTGGGACTCCTGAACTCCTATCTATTACATAAACAAACAACTACCTGATTTTCTCTTCTGTGTTAGGTAACCCTTCCTAATTATTTCTATAACAATTCCATTTGGACATAGCTGTAAATACATCTGAATATATGCAGCAGGACTTCAGCTTCCTTAAGACTAACACAGGCCTGGAGATCAGGCTGGAAGTTCATGCCCGTGAAGTTGCAATAGATCATCTATATTTAAACTATTATCATTCCATAACTAACAAGATGTGCAAGGCTGTATGAGGATCACACTAGGAAGATATCGTGGCTTCAAGTGATAAACCCAACCTCTGAGAGTTTAATTTTCTCATGTCCTTTATTACACTGAATACCAATATCTGATTACCACCTCTAATCCTGCTCTAAAAGTTTTGGGGAATGCTTGTAGGACATCAGATACCATAACACTAAATTAAGACTGAAAAATAGTTTTTATGTAAAGTTTGACAACGAGCCCCTTTAAATTCCACACATCAGCTTCAAAACTATAAGAAGTAATTATTCCAAGAGAAAGTCAAGTGACTTTGTCACTGACACGGTGCTCAGGAGCTTCCTGTGACAACTGCACCCACTACATCCCTGGTGTAGACTCTTCACACCAGTAAAAGGTCTGGCTTTGGTTTATCTTATGATATACTTTTGACACTGCCCACCCTGCACAACCCAGCCAAACATTTTTGCACCTACTGAAGGTATCACCCTGGCATTCCTATTTCAGTTTCACTGGATGGTATAAAGGAAGAAGAAAAACCACACACAAATGTGATTATTTTCACGAACCCTTTCAGGAGGCCCTCAGTACATTACCCTTTCTTGGCACCCCAAAGCTAAAGAAAGACAAGAAATGTTTCAGAGAAGTACTGCAGAGTCAGCACAGAGGAACAACATATAATCTATGTAAACAATAATTCAGACATAATTAAAAGACACAAGACTATACCCACTTTGTTAGACTTAAACCCTAATTTCTGAAGGCAGTTTCTTCCATTAGAAAGATTTTGGCCCAAGACGACAGAAGCCACTAAGATCTGTGAATCACCAAGAGATCTGGTGATGACCAAGTATCCTACCAGGGGAGTTGCAGGGCACGTGGGGATAACTCCACCTCAACAAAGAAAGCAGAAAGCATGCAAAGCATTTCTTTCCAGTCACTGCTCACCTTGTGACAAGCCAGGCAGCTATCAGACACTTTCATGGGTTGATTTAACACATCAAAAAGGGAGAAAACTTGGGGGGGGAGCAAATAATTTTCTTCCACCTTACTGAATTTCACGAGCTTACACATGGGTTGGATAAGCTGGAAGATCATTCTTGTCAGAATAGCAAGCTATTAGATCAGCTCAGCACCCTGCAAGGCTACAAACCCCACTGCCCCCCAGGTTTAAGCAGAGCTGTCAGTCACCTTATGTCACCCCTGCACCTCACCTCAGCTTAGGAGTCTGCAACAGTTTTGTAGGCACCAAATTAGATTGGGAGGGTGGGGAGAGGAGGGGCACAAATCTGTTTAGCTCCAATTACAATAGGAAGTTGACTAACTTGAGGCAGGATTACCTAAAGGACAGCCTTTATTCCAATAGATATATTAAGCAATGATCAGATAATGAAATAAGCAGCTACAGGATCCGCGTTGTGATCAGTTCATTTCAAAACACAGGTTTGTTTTGCAAACGCTGCGATGCAATGTAAATAAAAATGGACAGGGTTTTATGCTTTGTCACTGGAGAGGAGGAAAGCGCTTTTCAGGCGGTGCACATGGTCCAGAGCTCTGACATTGCTGTGTAAACCTCTGTGGATGTCTGACTTCAGCTGACCAGAAGGATGGCTGAGACAAGCAGCAGTGAGAGAGGCCTGACATCTGTATGGCAGCTCCTCTCTGCTCGGTCCAACCTCAGCAAAGGACCTCAAGCCTGGCACCCCAACTCACTAGTTCATTCTCAAAAACATGGCCAGTATTTGAAACATGCAGATGAAGAAATAAATCAGAATTAATGTTTTACAGGACCACTCTTTCATTCCCAGTGATTGCTGATCCCAGGTTTTCTATTTGCTGGTGCTAATACTAAATGCATAAGCAGGCATTTATTGACAAGCATCTGTCCAATAGTTGACATAAATCTAACCCCATACCTAGTATCTCTCTTCAGCAATCAGCTAACACTAGGTATCCTTATGCCAATTTAAGTAGCTTTGAATACGATAAACTACACCATATCAGATGCCTCTGGACAGAGCTATCTGATTGATGGTTCTCCACACACACAAGAAATTTCCAGTTAATTTTTATTAAAACACTGTTCCACAACAAGAAGCACAAGACCTAACTCCATCTCCAGTTAACCATCAAAAAACCCAAGCAGGGGAACAGGAGGGTCGAGTCCTCTTGGCACAAGAGGCTGGCAATATTAACAAGTTTCTCTCTGTAGCAGAAAACATTACTCATTTCAGACACTACTGAAAAACAGAACAAACCCACCCAAAACTGTTAAAAACCAGCCTGCAGCCATCACATATTCAATGTCTGAAACAAAAAATCATCATGACTAAGGTTTCCTGAGGTACAAGAGAATCTTTTGCAGCAAGGAGCCACCATTTATGGAACTGGAACTGTCAAGTACATTCAAAATTCACATGAATCCCAATAAATGAATAAAATGTTGGAGTTGTTCAGCCTGGAGAACAGAAGGTTCTGGGAAGACCTTATAGCAGCCTCCAGTATCTGAAGAGGGCCTACAAGAAGGCTGGGGAGGGAGTTTTTACAAGAGCTTATACTGACAAGATGAGGGGTAATGGCTTCCAACTGGAAGAAGGGAGATTCAGATTACAAACTGGGAAGTTCTTCACTCTAGAGGGTGGTGAGAGACTGGAACAGGTCACCCCGACAAGTTGTAGATGCTCCATCACTGGTTGTGATGAGGCTTTGAGCAACCTGGTCTAGTGGGAGGTGTCCCTGCCTGTGGCAGGGGGGCTGGAACTGGGTGATCTTTAAGGTCCCTCTCAACCCCAACCATTCTACGACTCTAAGCAGCCAAGTGCCTGATGTTGACGTGCACACTCTTCATACAGAAGAAAACCACTGAATGGAGACCCAGTAAACCTTACTAAGTGTCACTGACACTAAGCACTCCTTATTTTCACATAATCTCTCAGCCTTCTCTACAGCCTTTTCAGTGCTCCACCTTCTCCACATGCTTTAAGATTCCCCCCTGCCCTGTTTTTCCTACCCAATAACGCTGCAGAAACAGCCTCTCTTCTTTCCTCACCTCAAACCAAGAAAAAGCAGGCGGAACTCAATATTCTGATTTGTTAGAATATGAAACTGGATTGTTGCATCAATACAGCCAGAGCTTTTAGGGTAGGATTCTTGCTCAAGAATCAAATCCCAGGCATTAAAGTGAAGGGAACTTCAAAACAGAAGCTGAACAAATGCATCTGTTTACTGTTGTAACAGCTCACACTCCTCCAAGATGGCAAGTATTCCATGTCATCATCTTGGGAATGATGTCTTGTCAATCCAAAGGGACATGATGCTTAAAAAATCGTACAAGTGGATCCAGTGAATGTAGTCCAGTCTAGTAACTGAATCATCTGTTCCCGGGCCAACATATATGTTTCAGAGAGAAGTCTCAACATATAAAGTGACTAACTTCAAGTTCTCTAGAGGCTTATACCAAACTGAAAATCAACCCGTGCTTTCTGCTATTCTGAGAGCTGAGGCTAGTGGCAGCGATTGTATAAACAGGTTTGTGCATGCTCTGCTACTGCAAAACCAGCAGAAACCACACTGTAACCACTGATCCATCAGTTAGCATTTCAAAGAAACTATTGTAATGAACAACACAGCAGAGATCCCCATCAAAAATATGATCCACTGAAAACTCAAGATGTCGCAGTAAAAGGGCTTAAAAGTGTAACTATTTTAGAAGAATAAAAAGATGTCCCTTTACACAAAGCTCTGAGTTTACCCTAACAAATCCTAAGTGTTAAGTATGCACTTCATAGGCTGCCTTTTCTCCTGACTACCTTGTCATGCTGGGGATGAACACGTGCTCCCAATGGGTGACACTCCGAAGCCACCATGACCAAGGAACATGGCTTGGAAGTAGCCTACTCAGCCCCAAAAGCTCATCTCAGTTCCCTTGGTTTGAATTTACTACCTACCTGCCACACAACCATTAGTTTTATTCATTGTTTTGGAAGAGTCCAACAGGGTTAGGGATTTTTAAGAACATCTTAGTTCATTAGCAATCTCTATGTTTTACTGAAGGCAAATGAGAAAAACTTATGGACCTACCTGAAAATGAACACACATGAAGCATTGAAAGAACCAGAGAGATGCTTTTCAGTTGGCTGACTGTTCACCAGCCAGTAAAACATCCAATTTTTACTGACAAATAGGAAATCATTTTTCCTGCAGGATGTGTATACGTTAAATAACTTTCAAAACCCTCCCTGGTCAGAAGAATCAGCTCCACGCGTTCCTTCTCACTTACCACCAGCATTGTAAGGAACACAACATAGTAACTCAACCAAGAGTAACCCCTCTCACTCTAGGACACTTTCTCCTTCAGGTTCTGGGATGCTTTGGAAGAGCTAAAGATGAAGTTTGCAAAAAAAAAATCTGCATGACTCCCTCTTAAAAACAAAGGGCAAAAGGAGGAAGTGGTCTCATCCCATGAAAACCAAGAAGCAACAGGATCCAGCACAGGATCAATTATTTCAGACATGTTTTGTGGTATTGTTTTGTACAGGCATTTGAACAGAAGATGCAAGATACTGCAAAAATTGAGAGCATTTTCTAGCATTTTATAAAACTTTCAAATAATCAATGTTACCCAAGAAAATATTCTTACACAAATAAAAGGAAGGCAGCATCCTCCTATAGGATGCATTCCAGAAATTTTATTTGCTCAGCATTCCTCCAAAAATATGTAAAATGAAACCTCTGCACCTCACAACAAAAAAAGAGAGAGCTACTTGTCAGGGGAAAAAAATAAATATAGGAACCATGTATGAGGTGTACCGAAAGGTTAGAGCTTAGGGAAGCAGATCAGCCCAACTAAATGAACATTTTAACCCAAATATTAATTCATCTGTACCCATTTTTCCCTCTCGTTCAGCGGCATCATGGTTTGATGACAAACTGCAGGAACAAGTTTGCTACAAAAACCAGTATATCATTTGCAAGTTAAACTAATCTTCAGTTCATCACAGAAAACCAAGGTCATAGGAGGTATCAATAATAAAATTACTACTTGAGATAATCCTCCAGGCCAGGAACTTTTCAAATATTTCCTAAACTGAGGGCAGTACTTCAGCAAATTATTGATTCCTGAAGTTTTGCTTCCAGTATCCCATTCTTCACATGGACGTTCCCCTAAGGGAGATAAGCTTTACACAAGGATTTTAGAAGGTTTTCACATGGTAGATGGGCTGCTATTAGGAAAGACAGTATCCACAGGAGGGAAATGAAAGCACCCTACTGAAGACTGAGGTTTCAGAGCTTAACTTAAGCACCCAGCTCTGCAAATAGCCCTCAAACAAGATGTAGAAGTATTTTCTTACTTCATAAAGTTTTAAGTAGGAAACAAATCTAAGAAAGGTTTCTTTTTCCATATAAGTCATACTTAGTTTTGTTTTAAATTCAAGAGCCACTTTTACCCCCCCCCCCCCAAACCAGCTTAATATTTCTCAGGAATCTTCGTATATGTCACAAGAACCCAAAATGACCTACTAAGATCAAAGCCAGGCAGCCTCCTCACCTGCAGGGTCTAAACCCCACTTCTGACCTCCTACAACAAGTGTGCCAATTCAGCACCCTCACTGCTCCCAGTTTCAAAGGCCAGGCCACACATGTGCAAAGAAAAGGAGCACTTTTGTAGTCCCCTTTCCTCCACACTTACCCTTCCTTTAAGTGAATGTGTCAGGATGGTTTGAGTGCCAAGCACAGGACAATGTTGCAACAGCATCATCCAGCTGTTCTTACAGAGGTATTTCAGGAGCCTCCAAGATGAGGAAAGGAGAGAGGAGAGCACCCCAATATCAAGTCTGGATAGCCCGAATTTAAATCGGGACACAAGACCTCGTGATTCACCAGCTGTAGCCCTGCCTTGCATTAATGTTCAGATGAATCCTTCCTTCCCCCCCAGACTGTAACTAGTTGCCTGGTGAAACCTAGGTGCAAGTTTGTAACTAAATATAGATGTTCTGCTAAATTTGGTAAATGTCTCCTTACCAAGGGGTTGCACCACGGCTTTATATAATTACACAGGAGTATTTTGCATCTTTACTTTCTACACCTATCATTAGAAAACGGTTGCTGACATTTATTTTAGGTCATGCACCCAACTGGGTCAACCTGCACTAAAAGAAAACTAGAGTTCTGTAAGAAACTCCAGAAATCAGTTCATTTTGAAGTGTTACTGAATAGGGAGCATTAACCATCACTAGACAGATTGTTTCTAGCTACCAGAGGCCAGGCTTTCAAAGTTGCTGAGGTACCTACCAAGATTTTTCAAAGAATTAGATAGCTAATGAGGCTGGGAAAGAATGTACACCCTCCTGAGCCACTCTCTGCATCCTTCAGCATCATCTCCATACTTTTGGAGATGGGAACCCTTTATCCCTCACTGTCTTCTAATCACTGAATAATTCTTGAGAAAATTTTCCATTTTGTTCCCCCCCTTATTTCCTCAACTTTGAAAGAGCTAGTCAAAACAAGAAAAATATCAACTGCTAAACTAAACCAGGTTGTTCAGAGAAAAGGTTTTTGTGTCTAGCATTAGCTACGTGAATTGGTATCAACCATTTTAATTGCTATCCTCATGGTTAGGAAGTGCTATTTAGATAATTTCAGCTATAATACAGAAAACTGAAATGTGTATTGAATTGACCTCAGCAGTCAAAGATACACTGTGTATGTATTTTAAGAAGTACTGTCACGGTAAGAAGGTTATCTAACGTAGCAATGCCTTTAACAGGCTACATTGCCAATTTGAAACAAACTACCCAAGTATTTATTCTCAATTCAAAACCCAGCTTGAAAAATTAAGAGACCTTGAATTTGTGGGGGGAAGGACAAGGAAAAAGAAAAAAAAAAAAAAAAGGAAAGGATTAAACCCCAGACAAAATCTCCAAGTACTGAACTGATCTGGAGTGCATGCCATTCAACTATTAATTCTACTCATTGTAGGAGGTAGGTTATGTCTGATTTTTAATTATGCTTTATGTAAATATCCCCAGAGGCTTATGCAATAGGTACAGGCTTAAGTAAGACAAGCTGGTGGGGGCAGGCAGCCTGCTCTGGAGAGGAAAGCTGAGAGCTGAGTTGACTCCACAGCCAAGGGGTGGGTGAGCTCCAGTTGCCATTGAAGGCCTCCAAAGCCCTGAGTTAGAGAACGCGAGAACCTTGCTCCGTTTGTCTGTCCGCCGCCAGAAGCCGCTTAGAGACCCGAGCTCCAAGAGCCACTGGTACTGCTGGCAGCACAGCTGCCTTCTCCTACCTGATTTACACCAGATCAGCAAACTGCACAACCCCGTGAGCACGAACACTGCCATATTTATCACTTTCTTCAACTCCCTATTTCTACAGCCCAGTTTTCCACCACGATGGTTTCTGGTAAGAAGCCCCGCGGCTCTGTGGTCAGAAGCCCTCGGGCAGCAAGGACCTTACAGATTTCACACTATCAACTGCCAACCTGCAGCACACCTTCACCTTGACCTACAGGCTTCACGACTAGCACGGAGGAGGCTGTTTAACGCTCATGCCTTTGGCACCACTTGAAGTGGCAGCGAAACTCACAAGGAGTGGTAGTAATATACTTAAAATTGGACCAAAATCTCTCTCTAAACAAGCAGCAGGCTGCGTTCAAACCCCGATCAAGCTTAGAAGGCAACCGAGCAGCCCCTTACACCGAGGTCAATTCCAGCTCATCTATCAGACTGCAGCCAGGGTTGAAAGCTTCCCCAAGCGCTCAGGAGAGCTCTGGCTTCCCCTCTGTTTCACACAGAACCAGCACAAAGCCTCCCGGCCTCCTCCTTCCATGCCCAAAGGCGTGCTTCAGCTTGCCATTGTTTCTATTTGCATGGGATAATTTTAACTGGTAATTCTAGAAAATATTCTATACAGCTGCAGTGAAATTTCACCTTGCAGACCTGACACAACTTTTCTACGGGATCCACTTCAGTCCCTGCTGGCCCAACCAGCAGCCTGCCACAGAATCACAGAATCGTTTGGGTTGGCAAAGACCTTTTCAGAGTCCAGCCATTCGCCTAACGCTGCCAAGCCCACCCTGAGTGGGCACTGAACTAGGAAACCAGAAAGCTTTGATTTTTTTCCTCCCAGTTGTGCAAGGCAGGATAAACACAGCATGCTCTCTTCACCTGTAAAATGGGGACAGTACTCCCACTGCAAAGCACTGAAGGTCTGATGTAAGAAAAGCAATATATTCTTTAAAAAGTTAAGCTAAAATGTATTGCTCTTTCCATTCTCTAAATACTTCATTACTCTTCTTCCTGCGCTTCCCTGATGACTTTCTTTTCTACCTAAATTGCCATTTTGTCTAATCCAATTGTTTTAGCATATTAAACTCACGCTAATACAAGGATCCAAACCATAAATGCCACTGCAGACACATAGCAGAGCCTACAGAATATTGTACCATTATTTTTATGACTTCAAAAGTAGAGAAAAAAAGTACAGATCAAGGCAGAGTGGCAAATGCTCACTTTATTTAATTCTCCCCTTCTAGTTCTCACTAATTCCACTCACTGGTAATAGCTGAGGGCATACACCCAAATCAGTGACTCATGGCACAAGACCACAGTCCAAACAGTCACTGGGTTTTCAAAGCAGTGCTGTTCAAGAACTGCAATGTTCCACCCCGAGAGTTTAATTGCCTTGTCTTTCTTTGATCAAAAAAAAAAAACAAACCCAACAAAAAACCAACCCAAAACACACAAACCACTGACAACAGGTGCTTCTTTAGTTCTTCTACACAGAGAAGAAAAAAAATTTGGACAAAAAAAGCCTTGGTTGTTGCAGCTATACCCCATAGCCTGGCAAGGCAGCACAGGTGGGAGGCACATCCTTTCCAGCCGTGCTCTCTCCCCAGGTTACTCTCCACAACCAGAAACACAAGACAGAAACAGTCTCCAGGCAATTTTGACTTTGAGATTAGCCCAGCTCTTCTATGTGTGTTCTGGAAAACTCCAAGTGTCTTAATTCCAACTTCTCCTTTTTTTTTTTTTTTTTGTTATTATATATTTTAAATAAGAAAGTTTTTCCCAGGTTTTTCAAACAAGTAATTTTACTGGAACAGCTGTTTGGGAACCTTTATTTTTTTGACCTCAATGCCAACCTCCCAGACACATTATTTATAATAGGCTGTCTTTCTTAATACTTGCTATTAGTCAAAAGACCCATCAAGTGCTTAGTAAACACCTTAGCTGTTCAATCTTCACATCCTTTAAATAATGGGGCGGGTTCAAAAGGGATAAGCTTTCAAAGCAGAACTCTGCCCATCCTGTGAAGAGTCACAAGCACTCTGATGCAGCCCACTTCCCAGGTTCTGTAACTATTGCTTTTTATCTTCAAAGATACGTTAAAATATGACACAAAAGATACCCTACAGAGCAGAAACTCACAAATTACTTGCATCCTATTCTAGCTACAGTAGGTCTTCCAGCTCCTCCAAACAGGTATGTACTTGAACATGTAACCCCATATCACCATATGTCCAGGATACCAAGCACGCAAGGAAAGTTCACGTGCAAACGCCCATCTACCTGATCACTAGGTTTTCAGTGCAGTTAAATGTCCTGCTGTTGACACAATTTTTTAACTCAGGTTAGGGGATCCCAAGCAAAGCGCAAATGTGGAGCTGCATGGGTTTAATCCCTTCTTTATTCAGAGAAGGCCTGTCAGTTCAGGTTTCAGGAGGACCGCACAGAAGAGGATCGTTGATGGAAGGCAAAAAAAAAATGTAGACACAGGAGGATGAATGCAGGCTCCCCTCCTTCCATTTCTTCAGGAGAAATGTGGACAGATATTCAACTACCCACTCCTGGCCCCCAAAGAAAAAAATGGTCTGTATCATCTTAGCTACCATCTTCTTCCTCCTGCAGCAGCACACAGAAGTAAAAAGCTTGGAACTGCAACAAACTCACAAGAGCCAGCCACTTTCTCCTGCTTTCAACTAAGACTACATAAGGGCTGCAATGGCTCTGGGAGCTCAAGTCTTCTTTCTAAAAAAGGCAACTAAAAAAATAAAATTCATCCTTTAGTGTAAAACGAGTGGGCAGAGCAACAGATAAAAGCCTTTATCTTCTCTCCTTAAGCTACATAAAGCAGAATTAGATACGAGTTTGCAGGCCCAACAATGCTCCATTTGGGTTGGGATGAGGATCCAGTCCCTCCCCCACATCCTTCCCTTAAAACTGCTGGCAGGTTTGGAAGATCAAAAGAACCCTCCATTACCCTCTTCCATTTTGCTGGGTAAGAAATATTTCCATTGCATAAAATCGCGTGTATGTGTGTATATGTATCTGAATTTTAATGGAGTCTGGGAATCCCATATCCTTCCTCCCGAGTCCAGGGCAGCAATACCGGGGGCCGGAGGCTTTACTTTGTTCTCCGCTGGGTGGAGGATCTCACCTCCCCCTCCCAACCTGGTTCAAAGTGGAAACCGCTCCCCGAGGTCAGGAGGCAGCCACACGGGAGACATCTTTCCCCCACCCTCCACGGGCAGCGAGGCAGCGGCCAGCGGAGCGCCCCAAGAGGGTGCAGGAAGGGGGGCGCCCAGCCCCTTCTCCCCAGGGCCCGCCGAGAGGCGCGGCGGTTCCGAGACACCCCCCACACACACCTCTCTTCTCTCCGGCTTCAGGAGAAGGCCCCGGGCCGCCATGCCCGTGCATGGACGTCGGGACCCCGCCCCCGCGGCTCCGGTGCGGCCGCTCACGCCCATGGCGGAGGAGAGGCCCGGGCCGGCGCGGGGAGGGGGGGGGGGGGGGGGGGGGGG
>WUAM01000431.1:26696001-26722040 GCA_024336885.1 Actenoides hombroni
GTTATGTTTTTACTTGGGGGGGTGTGTGTGAGAGGTTGGTGTTGGATCCCACCAGCACAGAGAGCTCTGGAGAACAGCAGCTGTAGGGGTGTGTGTGTGAGAGGTTGGTGTTGGATCCCACCAGCACAGAGAGCTCTGGAGAACAGCAGCTGTACTGTGCTGCCCAAAAAACTGGCAAAGAACTGAAGGACACGCAAGGCTTAATCTTTATGATTCAGTTACTAACTATAGGATGGTCTGTGAAATCTGAGTGGCTGCTCTCTCGCCCATCTCCTTGGGTAAGACTTGGTGCAGAGTTCAGTGCTGAAGCCCAGCTGCTGAGAACCTGACAGGTGCTGCAATGCTTCAGTGAACCCCAGGGACAAGCCTGTTGCTGTCTGCCTCTGGTCAATCCAGAGTTTAGAAACTTAAAGCTCCTCTATCTAGCTATTGAAAAAGGGAAGAAGTGGTTAACAACAGTGGGATACTGGGAGTCTGGACTCCTGATTCCTGTTCCGGATCAGAAAGAGACCTTGTTCTCTTTGGCACGGGCTCCTTTTCCAACTTGACATCTTCTGATTTCTCAAATGTGCTCCTCTCAGCCTTTCCTCCACTTAGTTCTTGATCTCATGCCTGCTGCCCTGGGCCACTCACTTGTAATCTTCTGGATGTCTTGATCCAGTTATAGTTCTTCTGCCCTGCTACTCTACATAATTTCTCCAAGCAATACTGAAACCTGAGAGAAGAAAAGAGGATTTCCATGGCTTGTGTGCAATATGTGTATCTGGCAAGTTCTAGGAAACAGCTGCATTTCTTTAAAAAACTCAGCTTTAGACACAGAACTGCTGTAGAATGGGTGCATCTGACAAGTCAGGGTTTGACAAATGTATAAGCAGCAGAAAAAAGGGTCTTACAATAAAAATAATAACTAGTTAAAAAAAGAAATAGGTGTTTTACTTAGCCTTTCTTGAAATAAACCTGTTGGTTATAGTCCCCCCACCTACTCCATGCCCATTGTGATAGAAGATTATCGATACAGCTTTACTTGATGCTTGTCTCCCTTGCCTTGAGACATTGAACTCTTTAGGACCACTTTTCTGTTGGGACTAGGTGTGAGACATTCAAACAAATCTGTTCTCTGCATCTTTTCTTTATCCCCAACTTTCTCCCTGCCTGTTGTTTAGGCAACACAGAGGAAGGAGCTACATGTGTAACCGTGAAGGAGATGAAATCTAAACTGAGCAGATGAGGGTCAGAGCAGAGACAAGCTACTCCTGCAGACTGCTGTTGTTGCTAGAAGGCACAGTTTGATCTGCCGTGATGCAGAGGCACTGTGCTGTCGTGTAACTGTCAGAGCCTTCACAAAGTATTGCACTTGCAGGACAGGATTTTGGAGGTCAGGCTTGTGGGGAGTGAGGGCTGTAGCCAGGCCCCTTTATTTTGTTCCTACCTCCAGAAAGAGGCAATCTGGGCTCTCTTGCCAGTGCATCCTGTCTGTTGCTTCAGTGGTGCAGAGATTTCTTTGCTTAAATGCTAGACAATATTTTAGGGAGCTTTGATCTGCTCCTGGTTTTGTGGCTTGCTGTGCCAAATGACTTTCCAAAAAAATTATGGAACATGACTCTTGTTTTTGAAGTTGTTCAAGCACTTAAAACATCCCTCTGATATTCTGAAATGGCACCCAACTTCCATTTCTTTTAATATTCAGTGGACTTAAACTACTGTGTTTTGAGTCTTTCCTCCCATTTCCTATAGGAAAAGTTGGAATCAAGGACTAGAGTCCCAGAGGAAGTGCTGAGTGCTAGAGCACATCACACAGGGTATAGGGCCCTCTCTCTGCTTTAGTGGGGGCACCCAAAGTTGGCTTTCCTGCAGCAGGGAATGGCCAGGTCATTGGACCAAAGCAGTACTGGGAGAGTCCCAGTTGTATCCCAGTCTTGCTTGGGGCTGCCCTTCCAGGTGTGGATACCAGTGTGGTGTTGGTGGATATCTAGCTGTGGGGCAGGGTGTGACCAGGTACCCAACACTCAGGGCCCACAGCTGTTGGGTGGAGATGCCCAGCGTCAGTCTCTGGTCTGATGTGTGTGTGTCAACATAATATATAAATTTAATGTGGAACAGCCTTAATATAAACAAGAAATCTAGGTCTGAGCATCCTCTGACCTAGCTGCCTGTTCAGAGCCTGAAAGAAGAGGGGTTTAATTCACAACCCCTGCACTAAAACGTTGAAGTAAAGTATGAGGAAACAATCCTGTGGGATGAGATCATTGTGTTAGACAAGTTTACTGGAGACACAAGAACCAAAGTGCTGAACTCAGGAATGCTACAACTGCTGTCTTGAATTTTTATTTTTGTTTTCTCCAGAACTATTTGTTGAATTAACAGAATGCTTCGGCCAGTTAAACAAAAACAAAGCAAACCCTAAAATAAAAATAAATCCACCAGGCTTCCCGAGAAGAAACAGTTTTCCAAAACAACATCCAGCCTTTTGGGTCCACAAATGCTGATTCTAAACAGTTTGTTTTTACTGATTAGGAAACAAGTGTGATTGTTTTAGCTCTAGCTAATTTAACTCGAGCATCCCAAAATAGCTCTGTATTAGTGTTATGCTGGAATTCTTTTGACTCGTTATCTTCACATCCACTTCTGTGATGTTTGCTGGATTTCTTTCTTCAGTGCTTTGTTGTAGCAGGAGTTGAAAGGTGCAGAAGCCAAGGCTCTAACAACCACAAGCTGATGGTTGGGTCTTCCTCTTCACTCTTGCTTTTCAAAAGAGGTGTATCCTGATTTCCTCTATAGGTTCTTGGTGAACTACTGCTGCTGAGAAGGGTAAAATGAAGTTTGCCTGTTAGAGTGTAGCAGTGTCTACATAGCAATGCATTTACTGCTTCAAAGTTCACCTCTTTGGTTACAGAAGGTTTACCAACAGGAAAAAACAAACAAGCAACTTGAAAAAAAATAGCAATGTCTTTAGGGTTGGTTGGCCAGGGTGCTCACACCAATGTTTACTTGTTTGTGTTTCCCTGCATGCATGTTGATTTGATGGTGTAGGTTTTTGTACTGGGGTGGGGTTTTGTTTCTTTGGGGTTTTTTTTGGTTTTGCTTTGTGTGTGTGGTTGCAATTTGTGTTGTTTTGTTACTTTTGTTTGTTTACGTTTTTTCCTTAGGAATTTGTGGGTAATTCTTTAAAATACCAAAGACTTTAGAAATGGATCTTGACTTCCCATTATCAGAAAAATTTCTCGTTTTCTGGTGCTTGCAACTTTCAAATATGGTACAACTGAGGCTGCAGAAACTCTGTTTGAATTGCATCTGCTGGCAGGCATGATGCAGTCATTTGACTTCCCTTTTGCTTCACAAGCTACAGGTCATCATCCCTGCATACTAAAACATTACATTAAAGCAAAAGTAGAAGATAAAACCACTAAACCAGGGATGTAACAAGGAGAGAAGCTCCTTATGGAGATTTCACCTCCATGAACTGCAGTTGTGTTTGCACAGCTTTGCCACATGATTCGAGTCTCCAATGTTATTAATTCCTGTGTGATAGAGGAGGAGGTGTTTGCTTGCTTGCTTTTTGGGTTTTTTTAAATTACTTTTGTGTGAACTGAGCCTTCAAAAATTATTGATGGTGTTCTTTAAAAGCAGACCACAGTCCTATTTTATTCTTTTGGGTTGTGCTATATTTAATACACACTTAGAGGTATATTCCTGCTTTCTTTTTTTAAAGAACCAAGCATGAACAATGGTATAAATCTACCATCTAGTTAAGTGTCTGGCAATGCAGAAACTGCTGTTTGCAAGCTGTGTTACTATCTTGGCTTGAGGTAATGTAATATGCTGTAGCTATTGACAGATCAAAAAAAACACCCAAACCCCAAAGAAGTTTAAAACTCAATGTAAACATGGCCTGAAGTGCAGAACAAGCCCCAGTGCTCTTCAGCAGGGTGGGATGGACGGGTTGGGCCAGTCTGCGGAGACGTTTGAGGAAGCAAACAGCGTGGCACCTTTTGTTCTCTTCCTTTAGCTCCTTAAAGCAAATAGGTTTATGGCTTACAAATGTTCATCTGAGTAAAAGTTACCCTTATTGTGGCCTGCGTAAGACTGGGTTTGGACTGCTTCCAGTGCTGCTAATCCTGGTCTGTGTGCGGGCTCTGGCGCTCGCGGCCTGAGTTGGCACAGGTTCTGCCACCCACCTGAGCTGCTTCAACCCATGTCTCCTTCCCAAGCGTTTGCTCCTGGTGCATACCCACCTCTCTGAGTGCAGTAGTAAAATGACACGTGGCCTATAAACTACTGTTCCTGGAAGATATTAATATATAATCCTCCCAAGAGAAGCTGCGGGATTTGTTTTGCTTTAAGGTATGTGCTGCATTGGCAGGGGGAGGGGGGAATAGTTACATTGAGCTATATTGGGAGTGACCCCACGAGATGGCTGACCACTAAAATAAAAACAAACGTAGGAAAAGCTTCAACTCATCTGTTCCAATCCATCTGGTTCTGAACAAGCTCTAGTTGAGGCGGATGATCTGTCGAAGGGGCAACTCAAAATCAGACTGAAAAATGTGAAACCCTTAGACATGAAGGGTGGCAGCACCAGCTATAATTAGTCACCGTTTTCCTTATTTTTTAAAAAGCATTGCTTCCTTGTCTTGTTTGGCACTGGGTAATTCATCTAGGATGACTAAAACTGGAATTTGCTGGGGTATAAGCAGTGCTTGTGGTAATCCACATCAGGACTAACGTCCAGAAGCATAAGCAGGCCCTCCGAGAGCGCGAGGGTGCCTGTAATTGTGCCCGGCGAGCGAGATTGCTCGGGATCAGCTCCTTGGAAGCCTCTCTTCCATTGGCTTTCAATGGTACTTAAAATGCAGTAATCCCCTGCTGAGTATGCTCAAAGCTTGAACAGCAGTGCAAGTTCAGAATTAAAAAGTGCCTTTAAATAGATAAGGGCATGACTGGGCTTAGCCCAACTTTTCTCATGGAGCAGTCTAATGAAAACGCTTAGTTTCGAGGAGCAGGATATTCCATGTCAATGACTGTGCTGTGTTACAGCTCAGCAGGTTAGGGCTGGTTTTTTTTTCAGAAATACAATAAATGTATTAAAAGAACGTTATGGCTTTGTACAAAGTTGTTAGTTTTCTTTTCAGTATCTTTTAAGTTTTTGTAGATTGTTTCCCAAACGCAAAGGGAACCATAAAGCTGAAGCTATAATGACCCTTTGTCCGAGCTGGGAGCCAGGCTGAATGGACTTTTAGATTGGCCATTCATTGATATTCTGGCAAAATAGCTCTGGAGTGTTCCTACCTGTGCAAGTGTCCCTCTCTGAAAGGAGGCAGAGGGATGGGGAAAGAGGAAGGCTGCCCCTGGTACCCTGCACAGGTTCTGGCAGTGATCTCCCTGGACCCAAGGGGGAAGTGTTGCTTTGCAGACTAGCAGGAGGGAGCCCCGTGGACCTGCTGTGTGGCCCCTTTCCTCCTGGTTTTCATTCTTTAATGGGAATGGCACCAGCAGGCCATGGAGGAGAAGCACCTGGACCACATTCCCCAAGAGAAGGGGAAGAGAAAGAGTGCTTGTGTCTGGGACAGCTGCCTGCCACCAAAAGCTTTGGATGTAGAGGTTGAAATTGGTTGCACTTGGAAGTAATTGAAAATAGGGGCTCTTCATGGAAAACCTTAACTATAAGCATCACCAGTACTCCACCTTTAATAACTTTAATGACTCGTATGTCATAATGAAGAGTGGCGTGTGCTGAACAAACATCTCCATAACCTCATTCGTTAAAGAGATGAATCTTTCAATATCTAATGTTATGTCTTAAAGTCAAGTAAACAGTCCATTTTGGTGCAACCAGGCTGAGTTATGGAATTACTTACACTGTATGAACATCACTCCATGGGTGCGTAGCTGACAGCATTGCTGACCATCTTGGCTGGAGCCTGAAGATTTTTACTGCCCAGGGCATGAGGGAGTGCTGTGTAAACACTGAGCAGATGGGCACCCCATCTAGACATGGATCATTGCAGTGGGGGAACAGAGCCCTTCAGAAGGAACCGAGCAAGGAGCCTCACAGAGAGTATGTAAATCACTTTCTCTACCTTAGAGAAACAAAAATCCCAATGTGGAGCTAGCAGAGGGGGGGAAAATAGAAACAAGTGGGAATATTTAGAGTGAGGTTTCTCTTTCAGTTCCTTTGTGCTCTATTTTTGTTCCTCGCATTGCAGTTGAGAACCAGCAGTCGCTGGGAGACCGCGGCTCGTAGGTGCAGCTGACTGGCAAACGTGTCACTGTTACAGAGCTGCTCTTGTTGGCAGCCTGGGTCTGGCTGGACGTTGTCCTCGAGGACCCCACTGCTCTGTAGCTTTTTTTTCCTAATTTTTCTTTGTTTTGTTCCGAGTTTTACCTCCGTTTATGGAGACTGAAAAAATTGCTAAGCATCTGGAATAGAGCAAATCCTGCTCTGTTTTTACTGCCCATTTCCTTTGAGATGGGTGGCCAGCTGAACTTGTCTGTTCTGACCCTTTGCTGCCCATTTCCTTTGAAATGGGTGTCCAGCTCAGCTTGTCCTGACCCAGATATTTCTGATGTTACTTAACAACAGTGGAAACAGTTCCCGTGTGAAGTGGTGGTTGTTACTAAGCTTTGTAATTGCCACCATGGTGCTGAATTTTTTCTGAATCATTGCTTCACGTTTGATAGCGTAGGCGTCGTGTTTGACAGATCTATCAGTGTGTGCTGAGATGCTGCACGGAGAGAAGGTGACCATGAGTGAACTCGCTTATCTGGAAGAGGATTGGGTTTGCTGCTTGTCTTCTGTGAACTATCAATACTTAAAAGCCATCCCAGTTCAAGGGGCAATCTCTTGGAGCTTCTGATGGTGGGTACCAGCAGAGCGGTCTGTGGAGGCAGCTCTTCAGTGCTGACAGTGCCCAGGGGCTGTGTCGGTCACATCATCTGCCAAGCTCAGCGTCACCGAGCAGAAAGGGGCTTCTCAGCTTGGTGATGGAGAGACTCTGCTGTGGGGCCAGTTTTCAGCTGGTGCTGTACCTCCAGGTAGTGAGTGAATGAAGTTCCAGTGTTTGAAAGGCTTGTTCACAAACTCACCCAGGGAAGAACTAAGTCTTCAGAACCTTCTGAGGTTCTTTCATGAGCTTAAAAATTCACAAATAGAATAATGTACATTTAACTAAAACTGGGCAGCAAAATGACACTGCCCTTTTTCTCCAGCTTGGTGAGGAAAAAAAATAATTATCAAGTTGGTTGGTTTTTGTTTTGTTTTTTTTACTTAGGGTAATTGGAAAAATGAGATCCAGATTAGATTTAAAGTTTGGTTTATTACAAGTGCCCTGCAGCACCTCTTACCTAATGAACAGAACAAGCTTCTGCTTTTTCCACGTGCTTCCATAAACCACATTATTTCCTTAAGTAAAAACTTTGGCCAAGATCTCCACAATGTGTGTATCACGAGCTAGAAGCTAAAACACTGAGTTTTTCAGAGTCCTCCTTCTGCTGGGAAGTGAAGCCCCAGATCTAAAGAGTTAACTGGGGATATGGAATTATAACTTCAACTCTAGCTGGCCTGTGGCAGCTTCCCCAGCAGCACCCGCACGCCTTGGGCTGAGGGCTCCATGGTCTCGCATCAGGGAATTCAAAGGGGTGGTTTGAAGCCAGCACTGGTGGTGAAGACCTTCTGCAGGATGCTGCTGGCCAAGTCAGGGCCATTCGATCTCCTTGAAGCAGCGTGTGAACGGACAGAGGTTGTAGCCCCCTGTTTTACGGCAGATAAAATCAGGGTGGTTCTATTTGTGCCCAGCTGCCCGCACAAGTCTCGGCAGCGCTAACTTTGGCCGTCCAAGTTTAATTTGCTGTCGCACGTCTGCCAAAGCATTGCGGGAGGGTGGGAGGGAGGCTATTTTCCCCAGTGACTGCTGTTGACATTTGCAGAATAGAAGTGAAGTCAGCCGCTTATTTGTTCAAAGGTTTTGGTGCCTGTAGTGGTTCTGGGCCAGCTGGGATTGCTCAGTGCCCGTAACCCGACGGGGACCTTCCCAGCTGCAGCAGGGGGAAAACTCATCGCGCTGGGTTGGTGTTTGTCTTGGTTCCTTAGACCAGAGGCGTCAGTGAAACAAAACCGATTATCTTGCTGTACGATCTGGGGAAGCAAAGGAAAGGTGTTCTGTTCTTCTTTGCTGCCTCCGCAAAAGAAAAGGAAATAATTAAGGAAATGTTCATGCAGACACACACAGGTTGAGGGAAGCAGTGATGGGGGAAAGGACCGATGGCTGTGTATCCTGAGGACATCTTGCAGTTTGCATTTTTCACTACTGGCAGCTACTGCAGAAGCGAGGCAAAATGTTAGTCTTCATTCCAGAATGTACAGGGGGGGGTGTGAAGGCTGATGTTTGTTTCTTCTAGCATTGCATACTTGAGGTGAGGGCATCAGAACGCTGTGGTTGGTAGTAGTCCTGACAAGTACCTCCTCTCTGACTGGATCAAGGCTCTACACCTAATAGCAATTTAAATAACTTCTCTTTCCCAGAAGTGTGGTGCTGGACTTGATTTTTCACAAGACCGAGCAAAACCTGCATTTTATTTCGGCAGCCGGGTGTGTGCTGGGACCTGTAAACATCACCACTGTGTGCCAGTGGATTGTGGGGACATGGGATGGAAAGGGGGGGATTGAGGGGACAAAGGGTTTGAGTGAGCTGTGTTGTGAAGAACATGAGCAGGTACAGAACAAAGATGACTCCAGTAACAAGCATGAGCTGAGACCGAGAAGAAACTAGGAGAGGGTTGAGAAAACTGAGATAAAAGATCTATCAGAAGTTCCTGTAGAAAAGAGGTGAAGCAGAACAAGGGAGAGAAGTGGGGGAAGGAGGAGGAAGCAGTAACTAAGTGCAGTTAGTAGAGGCACCAGAGAGAGTTTTAATTGGAGCCCTGTTATAATTAACCACAGTCTTGCTCCCGTGCATTCCATGAATGCATGGAGCAGGTAGTTTTCCTTTCGGCCGTTGTGTTGCTGCTGCAGAGTGTGTGGGTTTCAGGACAAGCAGCAGGTCTGTGTTTGGGTTTCCCAGGCCCAGAGCAAGCCCGTTACCAATGTCACTTGTCACGGGAGCTGCCTCTGCAAACTGATTTCGGATTTCTCTGTAGCAGACGGGGAATGCGCTCTGCTTCTGCCCCGTCTAAAGCTGCTCGTTTTAACTGTTCAAGCATGAGCTCGTGTCACCTAGCAGGAAGACATTGACCCTAGTTGGTGATGGAGGGAGACCTTGACCTCATTGGTATGACCCGGGGAGGCTCCTTCTAAATCCCCTGGGGGACATTCTAAGTAGGGACGGGGCGAATCTCCGTCTTGTACATTCTTTATGTCTGGAAGGATGAAAAACAACTGTAGAGGGTTCCTGAAATTCATGTGAACTTAGTTGTCCTTTACTGCTTTGTGGGATGCCAGTGCCACGTGCTGGAGAGCTGCTTTGGATGCTGATGTTCCTTCAGAGGCTCTTCTGAGCAAGTCGGGCAGCTTGTCGCATGCTGGCGAGCAGGATTGCTGTGACTGAGATGTTAGGGATGCATCTTTCAGATCCCTTTGGCAGTGAAAAACAGAACAGATGGAAAACAGTGGCTGCAATTTCAGTTAAGGCAGCCACTTTCCACCCCACAGAAGAACCCTCTGAATGTAGAAAGCATGGGAATTCAGAGGTCAGTGAGGGGTTGTGTTAAAGCCAAGCCCTGAGCCGTGGGAGCTGTGAAAGCTCAAGTAAAGTCACGTGTACTGCCATGGCTCTGTGTTTCTGGTGGAAGCACCTGGTTCTCTATCATCAAATCACAGAAGGATTTGGGTTGGAAGGGACCTTCACAGATGATCCAATCCAACCCCCCACTGTAGGCAGGGACACCTTCCACTAGACCAGGTTGCTCAAAGGACCCATCCAGCCTGACCTTGAACACTTCCAGGGATGGGGAATCACATCTCTTCCGGGCAACCTGTCCCAGGGTCTCACCACCCTCACTGTAAAACATTTCTTCCTCATGTCCAACCTAACCCTGCCCCTGTTCAGTGTAAAACTGGTGCCCCTTGTCCTGTCACTACAGGCCCTGGTAAAAAGTCTCTCTGTCTTTCGTATGAGCCCCTTTTACATATTGAAAGGCTACAAGAAGGTGTCCCTGAAGCCTTCTCTCCTCCAGGTTGAACAACCCTAACTCTCTCAGCCTTTCCCTGTAGGAAGTTTTGTTTTTATTGTGCAGGTTTGTTTAGCTTGGGAGCACTCAAATGGTAACAAATGACTTTCGCCCAGTGAGAGAGGCTTCCTTGAGTGCATTGCCATCAACTGATTCAGATCCCTTTGGAGGGAATGTGATGACAGGCTCCTCTTGCTAGCTGTGTGCAGGAACTGCTTTCAACTCATTCAAGGACACCAAACGATAGAGGAGATCTGTGTGTATCCATTTCTTCCCCCTAAATCAGGAGTGAGATTAGTGAACAAACCTTTGACGCCAGCATAGTGGTTTGTGTGAGCTGTCCCAGCAATTTCTTCTGCCTCTGTCCAGAATGCTCCAGTTGAGGATGACTGCTTTGCAGAGGTCCCAGTGGATTAACTCGGTGTGCAGCTAGGTATACAAAATATGTCAAAACATCCAACAGTTGTCTGTCTCTTCTTCACTTGTAGGTTTATTCTTCAATCTAAAGGAGTCATTCACAATCAGCTCTTAGAGAAACAGAGAATAGCCGAAGAGAAAATTAAGGAATTAGAGGTAAGTTTGGGGCAGGTAATGATGATGAAAGTAAAACGTGCAAGGTCAACAAGATACTGTTTGCTACATTCCTTGTTTTCAGCTGGTACTTCTCATTCTGAAGGACTGTAACAAGGTAAAACATAGAACCTGCTACAAGTAACCTGCAAGTGGTTGAAGTCACTTGGTTTCTTTGCTAGTTCCCCAAGCCCAGCAGGAACTGTTGGCTCTGTGTCCTGATGTGAACACTGAGGGGTGGGGTTTCAAACCAGCGAAAGGATGTTTGGGGGTTATTTGCAGCAGGTGAGCCATGTGAGGCTTTGCTACTGCTGTGGATGTTAAAAGCTGACGCTGGCTCAGAACAATTGCACAAATTCATGGAAGGGAACTATTGAGAATTACCAAATATGTAGAAATGATATCCTGCTCAGGAAGTCTCTGAGCTAAAAATGTCTGGAGGCTGGGAAAGTATGAGCAGGAAGTACTGTATACGCCTGCCCTGTCCTTACACTCTGCCCTAGGCATCTGCTTGTGGCTGCTGTTGAAGACCGGATCTCGGGGCAGAGGGGACTTTGTTTTGACACAGTGGTCAGAGCACTGCAGTGTTCTTTTGTTCATCTGGTTGGAGTGCTCGAGGTAGAGAAGACTATCTAGGAGATACAGTGTCTGCACGAGTGTCAGCGTTCAAGCGCGTTACCGAACGAGTCTGGGCTATCTTCTAGTTGGCTGCATGTACAGCTTACACTTCTTCAGAGATGTTCAAGATGTGCTTTTCCAAGGCCATCAGTGTATTGTTTTCTTAATGACCCTAAAGTATAATTAATAGAAAGCCCTGTTCCTTGTTTTTTACGAAGTGAGAAAGCAAAGACAGCTGTGTCAAGCTGCTTATCTCATCTTTTAGTGTTTTGGAGACAGTGAGTGTAGAGCCCAGCTAAGCAGGCACAAGCAGGACTAGAAAGTTAGTGCTCAAGCCTACTCAGACCTCTGCAGTTCTGTCTCCCTTGTCTCCTACTTTACATTAAAGCAGAAGAAGAGTTTGTATTTTTTAAATTCCTTCTTAAAACCCAGCTTGCCTGGGCACCTGTAGGGCAAGCACATCACCATAGGTTGTGCTGCCTGGAGTGTTTTCTCTGCCAGATACTAAGGTCTTGTGTTTCTGGTCATGAAAATTTTTTCTGCCCAGGGAAAACAAGTACTCCATGGATAGGCTATATATTTAAGGTGGTGTTAATGCAGACAAGGCAACAGGGTTGGGGGTTTTTACACTTGTGTGATAAAAGTGGTTGTATCCTGACTGCTCTGGAGCCATCCCAGATGCCAGTGGCTTTGCGCAAAGACGTCCCCACGGCTGGGCTTGGGGAACTTCATAGCAGCACGTCTGGATTTGGAAGTGATTGGAGTGTGGCTGACAGCTTCTGTTTACAAACTGCCCATCGGGTCCCTTACCACCAGGTCCATCAGGCTGTGGTCAGCTTTTTGGCTACCGTGCCCTTCAGCTGTGCATCTCAATTTCTTCCTGTTCCTGGTGGGGAATGATCTTGCCTCCTGAACTTTCCAGTTGCTGAGTTCAGCAGAATGGATGGAATTCCCCCCAAATTATAACCTTTGCCATTCTTACACAAAACCTCAGAGCCCATTGCTTTGCAAGTGTGTTTTTCTGCTTTGTAAATCCCTGTTTCTTGAGTCTCTGGTTACAGCCACTGAATTGAAGTTCCCAGCCGTGGGACTGTCTCAAAAGGTGGTGGGAGTGGAAAAGTGGTTACCACATGGGTTGTTTTTTTTCTTTTTAACTGTGGATAGTAGGGCTCAGATTGCCAAAACTTTCAATAGTTTGTTTTAAGTGAACATTCAGGTCCATCTTTTAACTGCCATGCTTCCAGCTGGCTGGCAGCTTTGTGAAAAGGATTTTCCTCAGGTCTGGGATTCCCCATGAAGAGGACAAGCTTTTAGCCTGACCACTGCTGGAAACGGAGCTTTCAGGGGCAATACCTGAGTCCAAGTCAGAGAGCCCTTTATCACGGGAGCAGGGGATTTTACTGTCACAATTGAAAACAAGTTGTGACAGAAGCAGGAAAGAATGTGAAACTTTGTGACCTCGTGCTTCCACTACATCACTGTAAAATAATTATCAAACCAAGACAGGTTAAAACGTCCTTCCATCTGTTAGTAAAACTGGAAGGATTTTTAAGCCTAGGTTTATATTTTTACATTGTTAACTACCTTATTACTTGTATTTTTAACTTTGCTTAGTTGAATCAAGATGGTCAGAGTAATCCTCCAGTATCCATGCAGTGTGGCTGAGCTGGTTACTCGTGTAGAATGAGCTTGAGTCAGTTATCCCTCACCATTGCAGTGCTATTGCCAAGGTATTCTGAAATGTGTGGTTTTGATACAAGCCTGAATTTGAGAAATGCTCTGACTGCTGGCTTGGTGCTGTTTGCAGAGGAGCACTGGGCTTGCTGCTGAGCTCCTCTGTAAATTCCTTCAGATGAGCAGCCAGGGGAGCTCCGGAGTGTAGACTGTTTGTGAAGATGTGGGCTTTAACCTGCTCCAGAGATGTGAGCTGGGTTTCCTGACGTTCACAGCTGTCAGAGGGGGCTTTGAAAACAGAGAGGGATTTTGCATCTGGTTTGAAAGCTTCTTTTCTTCCTCCTCTGCTAATCTCTACTGCAATGCATGACTGCAGTTATTCCTTCTCCCTCACTCCCCTCTCTGCTGTTGAAGCAGTGCATTCCCTTTCCCAAGGCAGCATTCCAAAATTGATGTGATGCTGTTAGTTTGGTCCTCTCTGCCGCTCAGCACACGGCAAAGCAGCGGGGAGAACTGGACCTGTCTTTGTACAGGGCTGTGACCATAAGGCTTGGCTGGAGCACGAGCTGGATGTGCTCAGTGAGAGGAACTGTGTTCTGCAAACACCCAAGCACTGTGGATGTGTGGGAGGGGGCAAACACACAGCCTGTCAGGTACTCTGCAGAAAAAGCAAGGTGCCTTTACACTTCTTGTTCAAGCCAAGGTATTGAGCCTGAGTAGACACACGTAAATACATAGTGTCCTTAACTTCTCAACCCGTGTATAATCCCCCGGAATTCAAATAGGCTGCCCAGGCTTGCTGGCAAAACACACGTACCTGGTGAAAGGCTGTGCTGGTGAGGCTTCCCAAAACCTGCCTGGATCCTTGGGCGATTGGTGCCTCCCTCCTGGGCGGGCAGGGGAAGCCTCCCGCTTAGCAGCGGCGATGGGATTTTTCCAGTCCTGATACTATCAAATTCTTGTTGTGTTTCACAGTACAAGGGGTATGTGTTGAATCTATTTTGAAAGCATTCTAAAGGGATGAGCACAGACTCTTTTTAGCTCAGCGGTGTTTGTGCAGTATTAGGAGAAAAACCAAGTAATGTTTTTCTTCCCTTGTTTTTAAGGAAACCCGATACGTGAGCGGTGGAACAATGCTTGGTTTCAGGAAATGTTATCCGTTTCCATTGTAGGGCTAGATGGGTTCTGTTTTTAAATGTGGCATTTTAAAAAGAACAAACTCTGTGAGGTTATAAAGACATGGAAAATTGATTCTTCATTAGGGGTGGAGAAAGTGATTATCGCCGTGTGTTTTCTCTGATAATATCTGATAGTCCCCTTCTCTCCTGCTATATTCAGCGTGTTTAGTTGTCAGGCGTTGTCAGACTGAATTGCTAAAAATAACAAATAAGGGGGAGGCTCTGCTGGGCAGCTCTGTCTACTGTGTGCCACTGAATTTAGCTCCTTCGTGAAAAGGGCAAAAGCAACCTGCAGCTTTCTGGTTCAATTGGCTTTTGGTTTTAAACGCTGACCGCAGCTTGTTGTGTGCTTGTTTCCCAGGCACTTCTTTTACACGTGCATGGGAGGCTGAGAGGTGCCTGCTGTGGAGATAAAGAGCTGTTTTCTTCTCTGTCTGCCCGGAGTAAAAAACATGATTGGGAAAGCTATACCTAAGTACTTGATTTCTAATCCAGAAATTCTTCCCGTGCTCCCCAGAATGCCATGTCCAGTTGCCCTGTCCGACACAGAACACTGTGCTCTCGTTCATGGTGGACAGACAAGCAAACCCTCTGCTCTCAAATGCTGCCCTGCTCCATATTTAAAGGCTTAGGTGGTGTTGCAAGGCTCCTTCCTGGTAAACTTCAGAAGTGATGGCTGCATTGCAAGGATTTGTGGTGACCAGACAGCAGGGGTAACAACGGACTTCTTCCCTGATGCCGCTTGGATGCGAACTTGCTCGTGCTGTGGCTTCCACTTCTCTAATCTTCTTTCTCTAGGAGCTTTAGCAGGGCTTTGCTGCAGCCCTGGGGTGTAACGGTGGTGCCCCCCCTCCCCGACCCGACGAGTCGACCAAGGCGTTTCCCATGGTTGCCACAACAGTGTTTCTGTGCCCTGTGGGAACAGAGATCTCAGCAGGTGAGGCGTGGCTGGGGAGAAGTGCAGAAGCCTGGCAGCTCCCCTTCTCCCAGCAGCTATGGCCCGGCCGGACCTGCCTGGCGTGGCCACGCGCCTCTGCCGGGCCCCGGCAGCAGCTCTCTGGGCACCCCTTGGGTTTTTAGTGAAACCTTCAGTCGGTGTGGAGGCCAGTTCTGAGGGTGGCTTTAACGATGTGTAAACACCTCTCTTGAGCTTTGTGGTGCGCTTTGCAGGCCGCTGAGCGGCTGTCAGAAGGTAGCAGTCCTGAGGTTGTTCCCAAGTTAGACAGATTTCTTCCTGGGATTTACAGCGTAGAAGCTCTCATCCCATGGTTGGCTCAGGATAGGCCAGTGCCCAGGAATGTGTGGTGGGCTTCTTAAATAAACAAGGGAAGATAAGGAATGCTCCCGTTTGCTTTGGAGAGGGGAAGCCTCAAGAACAGCCCTCTGTGCTTTAGGCTGGAGCAGATACTGCTCTGGATGAATGCGCTGTTCTCCCAGCCCATCACTGGCCTGCAGGCACCTACCCAGGGCACCATTTCAAACACACATTGTCACAGAAGCTGCCCTTGTTTCTGAGAGTGTGCCTGGACTTGGTCAGTCCCTGGCTTGGTTTCAGCCCCCTTGGTTTATGGCCTGGTGTGCTCTAAGGGAGGGCTCTTGTGTTTCTGTTGCTCTTTCTGCTGCAGCCCAGCCAGAGCCAGCCTGGGGGCTCGGCTGCAATCCTGACCTGCAAACCCGTACAGAACTCCTCTGGCACAGATTGTTTGCAGGTTTGGGGTGTTGCTGGGGAGCAGACTTATTTTTATTTTCTAGACTTCCTTGTCTTGGAAGGTGGTGTGGGGTGGTGTGGGTTAGTTTTGGGGTTTGTGGGGTATTTTTAGTTTGTTTTTTTTGTTTGTTGGCTATTTTTTTTGTGTGTGTGTGTTTGGTTTTGGTGGGTTTGTTTATTTATTTATTTTCTATTTGTTTCCCCTTCCCAACTTTATAGAATCAGATGTTTGGGAATTCAGAGTCATGATACCTCCTCCTCCTCATGCCCCCAGATCCCACATTGGAGTTTCATTGACTCTCCCTGGTCATCTGTGAGTCCAGAGTCCAGATGTTCTCTGCAGTCAAGACAAAGACAATGAATGCTTCTCGAAGGTCATTCGTTCTAGAGGTGATCTTCTCCCTCTGCTTGCTGTAGATGGAAGCTGATGTGGGGACAGGTGGAATATGGAAGTGAATTTAGCATGTAGGATTAACATTTGGGCTTGCATGTACCCATGCAAGGAGGAAGCTGTGGGAGCTCCACAGCTTCTGGAGATTGCTATGAAAGTGAGCTGCAGAACCTCATTAGGCCCCCTGTGAGGACCTGGCCAGGAAATAGACTTCATCTTGTGTGGTTTTGGGTGTCTGAGGCAGCTGCAGATGTCTGGGCAGGTCCTTCTGGGCATGGAAATTGAGACTTGGTGATGTTCCTGGGAAATGTGTTTCATAATGACTCTGGTTTCTATCATCCAGGCCTGAGTCTGTGCCTTCACTGAGGGCTTGGTCCTACTTTACAGGCTGCAAAGCTGGCGGCTTGGCTTGCTTTTGAGGACAAGGGGGGGGTCCAGCTGCCTGCCTAATCTTGCTGTCATCTGGGGAGCATCCCCAGGCACTCCCATGGGAGAGCAGAGCACTGGGCAGAGCTGTCAGCACCCATCTGCCCTCCGTGGAGATGCTTGTTTTGAAGAAGGGAGTAGCCAAAGCTTATTTTTTTAATTTTTATCCTCTTACTGGTCTGGCTGTCTTATAGGGAGGAGAATCTTCATTCTCATTCCTCATTTTTGAAATGAAAGATATTCTGAGCAATAAGAAAAATAGGCTTTAAAATAATAAAATGGTGAGAAGATGGAGAATGTGATGGACACAGTACTAACCCTGTCAGGGGAAAAGAAATCTTTATGGGGGTGTCCTCTGATATTGGGCTGGGACTGTACAAATTGAAGGTAAATACAGGAGGAACTGGAGCATGGCTAATGCTGCTCTGATTCTTTCTGTCCCCTGAACTGACTGTTGGTGGTAACATGAATAGCAGGCCTTATTCCTTGCTTTCAGGGCCCTGATGAATCACTAACTTTACTCATTTCTTCGTGTTTAAAGCCTCACGGTCTCCTGCTGTCATTTGTCAGAGGTGAGGACAGCAGGATTGTGTTCTCACAGCCCAACTTAACGGGGGTTTTAGGCCATTTCATTTTTATGCAAAATGCATATCCCAGAATCCCAGCATGGTCGGGCTTGGTCCCTGCTCCAGCAGGGTCACCCAGAGCAGGGGGCCGAGGATCACAGAGTCCATGCTGGTTTGGAGTCTCTCCAGAGAAGGAGACTCCACAGCCTCTCTGGGCAGCCTGGGCCAGGCTCTGCCACCCTCACAGCAGAGAAGTTTTCCCTCCTATTGAGCCAAAACTATCTGTGTTCTAATTTGTGCCCACTGCTCCTTGTCCCATCACTGGGCACCACTGAAAAGAGCCTGGCCCCATCCTCTTGACCCTGCCCTTTGAGATATTGATAAGATCCCCTCTCAGTCTTCTCCAGGCTCAACAGCTCCAGGTCTCTCAGCCTTTCCTTGTAAGAGAGATGCTCCAGTCTGTCATCATCTCTCACCCCGGACGGATGAAGGTTGATAGCACCTTGCAGCTCTGAAAGGGAACAAATCCTCTTCGGTCATCACAGGAAAGGAGGAGTTTTTTTGGTTCTGATTCCTACAGTAGATTTGGTAGATAAAGATCAAATGAGAAGACGTTCTGCTTTGAAAATTACGCAAGAAACTTGTTGTGTGATAAATGGTGCACAAGTCACTGGTTGCAAAACACAGCGTTGGCATCTTAAAGACGTAGAAAGAAGAAATCTCCCCGAAGAGGGGATTCCCAGGGTCTTCCACTTCTGGAGCCCTTCTAACTTGTAACATCCCCTGGCATTTTTGTGAAGGGCGGCTGTGGGTGACGCTGGTCTTGGTGGAATGGTGTGTCTTTGGAACAGCACACGGGTGTGGGTGTGCACGTGCAGGGCTGGATCTCTCCTTTGGAGCAATCGGTCACCGGAACAAGTTTCCAAACTCCCAGATTTTTGCAAGCAGCTGCTTAATTAGTAATTCTTTGTTAGTCTTCTCTGCGCTGCAGATTGCAAAGTAAGCACACAGACTAGCTGAGAGGGCAAAGGCTTCGTGAAGGGAGAACTGGAATTTGATGACTCTTTATTTTCACTGTTTCTACCTTTATTTTTAGGTGGGTAATTGTAGATTTTAACAGCGGGAGAATGTTTAACGCGGGGGGTGGTTGCTTTTTAAATCCTTTAGAAGCTATAGAGATGCTTTTAAAATAAATGTATCCCAGAACTTATAGGATTTTTGGGGGCTGGTTTGCTCTGACTTAAAAGAAGGAAAACCCAAAAAATCTAATGGGAAAAGCTTTTCAGGCAAACTTTGCCAGTATGTTCACATTCCTTTGTGAGGGGAAAGTGAAATCCATTATGCATTAATAAAATAAACCCCACTTCTGCTGCTGTGTCTAAATAGTTTTTGTCCATCCAGGAGCCTCCATTTAGTCATCTGGGTCAGAAAACGTTGCTTGCTTCCTCTGATTAGCATTAAGCTGCTTTTATGATTACACTGAAATCATTTTAACACAAAGTTGGTAGATAAGTCTGTCTTTGTCATTGTAAACCAGGGTCTGATTCATTGTCAAAGCTCTCCTTTGTGCTTATGGCTGCAAAAGTATCCAAAGCAACGAGCCGAGCTGGATGCAGGTCCCCCTCCAAATTCCTCCTTGCATGAGTAATAGTTAGTCACAAACCCAGCGCTGCTGTCCTTGCCTTAGTCACCAGCCCCATGCAGTTGCTCCTCGCTGTCCTTTACGCCAGGCAGCTCTGGGGAGGGGGTTTATTTGTGCCTGATAAACCCTCGTCCTGCCCCCATCTCCTTCGTCTTGCCAGGGGAGAGCAGGAAATGATTATTTGGAGAGCGTGCTCCTGCCTGTAGCAGACCTGACCCAGCCCTGAGTCAGCTTTCTAAAGCCACACCTTGCTCAGCAGGTATGCGGGGAGGCTGGCACTGCTTCCTGCTGCCCCACTGCCCGGCTCACTCCTCACCCAGCTGCAGATGTGTGCTCAGGGGAGAGGGGGCTGTCGGGCAGCCTCTGAACTGGCGGGGTGAGGATGCTGGTGAATTGGAAGCTTACATCTTTTTGTTCCTGATTTGTTGAGTCTTTGAAAGTTACAGAAGCAATTTTTCTTTTAAAATGGCCTTGTTCACCTGGGACGGCGAGAGGCGAAAGGGGGGGTAGAATTCTGCAGAAGTCCTGTTGCAGTGAGGTGTTCTGAGGAGCCCTACTGGCTCTGCAGGGCCGTAGAAACCAAAGCACCAAATTAGGGAACTCACCAAGTGTTGCAAGAGGCAGCTTGGTGAGGGACGCTTCCGCCAAGGCAAAAGCTGGGGATTTTCAGAACCTGGGTGAGTTTCCCCTCCCCAGGTTCTCTGTGTTTGACCTGACTCAGCTGCTGTAAGTCTGGTTAGGGTACAGTATCAGACCTGAAGCCAAGTACCTCTGACAACTGCTTTAAATGGGTGATTTTACCAAGATGGGGCGTCCCTAAAGGAATCCTCTGGGTTGATAATATATTTCTGCTGCCATCTACTGAAAGGTTCCCAGTTGGCTTGCTTTTGTAGTGGTTAACGGCGGGCTGGGGTGCAGGAGTTCACTGGAATAACCCATCATTCCCCAGTCACAGAGAGCAACTGTCTCCACAGCGACTGAAGGTGCTGTCCCATGGCTGTGACAACAGGTATGTGCAGTATGTTCCCAGCAGAGCTGGGGCCTGGGGATGGGCAGAGTGGTCTGCAGGCAGGATTTCCTGCCTGTTACTTTGCCCCCTCTTTTGAAGGTGGCCTTCCTTAATACGAAGAGTGGAAAGCAGCACTTGCATTTCCAGGTTAGGTTTTTTCAGACTATGTTCCTCAGGGTTGGTTGTGCTGCAGGGAGGACTGGTACACAATAAAGGTGGGTTTGCACCAGCAGTTCTTTAGACAGGTGCTTCTAAATATCCTCCTGAGTTGGCAAGTTGTGGTGTAACTCCAGCTGACCAGTAAACCCCACAGAGCTGCTTACTCCCCCGGGGTGGGATGAGGGAGAGAATCAGAAAGGTAAGTGTCAAAAAACTGGTGGGTTGAGATAAAGACAGTGTCATAGGTACAGCAAAAGCTGCACGTGCAGACAAAGCAAACCAAGGAATTCATTCCCTTCTTCCCATCGCAGGCAGCGGTTCAGCAAGCCGGGCTCCATCACGGCCAACTCTGACTTGGGAAAACAAAGGCCATGGCTCCAAACATGCCCCCCTTTCCTTCTTCTGCCTACTGTTTTTATTGCTGAGCATGACATCATATGGTCTGGAGTGTGCCTTTGGTCAGTTGGGGTTAGCTGCCCTGTCTGTGTCCCCTCTCAACTTCTTGTGCATCCCTGGCCTGCTCGCTGGTGGGGTGGGGTGAGGAGCAGCAAAGGCCTTGACTCTGCTCAGCAGTAACGAAAACAGCCCTGAATTGTCAACGCTGTTTTCAGCATAAATCCAAAACACAGCCCCACACCAGCTACTCTGAAGAAAACTGACTCCACCCCAGCCAAAACCAGTACACAAGTGCACTTGTATGCTTGATGTCTTCTCTTCTCCATTCTAATCCAGATGGTTTTGAAGTGACTGAGGGTCTCTGTTACCTCTTGGCAAGAATGGCACGGGGAAACCCCAGGGATCTGAATCACCACTTCTCTGAGGTAAATGGCATCATCCTACTTCTGTCAGCAGCTGTCATCAGAAACCAGCCGGGCTCCCTTCCTCCTGCACTTCGCTCTTGAGCAAACTCTGGGCAACTTCCTGAGAGCAGTAACTCTGCTTGGAACGTCTTGGAGTGTATCTAAATATTTGGTGGTTGCTGTAGCGTGGCAATTCCCAGTGTGTGCATGTGCCACGGGGGTGAGGACCAGGGCTGGGCGGAACATCAGGGCGTAGGGCTGCCTGCAGAGCCGCCCCGCCCCGTGCTGGTGCCCGCTGTTCCAGTTTTTCCCGAAGCAGGAGCAGCCTGGGTGCTGCTCAGCAGGTCCACCTCCTTCGTGTTTATGGCTTCCAGGTGAAATCCCGTTCAACGGAGCGTGTCCCAGGCTCGTGAGCTCAGGCTGATCAAAATGTTTGCCCTGCCGCCGTGCGCTAGCGACAGCCTGGGGTGCTGCTCCCGGGCCAGAGAGGTGTGGGCAATTCCAGCCCCTCGGACGGCAGCGGTGGCTTGGAGAGCGAGGGCAGCTCGTGCTGCTGCCGCCTGGCCCCCGGCACCGCTTGTCTTCCTCTCGGGGAAGATCCTTCCCCAGACAAGCATTTGCTCCCAGCTCTATCTCGGGATCTACCGCTCACTTTCCTAAAGAGCGTGCACGCAGAGCCCTTGAGAAATGCCAGAAATGACCCGGGTTCACTTTGGGAGGTACAGAAACCCACTGCCAGCGGGTTTATTGAGCTGGTGTCACAAGATCAGTTGGATCAGGGCTCCTATTTGAGGCACCGCGTCACGCCCCGAGACTGCAGCATTCCTCGACCAAAGCCTTCGAAGCGCGAGGGTGGGATGCCAGCGTTCGGCGGCGGGTAGCCAGGCGAGCTGCGGGGAGGGAGGGAGAGAGGTGTTCCCTGGGAAGGAACCTGCCAGCCTGTTTCGCCCTCACAAATTGAATGTGAAACAAGTTTGTAGAAAACCAGGGTTTGTTGGGTTTGGGTTTGGTTTCTTGTTTTGGTGGGGTTTTTTTTTAATAAAAGGCTGGGATAAGGCATATTCCAATAGCAGGTCCTTACCTTTCCACAGAAACATTTTTGTTTGGGTTTAAGCGTGTTTGTGTTTACAGGTCAGGGGCTGAAGCCCTTATCTCTTGCTGAGGTGAAGAGAGAGAACTTTGAAGAGCCAAAGGAGTAGATGTTGACCAAGAAACCGCTACTTGAGACAGGAATTTCAGCAGCGAGCAGGAGGCGTAACGCAGCGCCAATAAACCGTGGCTGCTCCGCGTTGGTTTCCTGCTGAAAGCAGAAGAGCTGTTCTGGCTTTTGGAGTTCAGCGTGTGCTGTGAAACGCTGAGCCACCAGCTCTAGACAAGGCTCCACAGACACTGCTGGGCTGGCCGGTGCCTGACCAGTTCTTTCTGAGGGCAGAGGCGTCTGAATCACGGTGCTGGGGGAAATGTGTTGCTTTGATCGTTGCAAGTCCATCCGAGGGGAGCTGATGAATAGCTTTTTCTCGCTGTGGAATCTGTGCGTGCTGGCTCTTTAATCTGCCAGGAATGCGCGGGCCGGGTGCGTCACTGTGCTGCTCCAGCAAAGCACTGGCTGTGCCTGCAGCGTGATGCAATCGGAGCGGAGCTGGGAGGCTCAAGCAGGAGGTGACTTCCTACTGTGTCAAAAGGCCACGGGTCACCTCTGTTAACCACAAGCCCTTTTCTTCTTTGGGGTGTGAACTCTTAATTGTATTTGCATTAAATCGAGTATTTCTGCGGCAGCTGCCAAAAGCAAGGAGTGTGGAGCTGGTGAGGGAGCCGGTGCTGTCCTGCCAGGGAGCAAAAGCGTGGGGCTGAGCTGCGGTGCGGGGGTAGCCACGGGGGTGAGGGTTTATGGCACTGCTTTTGCTGTACCCACCGGGGCACCGAGGTGTGATAGTGAGAGATGGCTCGTAGGTGCTGCTGTGTGTAGCCTTTGGCTAGGGCCGGTGAAGCTGGTGGCTCTGAGAGCTTGTGGTGGAGCAAAGAGGCAAGTGGGACTGGCAGCAGCTGGCCAGAGCCACTGTCTGCAGCTGCCCGGCACTGCCCGAGAGCAGAGCATGTTGGCAGTGGGTGTTGCAGCCCATTGCCCTTCCTGGGTTCGGGGGGTCCCGTGTGAGGTGGCTGCAGGCAGGGCTGGGGCTGGAGTGTGCTGCGTGCTGGGCTGTGTGGCTCCTCTGGGGAGCTGCTGGCTGCACAGCCACCCTTCCTTCTGGGAAGGTTCCCAGGAGATCCATGTGTGTTGCCAGTAGGATGGGGCTGTGAGCAGCCAGTCCTAACTGGGCTGTATCTCCCATCACGTGGGAGATGGTGCTTTTACTCTACAGAGCTGGACTGAAACCCTGCTCAGGTTAGACCCTCGCCCCCCACGCCTGGTTTAGGAAGGTTGCAGGAAGGCTTGGAAGTGGGGGAGGCTCCTGAGAGCTGGGAAGGGAGAGTAAGGGCCAGGTTTGGTGGTCAGGTGTGGGACAGCCTCACAGCCCAGCTTCAGAGCCCCAGTTGGTGCTGGGAGGTCCAGCTGGTGGAGTTGGCTCTGCTGCCCAAAGAAGAGTTCTTGGCCATCTCTTCTCACCCTCCATCTCTGTGCCAGGCAGCCATTATCATGGCAAACCTACTTCCAGAAAGCAGAGTTAGGTGAGAGCATTTCCTTTCGGGCCAGTTCTCGGACAGACTGCCAAGGCTGTGGTTTGTCTTGCTCCCAGGTGCTGCAGCCCTTCCTGGCTGGGGCAGGTGTCTGCCATCGGCAGCGGAATTAGCTTAAGGGAATCGTGAAACTACGGGCTGGGGGCATCGACTGCGCTGGCTTTTGGGGGACAGCTCCAGTTTCGCACCCTGTCGACTGTCCCACGTGCAGCCCAGACCTCGCTCAGCCTGTCACTGGTGCCATGTGTTGGTCTTGTGTCCCAGTGCAGGTGGCAGTGCCCTTCCTGTGAGAGGACAAAGCGGGTCGGAGGGGGGGATTGAGGGTAAGGGGTTGGATGAGAACTGGTGGGTGGCCTGTGGTGGGACCGAGTGAGGGCACAAGAGCATCTCCTGTGCTGGAGCAGGCAGCTGGCTTCTTTTCTGAATGTGTGCGACTCATCCTGCCCTCCTGGAGATCTGTAGCTGCAAATCCTGCCACCTTCCCGTGTGCCTTCGGCCACCTTCCAGACGACCTCCCCTTCCCCTCCCTGGCTTCTGTGGGGGAGTGGCTCCTTGTGCGCTCACCGGACCTGCAGCCTCAGGCCATTCCTCCCTGTGTGGGAGTTGCTGTGCTGGTTCCTGGGAACAAAGCGCTGCTTCTGAAAGCTGCTGGAGGGTGGCAGGAGGCTTGAGCTCGCTGCCCTGGCTGAGCTGGCATTCAGAAGCTGTGCCTCTTAAATGAGTCTCAGTTACACTCAAGGAGCACATTTTGCAGTGTGGCAGATAAATCTCTAGCACTGGGCTGTGGCAATCACGACCCAGGAGGAGGAACCAGCCCCTCGCTGCAGCCAGAGCCAGGCTGACAGACCAGCCTGTCCCGGCTGCTGTCTCCGTTTCCTCCTTCGCTGCCTTGCCACCCTCTTTGCTGTGTGACTGGTGGGGAGACACCAGCACCTCGGGCACTGCCCAGCCTGGCTGCAGAGTAGGGCCCTGTTTGCAAGCTGTGAGATTGGGCGTTTGTGGGAGCCGAGTGGCATGTGCCACCTGCACCCTGTCACCTGCCCACAGCAAGTCCCCTTTCTCAGTCCTTCCTGGAGACTCCCTGACTGGGGCAGTGGTATTGCTTACTGGTTTGGGTCACCACCTTACCTGGTTGGAGGCCTGCAGGAGCTGGTGGGGGGTGGCTGGGGCAGTTTAGGGCACTGCCAGTGTGGGGAGAAGGTAGGAGCTCTGAACCCACAGCGTGTGGGTTGTGCAGCCTCTGAAGTCAGTGGCTTGCTGTGCAGGGCCAGGGCGCTGCCGTGTGCTCTTGGGTTTCTAACTGGCAAGCACCAGAGTTACTGGTGTAGAGGTAATAGCAGAGGCTGCAGAGAGGAGCAGCTTTTGATTTCATGAGGCATCAAAACCAGCAGCACAGTTCTGGCATTGCACTGGAAATTCGCTGCCTAGCTTGTGCTTGCCTTGGCACAGGCAGCAGGGAGTTAGAACTGGGAGCGATGGACACATCTCCCAGGAAAATACCTGCAGCTTGTTGTGGGATCAGCTGAAACCAAGCAGCCGGGGGCTGGCCCAGAACACGGGGACGGAGGACGCAGGGTTAACTAGGGCTGCAAGTCAACAAGTGCAAGTGAAAGCGGGAGAGGCTGTGGAAGCTGGGAGGTGGGGTTTGGGAGGCTGCAGAGTGTTCCTTCCCCAGGGAGCAGATACCAGCAGCCTGGCAGATCTGGCTGGACCGGAACAGCCTCCAGGGTGACTTCAGAGCTGGCCCGTCAGCCGGTCCGTGGGCTCCAGGGGAGAGCTGGTGTGACTGGGCAGCTTGCTCACGGCGCTGCTCCCCGGGAAGGCACGCTGGGCAGAGACGCAGCGTTTCCTGTCTAGACCCCAGTAATTGCGGTGAGGAGGGGTTTGCACGTAAGCTCCTGTGCTTTCGCCCCTGATTACCAAAGCAGAAACCAGCAGGCCGCGGCTCCTCGGAAAGGAACACCTCGCTTCTGCCACACCTCTTGGAAAAGGCAGCAACTGTCTGCTCCGTGCTCCCGCTTGCTGGGGGCTGTGAGCTGGAGCAACAGCCTTGCTGCGGCTGCAGGAGAGCTCGGGCACTCTGCTGCCCCCCAACTGCAGCTGCAGGTTTCCTGTGGTGCTCGAGGGATGCTCCTTGAGCCCAGGGATGAGTCTCCTTGGAGGCTACTTTTGGGAGGAAGGAGTACAAGTGGCAGGACCAGCCCAGGTCCTCTTCTCCCAGAAACTACCTCACTGAGGAGGGGGAGAGAAATACAGATTCCCTGAATCCTCACTTGCCTGGGGCTGCAGGTGATGCTGAAGTAAAGAAATGGGTCTAAACCGTGTCCCTTTGCCCCGAGCTGGGGGCTGGGAAGGGCAGAGCATGTCACGGCGTGGATCTGTGTGCCTCGTAACAGCCACCAACTGCTCCTGCTCTGTCTTGGGCCACGCTCAGGGCCCCTCATCCTGGGGGAAGTGGGGC
>WUAM01000431.1:26762884-26775284 GCA_024336885.1 Actenoides hombroni
TGAGAACTAGAATAATACTTCAAAATGAATAACTACATCAGGCAAAAGTCCAATGATTGCTTTATTAAAGCCTTGATCAGAAGCACACGTTCAGATGGCAGCTTGCACTAGCTCATCCCCGTTGGACACAAGCAGCCTTGGAAAGCACTGAATGCCCTCTCTTCGGCTGCTATCCCAAGGGGCTGAGCTGCTCAGCCAGCCAACTGTACCAGCAGGTTTTTATTTTACATTTATTTTCCTAATGGCTTGGGTGGCCTGAAAACTTGAGCAGTGAATTGTGACTGCTCAAGATTGGGTAAAAATCGACACAATAGATGTGCACTGCAGTGTGGCACCGGGGATGAGTCACTGAAATTGCAATTAGGGGAGAAAATAACAGTGGGTTTACAAGCTTCTCTCCAGGAGCATTGCATTTCTCCTGAATTACAATGATGTTTTAGGCTGGTTTATGAGACTTTGCCTTGTGTCAAAAAATACATAGAAATGGAAGTAAGCGGTAGCTGATGTAAAACAGTTTAACAATTAAGAGAGGAAGAAAAATCAGCATTGATTTTTCCAGTGACAGCATAGGTGCTTTGGGAGGGACCTGTTGGGGCAAGCAGAGGAAACCATAGCAAAGCTCAGGGGTGTGGGACAGGGCAGTTGTGCCATGACATGGAGTCCAAGGTGCTGCAGCTAACGTGGGCAGAAAGGACACGCAGGGAAGGAGTTCCCAGGAGCAATGGGAGTCCTGTGAGTGTCCCCTCCTCAGTTACCCAACTCTCAGCACCTTGCTGCAGAGCACAGCAACCACGGAAGATGCATCACCCATGGACTGCAGTGTGGCAGGGAGTCCTGGAAAGCAAAAGTCAATCTTTTGATTGTCTTCCAGTAGTTTTACTTCATCTTTCTAGAAAAGCATGTCCTGCTTTGCAGTGAGCAGGGGTGTAAAGCACAGAGCAAAGAGGCCCTGTTGTGAATGGGCACATATCATCTTTATGGCCTTGCACTTGCATTAGGTTTCAGCAAGTCCTGGCGATGAGTCTGAACTCAGCCCTCCAGTCCACATGGTGCCAGAGAAACTTCTGACCCCCTTGCTCTTTAGCAAGCTGCCCCAGCAAAGAGACACAACTGTGCCACTCACGCTAGGACCAGGGCAGAGGAAAGCTGCTCCTCACCCATCCCCAGGAAGGCAGCAGGCGTTGGCCAGCTCTTGCCCGTGGGCTCTGAACAATCCTCAAGTTCATCTTCTTGGATTTACATAGTTGACAGCTCTGTGCTTCCCTAAGCAGTGGCTTGGGTGGTTCCCTGTCACTGGGGGGTGGTGAGACCTTTTCCCTGCAGGGATTGATGTGAGAAAGGAGGGATATACACAAAGGTTTGGTCCACTCAGCTTACAGCCCACGCATGGTGGTGAGTGGAGAGGCTGGTGGGGGGATGCAGGGTGGCTGCAGCCCCTCTGGGACCATCTGTCCTGGAGCAGGAGGGAACCCCTGGGGTGCTGCATCTCACCAGCATGCCTCTGACATCTGCCTGGGGGTCCGCAGGGTCCCAGACCTCCAGGATATTCTCCCTTAGACTCACTTTTACTTTGCAGTTCCCTATTTCTGCCCCTCTCATGGGGCGGAGCAGAGCAGAAAGAGCCAGCAGAAGGGTGTCCCTGGCTGGGGGAGCTGGGTGGCAGGACCTCACTGGAAAAAAAGCCTGTTTCATGTTTAAATAAGTAGGCTGGATTGTCATCCCATTGTGGGCACAGCACACGTTTCCTGGTATATCCCCCTTCTCCTCCAAAAATAGTCCAAGCTATTGTGCAGGCATCTCTAACACTTCTTTTTTTTTTCTTTTCCTAAAGAAAAATTAATGGCTCTGTACGATATTTTATAGAAATTAACTAGAACAGTGAACTGCAAAAGGAGTTTTGGGAAAAGCACGTTATAAAACCTGGTTTCCTGCGGTGTCTCTGAAGGCTTGTACCACAGCTGAGCTTTCGCTGCAGTCTTTCCATACCAGAGGAGCAAGTTTACAGTTCATTCTCCTGCCTGGCCACCGCTTTTCGTGCAGCACAGGGGCACTTAATTACCCTGCTATCTCACACATCCTAATTTTCACTGAAATACAAACGGTTAGCGGGGAGAGAAGGGTCCTGTGAGAGTTCTCCCTCTGAGCATCCTCAGCTGAGGCGGCTCTCTGCTGTTGGACGGGGCGGTGGAGGATGAGCTAACACGTGGGCAGCAAACTAGGCCAAGCGCTCAGCTCCCGGGGCTGTCCTGGCCCACGGCAGGGATGGAAACAGGGACACGCAAGATGATTTTGCTGCAGAACCCGGCAATGCAGCGGGACACGAAGCGCTTGTGAGTGCAGGGGGGCTGCCGGCACAGGAGCTGTCCTGGCTGGTGCAGCTATCCCAGCGAAGATCCCAAGGGGATGCTGAGCAGAGAAGAGGGGGAAATCCCAGCAATGACACACGGAATTACCACCAGAGGGCACTTAAATCTTGCTCTTGCCGAACGAGCGGGGTTTCCTAGCAAGAAGCCAGCTCTGGATTGCCTGACAATGCACATCCGAGCCTGACTCATTGCTGGCACAGAGAGCAAAGGAAGGCACTCAAAAGGCATTTGAGAAATCATGCATGAATGGGAATCTACTAGCACGATGCAGAGGGCTGAACTTTCCTTCCAGACTTTCTCAGAGAGGTCTGCCCGTGGGGATCCACCCTGCCTAGTCCGGCAAGGTGAGCAGTGAGTGCATCATTAGACTCTGACCTGCGTGGTACCCACCGGGCTTGGCACAGAAGAAAGGAGCTATTTTACACCTCCATCCTGCTCGCTCCGAATATATGCTGTCTTCTGCTCATCACCAGTGTTGAGCAGACAAGGGTCACGGCCCCGGCAGGGATCCTGGCTCAGCACCTGCTGTGCTGCTCACCTGGGTGTATCTGTACCCTGCTTTTCATTCCAGAGCTGGGCAGGGGTAGAAATATCCTCTGTCTTCTAGGACAAATCACAGGGACTGGGTAAGGAAGGAACTGGGAAGGATTTCAAACCCAATTCCGAAAGCTCCTCAATACCCATGAGGATCTGACTGCCAAATAAAGTCTGCAGATGTGAGGACAGCCATGTACTGCAGGTGGAGAATTCCGTTACAAGGATGCAAGAGAAAAACATCTTGTTTTGAGAGCAAGACAGAGCACCCTGTTCATCACCCACAGTTGTCTCAAGGAGGCACCCTGGGGCTCAGCAGTAGGATGTGATGATTTGGCTGAGGTCACAGTGCAGCTGCAGGTCTTGGCACCATGTTTGAAGATGTCCTCTGAGCACAAAGAACTTCATGAGGAACCTGGGGCCAGCAAAAGCTGGAAGTGCTACAGGTGATGGAGAACTGAAGGGGAGTATGGCCTCTAGAGTGAAAAAGAAGACTGCAGATGACAGAGAGCAGATGCTGTGTTTGACTTCATCAAATATCTAGAGAAAATGGGTTTAACCCTGCTGGGAGAAGAGAGGCCCCAAGGCATCTCAGAAGCACCTATATGCTCTGAGAATCTCACCTGGATGGTGTCAAGGTACTGGGAGGACAGGAGCAAGGCTTGCTTTGTGATGTGGCATCTCCCAGCATTTCCTGGGATCATCTTCCTGGTGATTCTCCCACCTTTGAAGGAGTCAGAAGCCCAGGGAGGACCAGTGGCCCATCTTACACTGTGCAGCAGAATTTCTCAAGATGCGTGCTGTGAACTCTCCTGGCTGTGGGAATTGCTTCCAAGGGACATGGGACAGCAGCTTGAGAGGAGCCACATGTGTGCCACAGCATGCAGGGACTTCTGTCTGGGTGGGATATGGAAAGAGGGGGTGATGGTATGGGAAGGCTGTGTGGAGTCCTCATCTGTGGGGTTCTCCCACCGTGACCTGCCAAGCACATGCCCTCCTTACTCCAGCTAGAGCTATTGGCTTTGCCAGGACTGGGCTCCTTCATGCTTTTAGGTTTGGCTGATTACTTGCAATTAGCACTAATTAGTGTCTCTTTTGACAGTGCCTTGTCTCCACTTCCCTCTGTCTTGTCCTTGACACAGCATGTTGGGTGCTGGGTCCCGTTTTGTCTTGAGGCACCTCCACCAGTCTTGGCAGCAAAGCCAGAAGGTTATTTTGGAGCCACAACCTGCTGTCTGGTGGGCGGGTCTGTTGCGTCTCAGCTTTCCTCGACGCTCCCTGATTTCTTTTGCTCTGCAAGACTGTGGTGCTGGGTGTGCTGTCCCACTGCCCAGATAGTTTTGGCTTTTCCTTAGGACCAGGGTGCCAAGAGCAATGTTACAGGATCTCCTCCATCAGTGCTGGCAGAAGGGGACCATGGGGGCCACTGCTGTGCAGCCCTGCCCTTTCCCAGCCCCCTTGAGCCATGGGGCTGGAACAATAAGGGCAGGCTGGTGGGAGCAGAATGGCTGGCACTGGCCTGCCCCTGGCTCCATGGGAGAGCCCCGTGCAGGTCCTCAAGAAGTTAAAACCTACTGGGAATTGGCGTAAGAGCGGCCACAGCAGAGGGTCACGTTTACCGAAGCAGTCTGACCCTCTGGAAGAGAGCAAGCTGGGGTGGCAGCGAGAGGCACAGGGTAGTTTTAGGACCCCAGCTTCCCTGTGAGCAAGCCCAAGAGAAACAGAGAGCAACAGGGAAGGATGTGAAAAACCACCATGGAAATAATACATACTTGAGCATTGGCTCTGCAGAGGTTTTTGGAGAAAGGGAATATAAGAAACCCTCCAATGATGGCCCAGATGACTTGAGCAACTCAACAGGGAAAGCTGGTTCACAAAGTAACGTGCCATTGGAAGCCTCCACCCCTCATTGCAGTCACTGCCTCCCTCTTGTCTCGATGTGTTACGCTCACAGCCTACCCCAGCTCTGGATAGCTGCCATTTGGATGGCATTTGAACAGAGGAGGACAGGACTGGTTGATCCAGCCCCACCGGGATGTTGCACTGTCTGCAGGAATTTACCTTCAAGAGGGAAGCTGGAGCCTCTCCTGCCATGGGAATTCATGGCCTCAGCACCACGAGCAGATGGCCACCCCATGCAGACACTGTGTGCAAACCTGGATGAGCCGTGAGTGTGGCTGTGGTGCCACATGATGGCATGGGCTGAAGGGGACAGACACATCAGGGACTAAAGGGAAAAAAACAAACCCTGAGCCTAACAGAGCCTTGGCTCCAAAGTCCCCCAGTGCAGCTCCTGCTAAATCACAGCTTTCCTACATTTTTCCCAAAGTTCCTGTATCGCACTTCCAGGAGAAAGACAGGCTGAACCCAAGATTTTTATGCATACCAGTGCAACCTCTAAAGAATTGTCCACTAAACTCAAAGCATTTTATAGCTGATTAATGTGAAAGGAAAGCATTATCACCTCCTTCTCCCCAGGCTTGGAACCTGACTGCATCAAACCTAACTCTTGTAAAGGGATTTTTACTTTTCTCTGGGAATTATTTAAATAGATGAGTATTTTATTTAATCTCACAGTCATTAAATGTGTTAGGGCTATGTGGAAGATCTGGGCAGAAATAAAGTGCATCACATTTAGGATGGGGCCATTTTGGTGGGGAAGTGAGGGCTGAAGCAATCGCACCATCTGTGGCCTTCAAGCACCAGTGAAAAACCTCCATGCTGGCTGAAAACTGTTGGGAAGCGAAAGGGAGATCCTGTTCCTACTGGCAGGTGCTGAGGAGCTGGGTACAGAGATGTTCTGGTGAAGTTTCATTTGGATATTCTTGGGCTTAGCCACAACTCTGGTGGATCTTTGCACACAGGCGTTGGCTTTGGATGTCCAGTTGGAAGAAGAAGTGTTCAGGACTGTCCAGGAACTGCTGAAATCCCAAATCCTTTGTACTTCGGTTGGATTAGAGCCCTGAAAAGCTTTGATACGTACTTTTTCAATACTCACAACAGTGTGGTTTGGTGCCTAGTAACTATCTGTTTAACAGCAGAACACACGGCAGTCAGCCTCACCCATCCTTTAGAGATGCTGAAATTGGAGGAAAAAAAAGATTTAAAAGGCATCAAAAAGAAGAAAAGGAGTAAAGAAAAGATGAAAGGAGGCAGAGTCAGACCAGCCACAAGCACCTTGGGAGAGCCACATCCATCTGCCCATGGTCAGGAGGGTGGCTGGGAGCAGAGGTGAGGGCAGGGAAGGCTGCAGGTGGTCAGGGCTCAAAGAGCAGGACGTGCTGAGCCTCGTGGGGCATCTCTTTCCCATCTTGGATGTTTCAGAGCACCAGAGCTCCAGGTTGTCTCCATTTCCTCTTACCTCCCAGCCCAGGCTGAGTGCCTTGCAAGTCTCCTTTGTCTTCCTCTCCAGATTTGCCTTGGGCACCCAGTGGCAGAGGTTAAAAATGCTGATTTTTGCACATGGCTTGCTCAGGATTAGCTACTAAAGTGAGTGGAAAAAACAGCTTTTTACCTCATTTCAAAGCTATTTAAGCCAACTGTTCCTATGTGGACATTAGGTGAAAATCACCACATTGTTTTGAGCAGGAAAGCAGCTTTCCTAGAGTAGAAAGACAAGCATTTTCGTATCCAGGCTTCTCGGTTAGATGCTGGGACATGGCAGGAGGGCTGCACTCTGCGTCTTGGGAATAGGGTCTTTCTCCATCCTGGTGGAGGGACAGTCCCCTCAGACCTCGGGCAGCCTCTTGGGCTATGGCAAAGTGCTGAGCAAAGGCCTGGCTGAGCTGTGGCTGGTGAAATCCAGGTGTGTGGAGGTGGCAGGGCAGCCTGCGGTGCTGGTCTGACTCCAGTGGGTGCCTGCTTCCTGCACGGCAGCTCCCAGAGCATCCCCAACGCGAGCTGCTGGCAGAGGGGCAGCAGCCTGCCTGCATTTCTCTGCTGTACATAATGACTATTCATATTCTACTTGAGATCAAAGCCCACGTGCTGGATATGCACAGGAAGCGATGAGTTTTTCCCTTCAAAATAGCAGTATAATTAAAAAAAAAAAAAATTAAAAAAAATTAGCTAACTCTACTTTGCCCAAATGAGCAGGTCTTTCAAAAGCTCACATATGTGAATGATCCAAGAGGTCTCTGATGTTACACCGCTCAACAGATGGTTTACATTTTTCTGAATCACTGATTCCTATTTCATGTCTGGGCAGAATTACCTTGAGGTGCACAACTGGAAGGCAAAAAAGCGAGAAGCCAGTTCTGCTGTGGCTGAACCAGGGGCCCCAACCCAGCTCTGCACTGCAGAGGAGCCCAGCAGAAGCGGGGCTGTCACTGCACTGCTCGGGTGGCACATGGACAGTCCCCCAGCTCTAACACCAGCAGAACTCAAGGTCCTGGCTCCAAACAGGCTCCTTCACTCATTGAGAGACTTCTGGATGCTGCTTCCATCTGTAGGTCACCTTTTTTTGCTATTGCCTTAACGATGGTGCTTCAGAAGCTTCTTTAGGTTCGTGAATGTTGAGCCCTTGGTAGAGCTGCAGAATTTTAAACCCAAAGGGTGATTTTTTTTAGGGGAGCTCTACCCTATCTCTGGCTTCAGGGCACTGGGCTCTCCAAAAGCACAGGAGCAGCTGCTTTACCCCAAGTGAGCAGTCCCTGGTGGTAGAGGATCTTGGAAGCTTTTCTAAGTGAGAGAGAGCAGATTTATTTCCACCAGCTGGTGATGCTCATGCCCCCACCTCACTTTGCCAATCAGTAAATCGATCTCAAGGTAATTACCATTCAGCCAGAAGATTGTGTTGCTCCTCAACCAAAAATCACCTCTAGCAGGATCAGCAACAACATTCCCTCTGGTTGGTTGGACGGTTCGTGTCACCCGGTAGGTAAGGAGATGGCACTTCCAGGGATCTTCTGTTCAATTAATTTTTTCTGGTCAGTCCTCAAAGTGTTTGTTCCTCCTTCTGGGCAGCCCGGGAGTGATCGGTGCAGGTCAGCTCAAGGAGACACTTCTGGGAGGGAGAGCCAAGTGAGGTGCAGGGAAACCAAGCGCCTGTTGTACAGATGTAGTGCAGCAGGAGGTAGGGCTTGGCTGGGCTTTGCCACCCAAACCCAGCCCCATCCTCATTCCCTCTGTGTTTGCTGCTCTCTCAGGACATCCTTGTCAGGGGTCGAGCTCTTCCCAGCATCCATTGGCACCAAGTGCGCAGTGTCAAACTTTGCATGCTGCAACATGAAGACAGCTTCCCACAGCAGCTGCCTCCAAATGCCCTGGTCAAACTCCAGGAGACGTTTGTGCACCAGCTCATCTGGGAGGTGCAGGGGGATGGCTCTCCAGGAGTCCCACTACCTTCCTCCTTGCCCGACAGCAGAAATCACCATCTGTCTTTGCCACGGCTTTTGATTCCCAGGCCAACTGAAATGCTGGGTGAGTTATAAAATAAAACATAGCAGGAGATGTGCTTCTCCCACCCCTCCCGTGGGTGTCTACAACAAACGATCAGGTTGGTTTCCCAGCTGAACAACTATCTGATATTACCATGATAATATTGCTTCTCCCTTTTAAGCTCTTCTCCTTCCCCACTTTCAGCATCTCCAGTTTTTTAGGCTTGGAGAAACAAATCTGGGGTGAAATAATTCAAATTATATCTCTACAGTTACCATGCTTTGAGGGGTTGAAAAGGAAGCTGTTTAGAGATGGATCAAGTTCATGTCTTTGCCTCCTCATTGCCATTATGTATTTCTTGAAATCAAGAGCAGCCTCTACTCCAAACACCTACATGGCAGTAGTAGGGGGGCTGTCAGTTGGCTTTCAAGTCACCTTTCCATGTGAGCAGTAGTGGTGCTGACAGCAAAAGTATCTGCTCTGGTTTCCTGAGTCATAAAATGCCACCATGCAGCACTTCTTTTTTTCTCGAATAACCTACTTAAGCCAAGGTGCAGAAAAGACAGCAGGCTCTCTGCGGTGCCAAACGAGCCAGTGGAAGGAATTGCTTTGGTTGGAAGCCATCACGTGAGGCAGAGCTGGTTCAAGATGCTCTGTATTCGAGCGACTGGACTGTTGCCCCATCAGTTACAAACAAATGGGGGCAGTTACTAAAGCCACACGTTTGTGAGCATGGGTTTTGTCTGATGGTTCAGCCTGGCTTTTGTTTTAAGCACTAAAATGAGAGGAGGAACCAGCAGGGGCAACAGGATCAGAGCTATGGGCACATCCCTGGAGCAGGTTGAGCCATCCACCTTGGTCTCTCCCGGCCCCTATATTAAAGCATCATTAGAGCTGTGAGGCTCAGCAGTGGGTTGAATAATTGCCTGAGCTATGTTTGGAATTCCTCATGTTAAAAAGAGATTGTGGGGGGGTGGGAAATAACGCTAATGAGGAAATATTTTCTTCCAAAATAAGGGCTTTGCATGGCTTGACAAAGTGCAGAGCAGCTCTTTCCAGCTTATTCTGAAGCATCAACCATTGGCCAAGGCTGGTAGGCATCAGCTTGGAGAAACATCTGTCCCAAATAAGTTTCCTGATGTTACTCAGATAAATGGAGCCATTTATCAGTGTGCTCAATTTCTCCCAAACCAGAAAGCAAATTACTGGGAATACACTACTCATAACCATGTGCTAGCTCTCATAGGAGAAAGAAAGATGCCTATAAATACAGAATTCAGAAGAATAAGCGAGAGCAGAAATGGAAGCAGCACAGGGAGTGGCGAGCAGCTCGGGCTGAAAGATTCGGGGAGAGCTAAGACTGCACTGCAGGGACAGGGGACAGAAATCTTGGACCTTTCCAAACCAGCAAGGGCAAGAGGAGCGGGACTGGGGAGGGGGTAGCTGGGAGAGCCCCTGGGTAGCGTGTGTGGAGCAGGGTCCAGGCTCACGGCTCCCCAGCTGAGTCACAGCTCCGGCTGGCAAAAGGCAGCGCTTGGGGGTGGGGACGGGGATCCTGCCCTGGCTACGAAGCGTGAAATCCACGTCCAGAAAAAAAAAATAATTCAAATAGTGCATAATGTAAGCGTTCGATGGGGTTTCTAACCAGAGATCTAGTGCAGAGAGCGTTAAATTAAACATTAGGTACCTTAGCATGCTGTACAAGAAAGGCGGGGAGAGGAGCAATGCAGGGAGGGATTGCATTATTTAGAGTTTCTCTCCCCCCCCCAGTTCTGAATGCCTGAGAAAGCAGCAGCAGCAGCAGCTCTGCTTGGAGGGGGACACAGTGTGGTCGGACTCTGCATTTGCAAGGCCTGCCTGCTACTGCTGCCTGCTCCTTGGCAGGGATCGCTCCCTCCAGCCCCTCACCGCGCTCCAGCTCTCCCCACTGGCAGCCAGAGCCCTGCCAGCCCCGCTCCAGCCCAGGCTGCAGCTCCATCCCCCAGCCCGGGAGCACCAGAGTGCCAGTTCCCCATGTCACAGAGCAGCCCCAGTCCTCCGGTGCTCTGAGGGGGTGGAAGGTCCCTGAATTTGCCTTTGGTCTCTGTGAAGATCCAAAGCACTCGTCTGCTCCTGCTCCTCACAACTGCCTGTGGACCCAAGGGCCTTGAGCAGGGGCACGGGGCTGGGAGCACAGGGCTTTCCCACGGCCTTGGAACAGCAGAAAGCAGGACCAAGCCACCCTGGAACTGAGTCTGACAACGTGTTACCTTGAAGGATGATGTTTTGCTTCTACCCCAACGCTTTCTTATTTTAAAAAAAAAAAAAAAGAAAAAAGGATAGATATACACTCAGCAGCACTCAGAGCAGCAAAAACTGCAGCTAAGCAGTGCCCATCGCCTCAGGGCTTCCAGCTCAGAGCATCCTGCTCAGCCTGAGCACTGCTGTTTGGGATGTGCAGTGTTGTTTGGGATGTGAAGGGGCAGTCTCATGACAGGGAGAGGTTTGGAACAGGTTAGCTAGCACTCCTTTCAGGCCTTGCAGGGAAAGGCATGCTTTGTGTCTTCCTCAGAACCTACTTTAAAACGCAAGGGTGCATTGGAAAAAAAAAAACCTGCTTTGGAAGACTTTAAAGAACAGCATGAACTAGAAAAACAGCTGCCAAAATTAATTTCCAGCATTAAAAATCAGCACTGATGAGAGCCATCTTAGATCAAATAATTTATTTAGTAATTCCATGTAAACACTTCAGATTTACTAGCAAATACAATGCTTGCTGTTCTTTTAAATAGATCATTCAAAAAATAAGAATCTATTATTAATGGCAGGTTGACTAGAGATCTCCATACTACTGTACAATAAGGAATTTGTTTTCTAATGGATTTAACATCTCATTTTTTCTTGTTCTGCATTTGCTTTACACAAAGCCCAAAGGACACACGTTTGAACTGCTCCCTGACGATGCCACTGCGGGTCGGGGTGTTTTGGGGAACGTACGCAGGCAAATCCTCCCATCCTGGCATTGGTATAAGCTGCTGTGAGAGTGGGATGGCAGAACTTGCGTGAACACTGTTCACAAACACATGCCTTTTTCGGTCAGAAACCAGAAAATGAACAGTGGAGAAGTTCTCTTTGGGATGTATAAAAGCAACGAACTCCATTGTTGGCATTTACTTATCAACACAGCAGTACACATACACGTATCCACAGTCTCGGAAAAGCATCCTATGAGCTGGAGAAAGCAGTGGTTCTGAGGCTTGGTACACCAGTGCACTAAAACCAAAAGAATGATACCTTCTTACATAGTCAAATGAAAAATAAATATCTTTATTTGCTGCCTACTTTATTTCAGTTTTCAAATAAATTTTAAATAAATCTGTACAAAGTATACTGTTACAGTATATATTCGTTAAGTTAACTGAAATGCCTAAGTATAACAACACTACAATAAAGCAGTATAGATTGGCACATCTCTAATAAAGATTAACTTTTACACTCAAAAATCACCAACTGCCGTGAAAACCCTTCAGAGATTTTTTTTTTTTTTTTTTGGTATTTTTATGCGCTGCAAACACATCACAAACCAATTCTCCCCTGCCTTAGGAAGAAACCCACTTCTAACGGTTTCTCAGAGAACGTGAACACCTTTATGCTGTTAAAGGGACACCATCAGGCTAAAAGAGAGAGAGAGATGTTTATATAAAAAAAAAAAAAAACCAAAAGCAAAAACTTTGGTCAAAAACTGGCGAGTTTTAGACCTTGAGCAGTTTTACCCATCTCCCCGAGCGGGCAGTGCAGCCGGTGCCAGGGATGGATGGCAGCAGCACCGGGCACCTCGTGCCGGGACCCACTGGAGAGACTCCTCCTCCTCCTCTTCCCACCCCACGCCCTGGCTGCAGGGATGCCAACTGCTGTGGGAACGCCTCCAGCCCCACACCCCAACCGACAAGAAAAGGATTTTTTTTTCCCCTTTGAGATGAAAAAGGAATCAAAATGCGTGCACCCGGGGGGGGTGAGTTTTGCTTTTTTTTTTTTTTTTTTTTTTTTTTCCTTCCCTCCTAAACCAAGAATACAAAATTGATCGGCAAGCGGCCTCTTTCGCAAGATGCAACGTCCGGTTAGCTGCCGATGAATTATTTGAG
>WUAM01000431.1:26778623-26794120 GCA_024336885.1 Actenoides hombroni
CCAGAGATTTTGCTTTTCTTTTTTTTTTGGGTTTTTTTTTTTTTTTTTTTTGTTCATTTCTTTTTGTTTCGTTTCAGGTTGTTTGTTTTTTTTTTCTTGAACTGACAAAAATCCTAATTTTTCTGCCCTGGGGATCAAAATTGAGGACACGGTGAAAGCCAACCACACGTAGCTCCCTAAACGCACGCTTGAGCGGCTGGTCGATGCGCGGGCACCAGCACTCCCAGCAGATGCTGGGGGTCTTGTACCCGTGAAGATGTAAGGAAGGTGACACAGAGTGGGTGCCAAATGCCACTGGCAACCCCCGGGGTGGGCTGTGCCAGGGCTAAGCTCCGCTTGAAGGACAAAAGCCCAGCCTAAAACCCGTCAGGTTGGATGCTGACACAGGGCAAACCTGCAGGGCAGGACCCCCGTCCCGTCCACCCAGACAGACCGACCCTGCCTGCTGCTACCCGGCCTTAAAGATCACCTGGAAAAGGAAAAGTAGGTATTTATACCCTTGTGGTGTGCTGCGAGGTGTCTGAAAAGGGTCTGCATGGGTTTTGTCTTGAAAACAAGGATTTCCCTCCCTTGCCACGTGCAAATTTTGGTATTAGTAATTCCAGTCCCATCTACCTTCTCCCAGAGATCACCAATAATCCAGCCTGAACAGACCTGTGGTATTAGAGGGTGTCGCACTGGACAGATGAGGGAAGTGATTTTTACTCAAAGAATTTAACTTTTTTGCATTAAAAAACAACAACAAAATGCTCAGAGGCCTGATTGACAGCAGAGGAAAAAAACCCAACCAAACAAAAAGCACTGGAAATGCTGCATTATCTCATGCCTGGTTTATCTTGGGGTTCCCATGGACCTCACCGTGATAATATCTCAGTGTCTCCAAAGGTTGGAAAACTAGATTTAACTCAGTATGTTCTCCCGCAGAGAATCACAGCGAGTCAAAGGGGGAAGATAGTTGTAACACTCCTGGTACTTTTACCACCAAGCCCCTGTATGGGGTAGAACCACATTAAAAGGGTATAAATTGATTTTCCTTTTTCAAGTCATCTTTGACACTCACAATATTAAGCCTAGTCCAATGTGAATGCTAGTATAGAGCTAATTTACAGAATACCAACGATAGTTATCTGTACCTAACAGGATTTAAAGGCAAGTATACTCAGTACATTTAGAAAAAAATACTATTACCAAGATGCCAGACCTTTGACAGCAGTTAAAACAGAAGCAGCCGTGCAGTTTTCTATGTGGACGGACAGCCTTTAGCACAAGTCGCTATTATCATCTGAGCCTGTAACATACAACTTTATCTTCTGAGTTGTCTTCTAGAACGTTTCTAATCTCAGATGTGAAATACATTGTTAAAAAGGGACGGGCCTGATCCCGTGCAGTTGGGTACGTACAACACTCCCCAGTGAAACTCAAAGCCCAAGTTCCTAAAGAGAGAGCACAAGAGATTTTTTTTTCTTTTTTTTTTTTTTTTTTTAATCTTACATCAAATAACTATCATGCAAGCATACCACGACGTTTTTAGATTAAGTACTTCTAAGTCGGCTGGTAGAATTTAACTAGAAGTGAGCAATCTGAATGGAATTAGTATTTCTAGGGGGAGGGGACAAAGGTTGTGCCCAGTGACAACCACCAGATTACCAAGGGAAAAGAGCACAGGGACACCGTGGGGGTCTAATGAACTGTGTTACAGGAGAGTTCACGCACAGCAGCCTCTCAGACCTTAGCACACCCATCTGTAATACCTGATTATTTTCTATGGCGGTCTGCACACCTTCACTTCAATTTGCTTTTGCTACCCAGAATCAGATATTCCTCTTCCTGAAGGAGTAAATCCCTTAGAGGCCAGCAATATTGTTGGAGCATTAAAAATCGCTTGGTTTTCTTCTTTTTTTTTTTTTTTTTTATAACCCCCCTTGCCTGTTGCCTTGCATTTCCCAGGGTCAGCCCCCACCACTGCATGCTCACAGGACCAGATGTTATCATGCTCTTCTCAAAATCCCAGTCATGGTCAGGCTGAAGTCACTTCTCTACGATAAACCAACCACTCTGCTCTTCCAATTGCCAGTTCTTACATTTGAACACTAACTCTAATCCAAAGCCTGTGGGTGCCTGCAGTTAACCTGCTCCTACTGCAAAATCTGGTATTTTATCAAAGCACTTACTCATTGGTACTATGACCTACTGAAGACAGGGAAGGTGGGAGAACCCGGGGTATCTGCCATGACTTCTAGACTTTTAAGAAGCCTAAAACTAAGCTAGAGCAGCAAAGGGTTGCTGTAGCTCACACCAGTTAGCTATGGGTCCTCTGAAGTCTCATGGGAGGAGAGGTAACACAGGTCTGCACACGTCCACACACAGACACACACAACCCTCCCTCAAGAACAGAGCTAGACAAGACCTGGAAAATGTTGACCAAACCTCTCTCCCCACCCCTTTCCTTTCTGCACACTGTTAAACACAAAACCTTGTAGGTTTTTCTTGGTAAGGGAAAAAAAAGACAACAGAGCATACTCACAGCATTAGTTGCTGAGGCATGCTCTGGGATCTGGCAGACCTGCAAGTCGAGCTCGGGAATTTGAACTGGGGGTGTCACATCACAGAAGAAATCTAGATGCCATGCTGCCTGGTATTCTGGGCTTGTTTCTCCTCGTTAGGCAACCAGACTTTGCAGCCTGGACCTAGATTTGCTTGCCAGAAATGTCCAATGAAAATCAACTCTTCTCCACCTGGCAACTTTAGTTTCAGTGAATCTGTGTTTTCCAGAGGAAACCGCTTTGCAGAAAGGCTGAATATCTACTCAAGATGCAGACTTGGAAGCCTTCGCTCACCATCTCCAACTAGACTTTTATCTACCTTGTGCTGCCTAAGTGATCAACATCAGCTGCAACCAAAGGACTCCATGATAGTTACCTTTTCATTACAAGCATAATTTTTAATACCTTCCTGGAAAGATTCGATAAAACCCTTTTAAATAAAGACCAGTCGATTCTCCACCTTCTGCTGTTTGTCAACATGTTCAAAGATTCTGGTAGATTACCCAGAATACAAGATTGACCATAAAATTACAGAATGGTTTGGGTTGGAAGGGACGTTCAAAGACCACCTAGTCCAACCTCCTTGCTTTGCAGAACGTATGTTGCTTTCAAGCTATCACATACTGAAGAATTACAGCCCTTCAGTTTCTCCTTCTCAAACTGGACTTTAGGGTTGTTGATCTGCAATTCCCAGTGCCCCATGTAATACTTTAATTAAAAAAAATAATAATCCCACATTAGGATGTTATAGAGTCATGGATTATACTATGCTATTTTTTAACAGCTCTGTTTTTGCTAGTAACTTTAGCATTTTGGTCTCAAGGTCTTTTGAAACTCCTCAGTAAACCTGCTGCTCTTCCACTTGAATTTAACACTTTGCTCCAACATCTCTGCCTCAAACACTCAAGTTTCAGAGGAAGGGTCCTTATCTTTACCATCCAAAAGGACTAGGTGATGGACAGGGAGGCTCTCAAACATGGCCCGCCCTCCAGAATGATGTGAAGAAGTCACTTAAGTAATACCGAGTAGCACAGAAAATGAACTGTGGCTTCAGTCCTGCACGCTGAGATTTTCTCCCCAGCCTTGCCTCTGATGTACTTAAGGCAGCATTCGGTCCCTAAGGCCCCCAGCTCTTCAGAGCTCATCCTAAACAGCTTAATCTCCAGATCATGGGTCACCTGCCATACACAGGGCTCTATCAGTCTACTTTGCAAGAGCTGGACTTCTGCCTGTTGATGGACTGCAGAATCCCCTTCCTTTCTAACTATTTTACTTCACAGCTTTGTAACTATTTTACTTTGTAACTGATTTCCACTTCAGTTCTGAAGCTCCTTCAGGACAGAGCTTTGGCTAACTTGGATAACTGTAACTTTTCCAGGTTATAGGGCTGCCTTGACAAGTCTAAGGATGTTACTTTTCTCATCTTCTTCCCCGTGGTATTTTATAACACAGGATTCAGTTTTAGTCCAGCGCCTTCCACCCCTGAGGATGCTGAACCTGTAACTGTACCGTGGTCACTGCTATTTGATGGCTCAATGGTAATTATATTTCGAACCAGTTCTTACATTTTGTTCCTAAATCAAGACCAACTCTATACCAGGCTGTTACAAGGAAAGATCCTTGTAAGTAAATCAAGATGTTTGTTCAACAAAATATTAGCCAGCTCCTTCCCAAACAATCTGGCCAGAAACCATGGACACAATCAAATTTACTTTTTCTTGCAGGTTTATGAAGACACATGAACCTGGTTTTCTCTGAGGCCCCATGAAATCCATAACCTTCTTCTTGTCTGGAATGGAATATTTTCTAATACCTCCGTGTCATTAAAATATGGGGTTTATAGCAAACATAAATTTGGCTGTGTGGTCGTCACTACTCCAATTTCCTCTTAGATCTTATTGATACTTTCTAGATCTAGTGCTCTTTCCCACCTTTATGACCTAGCATGCCTACTTGGTAAGCAATGGCAGGTAATGCAGTATCTTAGGGATTTTCATCACCCTCACCCCATGTTTCCACCAGACCAGCTGTGCTGAGGTCTTTTTACTTTGCTGAGCAGTCTACAACAACTATTTTTTTTCGTCTTTCCACACTGGTATAAAGACATCTTTCTCATTTGGATCACAGACCCACTTCTTACCCCAGTCTGCAGCCCAACACTGGTTGCTCCTCCCGTGTACACAACTCTGCTCTTAACCTCCTCATACCCTGTGCTGAAAAGTCACCCCTTGCCCCCAGGAGAAATGGGTACACGTTTTTCTTCCCATCGCTCCCGTTCAGCACCTTTGCCCGAGCCCTGACAGCCTCACCCTTCCACCAGCACTGTGCTCGGCCCGTCCTCCCAAAACCCTGTCCACTTTCTGTGCCACCACTCCAGGGATGCTTCAGATGAAGTGTAAACCAGCCCACACTGTGAATATGTCCTACATTCTGTCTCCGTGCCAAGCACACAAATTTAGCTTCTGAAGTACCTGAGCTTCAAGGGTGACAGTCCCAGGCTTGCCCCAAGCACTCTGGTATCTTCCAGGACCTACTTGTCTACTCAACAGGCAACTCATCAGATGGCTTTCCTAATCACCAGGAGCAGAGCCTGTATTTCCCACAACCAAATCCTCTGCCATCCAAACCTCCCAGAGCTCTGCCATCCAAACTTCCCTGGCTTTGGGAGGCATCTCCAGCACAAAGAACAACTGCTCAACCAAGGCTTTAGTATGAAATTATAAATGACCCCTTTAATCCATTCCAGTTGCAAGTCAAGTTTCCACAAACAAAAGGCAAGGCAGCCAGATGTAAGATGTAAGAGGAGGGACCATGACCATCTGCAGATGACTTAATGTCATCTCTTCTACACTAGCTGAGCAACTTTTGCCTCAAGATGCTTTCTGGAGCTTGAAGTGCCTTCACCTGTTGCACTGTAGAGTATTTTGTCAGGAGTTAATCCTCGTGTGCCCTCTCTGCACTCGTACGAGCAGTTCCTAGTGCAATTAAGCTAATGTTCTTTGATTCCCATTATTTAGCTAGGATTTTTACTTTATGACCATATAAAGTCCATCTTTAAACTAAAACCAGACTGACTGTTAATGGATCCTTTTTTAAATTACTTTAAACCACCAATTAGAGACTTTCATTGGACAAGATAAGTTACATATGGCCTTGCAGCAGCCTGCAAGGAATCACTTCCTCTGACTTTTATTGACAGTTGCAGCTCAGAAGCCAACCTCTGCTGGTTTTTTAAAAGATCGAATGAACCTCTGAACACAGCACTGGCAAAAGACCTACCCACAAACCAAACTGTCTGCACGCATGAAAGCAGAGAAGACAATTACATGAATTTGCAGCGCCTAGTATAGAATTATTAATGCCAGAAAATAATTCAAAGCCTCTAAGTCTCCATTTTGCTCCGAGACCAGCCCGGCTGCCCTTTGGCAGTCCCTGGCAACGGTGATCCTACCGTCATTTATTATTTAGACAAAATAATCTTTTTAAGAAAAAGAAATGTTGACCCCATTTATAACTCTGCACCTGACAAGACGCTGACTTCTTTGCTTCACCTCTGGTGCTGCTCACACAACAGTTTTCTGAGGTTGGCCTGCCCACACAGTTCCTGATAAGCCAATGCTACATTGCCAGCTCTCCTCAGCATCACTCGAGTGGGAGGTTTAAATACCAGATTTCATAAAATCCTTTATCCTTGCCTCCTAGCCCTGGCATTTCTCGAAGCACTGACAGATCAGCAAGCCTTCACAGTTCGCCTAGAAGTGAGACAGCTGGATCTGCTTCTGTTGGACTAATGCAGCAGAGAGGAGCTGGCCCTTGAAAACCCAACACCCACCTCTTGACTCCCAGGTGAGTCTTGAGGAGTCTGGACCAGCTGATGCCAAGGTGCTGATGCACATTCCCAAGGAGCTGCTGGTTTTGAGCCCCTCCGCCCATACTAAATACCCAAGCAAAAGACAAGCCCAGGAAAAGCAAATTCCAAACTTCAGGAGACTACAAGAGGCTTGCATCGTACCACAAACTATTGAGCAACTGGGACAGAGCACAGAGAAATGAAACTTATTCCCTAGTGAGACACTACAGCAAGCCCAGCCTAGGGGAGAGACAGACACTCAGACCAACGTCACTAACCCTCAAATGACAGCACTGCTCTGTGATGTCCTATCCAGACAGGTCCTGCCCAAGATGCAAGAACACTGCCCTGCACTCTGGCACGCAACAGTAACACAGCCCCCCAACTCTAACCAGTTAGGCGAACAACATCCAGCCATCTTTGTCCAGGGCTAACAGACCAACTGGAGGGCACTGCAGATGCGATGAGTACCCCATGACTGGAGCTTAAGTCGCACATCAAGACATTCACCATCAACTGAAGAAAATGCCACTGCTCATTTTCTCCATCCTCAACTCCCAGCAGAAGTCACCCAGGCGTATATCTCATGTAGACTCAGCTCCCTCCAGCTGCTGCGTGAGGCCTGCAGCTCCATCTCAGCACCAGCCACATCAGCACAACTGACACAGAAAACTCACCAGCAGTGGTCAGCCCCACAGCAGAGACCCCCACAGCAGAGACCCCCACAGCAGAGACCCCACAGCAGAGACCCCACAGCACGCGTGTCTTCACATACCAGCCCTGAAGCCCCTGTGCCTGTGCTGGCCCACCCGAGAGCAACTGCGCATCGGTCCAGCAGAATGATGACATGGCTCTGAGAGCCCAGGCTCAGCTCCCAGAGCTTCCTGCAAGCGTGACAGTGCCATCTCACAGCCCAAACCACTGATGTGTGCCAGCAAGACACGGTCTCTTGCAGCAAGAGGGTCACTCACGGGAGCTGCCGCACAGTCTCTGCACCACGTCGGTAGGAAATCCAAACCCACTGGTCACAGGGATTCTGAGGCCATTTGGAAGCCACCTTTAAGAGCAGCTCTCCACCGAAACCAAGGTGCTGACCCGGGTGACATTTCAATGTGTACAGGTTTTTCCCTGAAAAGCTGCCTGAATCTCTTCGAGGCAGGGACTTGGGCTTCCCAGCAGCACGCAGCAGACCAGCTCCCACCACAGCTGCCTCCCTCCAAGGTTTCACTAGCCAAGAGGGACACATCCTGCCATGATTCAGATGTAACTCCACACCCCTCACCTCTCCAATCTGTGACAGAAAGAATGAAGCTTTTCTTTACTTCCCGCATATTTCAAGGTAGTGTTTCAAGAAAAAAACAACAACCTTCTGTGCCCCATCCAGGAAGGGTCAGCACAAACTCCCTCTGCCAGCATCACAGTCTCCTACACGGCCTAAGCCTAGGAAAAAGCTAAGGTGTGTATTTTTGCAAAGCTCATGTCAGGATGGACAGCAAACCAACTGATGACCAGCGAAGCCAAAGAATTATCTGAGTTAAGATCAAATAACCTGCTGGGGAGATCCAGAAGATGTCCATTCCAAGCAAGCGCTCTCCCAGCCAATGGCTGATCCATAAAGGAGCAGAAATATGCCACAGGTCGTGAACCAAAGCCTCGAGACGAGGTGCAAAAATGGGCAGCCACCTACCCAGGCAGTCTCCTCTTTCATCTAGGGCTACATCCACATGAGCAAGCAGCAGAGCCAGAGCCAAGTTAAACAGCAAAGGAGTCACTACTCAGGACCTAATGGTCAAGTTATCTGTGTTTTGGGGATTTTACTCTCCCATGAGCTCTAGCCCGGTTTGAAGGACCTAACGCCCACCCATTGCTAGAGCTTGCCTTTTAGCTTAGTTAAACCCCAAACCAATCAGGTCAAGTGCTCTGAGCCCGCTCTATGACAAAACCAAGGTATGTTACACAGGGAGAGCAGAGCACTTGACTGCAGAAGCACATGCCTGACCCATGCTGCAAAGCTACCACAGACACCACCATGGCCCTGGGGGTCATCTGGTGCAGTGTCCCAGTCACCCAAAATGGGGCAACAGCCACCCACACGCAGAGCCTGCAGCCAGCCCGAGCAGGGCTCCGTTTGGACTGGACCTGGTGCCTTCCAGAGCAACAGGCTCAGGAGCAGATCCCCTCTTCGGGCAGCAGCATCGATCTGCAGAGGGACAGTGAAGCATTGCTTGGGGATATCCAGCCATTCGCTCTGTCTTGTTTTTATCAGTCCCCACTCAAAAGACAGATAGCGGGGCCAGAAGTCCTCTATCTTTATCTTTTCTCAATCTCCAGCTGACATTTTTCCATGAAAACATGCCTCATTCCTTGCTGTATGAATTCAACTTTCCCTCTTCTGCTATATTTTGCCTCAAACAGGCTACACAACTGCTCGCTACTTTGAGGGAAGCAGGCATGACATGCTCCAACTCTCCCAAACCCCATGACTGCTCATCTGGCTTCAGCCACATACAGACTCTGAACTGCTCCCCAGGCAGGGTGCTCAGCTCCATGCCCCCGCCAGCCCGTGCTCCCCTGGCATCAGCTGCTCATCATCACCCCTCGGCCACAAAGGGTCTGCCAGAGCTGCTGGCAACAGGCTCTTCTGCCAGCACAACCCCCTGCCCTCCACCCTGAACATCAGTGCAGATGCTGAAGTGCTTAGAACGGCGGCCAAGACGCACCTCGGCCACCCATCCCTGCCAGCCCAGCGCTCCCCCCTTGCTCTGAGAGCCTTTTCCCACCCTCCAGACAGACAACACCTCCTCTGCGGTGACTGTGAGGAGCTCCTGCCCTGGGACAAGCTCTATTCACCCAGCTTGGTATCCGCCAGCTCAGCAAACATCTTCATTAGTGACAACAGCATCGCACCTCCCTGCAGGAGGGCATGTCCGAAAGCAAACCCACCCATCCTTCCCCTCACAGTCTACTTCTCCAGCAGCCCTTTTCACGCCATCCAAATCGCAATAAAATATCCAGTATACCATTGCAGAAGTAACATTGTGAACCTCTAAAAATGGATACTTGGCATTTCCTACTCTCTGCTACCTCTGGCCGCGTTAATACCACGGAACGCAGTAAAGCCTCAGAGCCCCCTTGTATTTCCCAAGCAGAGGGATGCACTGCAGACCCCCGTGTAGGAAGACTTTCCCCCAGACTGCAGTGCTGCTAAGACACAGTCCCATGGAGAGCTGAAATGCTTTGAAAAGATAAAAAGTGAAAAAGAAGGATAGGTAAGAGACTCCCAGAGCAGACCCAAGAGCACCTGGCATGAACAGCACGGGAGCAGGGGGGCAGCACCCGCTGATGGGAGCAGAGCGGGCAGCCGGGCTCCGGCAGAAGAACTTCAGCTGCTGCCCGAGAGGAGCAGCCTCCCCGTGCCACCGGGACATCGTTTGTCACAAGACAAATCCCACTTAAGGAAAAAAAAAAAAAGCCATGAACTTCAGGTTCAAAGATTAGGCTCTGGTTAAAACAGGCTTTAAAAAAAAAAAATGATCATTTTGCAAGTCCCTTTAGATTAACCTTAACTAGCTTTAAACTCTACACACACGTCTCCTTGCCACGTTCGCAACCCACGCACATTTTGCGGTGCCAGCGAGCTAAATCACGTGCAAGTGAGCGGAGTAAAAGGAACCAGAGGCTTGGGAGAAAAAAAAAAAAGCTCTGGGCTGAAATTATCTTTCATTGTTGCAAGTGGCACAGGAGATGGCAACAGCAGAAGGAATGGAGAATAAAAATGGAACTCGCTTGTTTACCTTGTCTGTTTTGTCAAAACGTTTTGACACCACTTTGCATGCAGCCCGTTTCTCCGCTCTGCTACCAAAAATTCAGATCCTTTCACCTAGCTTCACATGTTATAGAAGAAAGCCAAGAAGAGCAGACCTTCCGGGAACAGAAGTGCCTGTGCAAAAAATACAAAGCCCAGCACGAGAACTTAAAACGACGCTGGACTCGTCTTCCAGAGAGTCCAGACACCAGCGTGAACAGTGACCCTTCGGTTACACAAACTGAGTTAACGAGGAGCAGGCAGCCAGCAGAGAAGGACAGTAAGAAAATAAAAGTTTGGGGAAGTCTGACAAAAAGTAAAAAAAAAAAAAAAAAAAAAAGAAGAAGAAGAAAAAAAAAATAAATAAAAAGGTGCAAACAAGGATTTTAAACTTGTAATTGAAAACAAAAAATTCTTGACGGTGTTTTTCTTTAACAGAGAAACTCTCCAATGCTTAAGGCAGAGCTCTACCTCTTAAAAGTAATCCAAGCTGGTAAAGAAGCAGCAGGTTTTTGAATGAGCAAATCACACGGTTGTGGAAGAATTTGCTTTTGCTGCTTTCTTTTCCACTCGCCTAAGAGACTCATTTTCTACTCGCTGGACTAGCGAAACCCAGGAAACTGGCTGGGTTCTAGTTACGCTTTTGAGTTTTCGTGTTTCACAAGAGCCCCCCCAAAATGTAAACCTGTTTTAGCATTCTTGTACATTAATGTCAGGATTTTCCATTTCTAGCTCCCACAACTTCTGCCACAGACGAGTCAATCAGATTTGGTATATGCTGTGGAACGGGAAATGGGAGGTCTGGGTTTAAAGCAAACATGCAAACAAAAAATAATCATGTCAGTGCTCTGCATGGTGCTGGATCCAGACTTGGTGGATCTGCTGAAGTCTTCAAAACACTCGGTAATTTTACTTTAAAAAAAAAAAAAAAAGAAAAAGAAAAAAGACTTTAACCTTTTGAACTTAAGAGCAAAGAAGAAAGTGGCAGACAACTCCGAGGAAGGGAGACAAAGTGTGTGGGTGCAAAAACACAACGTGCCGTAGTTCACCACCTTAGAAGAAATCAAGAGTTTCACTTTGTTCGACTTTGTTTGTCTTAAGTGCCAGGGAAACGTGCTTCCCAAAGGGTGGTTTTAAGAGTTTACGGGCACCAAGGTGGAAGCATGAGGTGAAGACATGCCAAAAACATCAGGTTTTCAGAAGCCCTTCTTGAAAAAGGGCATTGTGGTTTTTTTAGTAAAAATGCATATCTACCAAATCTCCACTGACCACGGGCCACTTGCGCACGGAAAGTCGCATCAATTGGCAGCGGCAACGCTGACATTTTTCATTTTTGCCTTCTCCTTCCACCCACCTCCCCAGTTTTGTTTTGTTTTTTTTCCTTGGGAGACATACAGCGGCACTGCATTAGAACGTACAAGAAATGAAAACAGTGAGTACGACTGATATAGATCCATTGACTTTTTATTACAAATGTACTTGATCACTTGGCTTCAAAAAAGTTGAAATCAACCCCTATTTTCTGTACGCCAGTACAAAGTAAAATCTATTTTACAAATTAAATACCTAAAAATTTGACAAAAATATTAAAGTTTGATGGAAAAAACAGTTATAAAAACCTTAAATCCCCTTTTAAGAAGGTAAGAGATAACATTCCCTCCCAACCCCCACAGTCCTGTTATACAATATTAATATTCATTTTTTTTTTCTTTAGAATAGGTAGGTATGTTATATCTTGCTGTTAGCATACAAGTCACTCTAATAGCTTTATCTGTATATACTCCAGTTAGTGCATGAATGCCATCAGATTGAATATAATCAACTATCTTTAACTGATCCCTAATTTACATTTCATAGCTTGCATAGTTTGAAGGGACAAAGATTATACTACAGCTAATCATAAAAAAAGGTGGTTACAGTGCTATTTTTAAAGGCAACAAAGTAATTGCTCCCCCCCCCCCAGAAAAAAAAAAAAGAAGTTATCGGTCGGCTCTGAGCAGGGGTTAAAATCCCCGGCAGCTTTCTGCCCGGCTCGACAGGGTGGCCTCTGCCTCGCGCCCGCTGCCCACCGCAGCCCCTCCGCGCTTCACAACGCTCCGGTTACAGGTTGCGAACCGCTTCCTCGGCGAGCTACACCCAGCACATTTCAACCCCTGCGAGGGATACGCAAGAAAAGTGACACTGTCAAGTATTTGTTTTGGTTTTTTTGTTTGTTTTTTTCCCCCCCCCGCTTTTACCTGTTTGCAAATGGCAATTTTTTTTTTCGGAGCGAGCTCCGCACCGCCTATGGGAATGCCTGGCTGGAAGCTCAGCGTCCTGTCTGCACTCTCCGGCCGAGTTGCTGACCACAGGCACGGCTGCCCTGCAGCTTTGCCTGGCCAAGCCCTGGCCTTCCCTGGCACCGGGCCCGGGGCTACCTCCAGGCCGGCCGGCCAGTCCCTCCAGCTCGCGGGGGGCTGGAGGGCTGCCTCCGGCCGCGGCATCGCGAGCGGGACCGCAAAGAAGAGGCAGAATCAACAGCGGCTTGTTTGGTTTCTTTTCTTTCTTTTTTTTTTTTCCTTTCTTTTTTTTTTTTTTTTTTCTTATTTAACTTCTCACAGACAGAGCAATTTTGGTTTTGGTGGGTTTTTTTGTTTGTTTTTAACAACAAAAAAATAACAGTAAGGACTTTGAATCTGGAGGACATTTCTCCATTAGCATAATACCACTTAAAGGGTGGTTGTATTTCAACGGTAAATTACTTGACAGTGTCCCTTTAACTTAAAAATAAAATAATGTCAGTATTGCAATGAATTTCAAGTTTTCTTGCACGTAGTCATTATAAAGTAGTTTTTATCATGCTCTTGGACCTATTCTACAAGACATTTAAAAGCATATCATCAAGGAAAATATAAGGCATACTTCTCAGGAATTAGTTATCTTGGCACATTTGAGCATACTGTCTTTTTTTAAAACAACACATATGGTCAAATATACCTTTCTTCTTCTAACATTAAACAGGGTTTTCTGTAATTTGTTTTAAATACTGAGATATTAGAGCCTTGGTAAAGTACCGAGCACCTCCGGGAAAAAAAAAAAAAAGAAAAAGAAAAAGAAAAAAGCGACAAATAAATCAAAACAAAAACAAAACCAGGAGCGAAACCCCATGAACCTTTACAGTCATTTTAGTCTTTCGTTATCATCATTCATCAAGTCCTAGAACGTACATAACGTGAGTTAAAAGCAAATCATAACAGAACCCCAACGAAACACGCAGAAGAAACCCAAAACGAGACAAAAACTGACCACGGGTTCTCGGACACCGTTCACAAAACTGCCAGCGAGCTGTTACAGGCTGTACTGGTTTGACTGGAACCGCGCGGCCCATAGCGCTTCTCAAGTCAGCCGGATCCCGGGCAGGATCCGGGGCGGCGTGGGCGAGGAAGACCACGGGAGCAGAGCCTGCCTCGTTAGCGATGCTCCCAGGAGCCGGGAGGTACCGGGAGGTACGGAGGGACTCTCTGCCGCGCTCTCATCGCCTCCCGCTACTTATTGCCGGGAAGACAACGCGGCGGCGTGGAACTACGAGCGCCGGACCGCGGCCGTCGGCAGCGCGACAACTTTCTGGGAGGAGGGCAGCGCACAGCAGGACCGAGACAGTCAAATCAAGTAGCGAAACCGAACCAATTAATTTCCTAACTACGTCTAGCAGCATGGAGAATGCAGTCCCGCACACATCACAGTCGAAGTACAATAATCGATGGAACTGCCCATCCAGACCCTCCCGATTCCTAAAGCAGGTTATCAGACAAAACGTTTACATGAAGAACCGTTGCAAATGTCACATTACGCACTCTGAAAAGCTTATTTTACTACCGGGAAATAGGAAAGTGCACATTAAAGCAATTTTTTTCAACATTTCCAGTGATTGTTTAAAAAAAGAAGGAAAGAAAACAGAAAACACCTCACTAACGGCATCTCATAGTTAACTTTCTGTGAACACTAACAGCAAACTTCTTGCAAGGGCAATAACGCGGGGTACAATGGAAACAGCTTGTTCTGACACTTACAGTACATTTCCAAAACAAAAAAAACAACCAAAAAAAAAAAAAAGGGAATTATCATTTCAAATGGGAATAAAAAGACAGCAGGAAATGAAACTCTTTAAAACAAGCTTTTTTTTTTTTCTTTTTTTTTCTTTTTTCCCCACCCTTCCTAAACTCCATCCCTGACCCGGCAGCTCCTGCTCGTACAGGTGGTGCCTTCTACGCGCAGCAGCCGAGGGCCACCAGACAACTTAACTTTGCCAAGAGCCTCGAGAGAAAAAAAAAAACCAAACCCAAAACGACCGCATCCCAAAAAAACTTCCAAGCGGAACAAGATTCTAGTTTCTCTGAAATGCTGTCTACTGAATTCCGGCCAAGAAAAGAAAAGAAAAGAAAGAAAAAAAAAAGAAAAAAAAAGAAGAAAAAGAGTTTTGTTTTCACTGTTTAAGGCATCTATTTTTTAACATTTTTCTCTTCACTCGTAATGATGATAGTCATGCAGCAGTTTAATGATAAAAATATATTAATATTTTACTATACAGCAGCAAGAAGTTAGTCAATTAAAAGCACACCAACATTTCTGAAAAGAAACAAAAACAAACAAACCAAACCAAACCGAACGAAAAAAACAAACCAAAACGACGAAAAGAAAACCGACGACGAAAAAACCACCTGCAAAAGCCTATTATTATGCTCGTTATTATTACAAACAATTTCAATTTGGAGAACACACCTGGACAGCTTAGCGTTCTGACAAATCCGCCGTTCTCCCTACCCTAGGCTTCGAACCAGAGCTCGCGAGCGCGCACGCCGGCGAGGGGGCCGGGCCGGGAGGGCTCGCCAGGTATGTAGCCAGTTCAGAACTAGCACCACAGCTACATGGAAATCCGTTACAGACACGCACCGGGCTGGGGCTTCCACTGCCACACGGAACTCCGAACCCCCATGGCTCAGTAGGATCGCTCTGCGGCTGCATCGCAATGGTTGCTAACAGGCCTACGGGAAGTTAAGGGCACTGGCAGGGATCAAAGCATCGGTTCGGACCTCTCAGGAGGTTAGGAGATAGCGCTAGCGCCAGCGGCGACAAGGAAAGACTCGCTACCTGCCGTCCAATAAACGGGTTGGCTGGAAACCGCTGCACGTCAGGTTAAGTACCCAGAAGAAAAAAAAAAAGAATATATATTATGAACAATACAAGTGCATCGCATATACACAATGACGAGAAGACGCCGACGCAGCTGTAAACCGAACAGGTGCAGAAAAAAAAATATTAC
>WUAM01000431.1:26800844-26813381 GCA_024336885.1 Actenoides hombroni
ACTTGCAGTCCATGGATGGAGTTAGCTTCATACCATTGAAAAACCACTGGATTTTGGGTGTGGGGCTGCCAGTAACAAGCTCCTCTTGCCATGCAGGGGTCTTTGGGGAGGTGTTTATAAATGCCTGTTCTACTCACAGTGCTCTTGGTCCCTCTCTGGCTTGCAGGTGGTCCAGCCTCAGCACTACCACCATGGCTGTTGTCCAAGCTTGCTTTGAAATGCTTCATTCCCTATTCTTTGCAGAGCTGTCCCAGTGCTGAGGCTGAGTAGGGAATTGCCCTGGAAGCGGATCCATGCTCTCCAGGGCAGATGGGCACTGCTGTGCAGATCCCAGAGGAGGGAATTGCCCTCTTCAAAGCTTCTCCTGGAGGTTCGTCATTGTTCTCCCAGCACCAAAACTTCAAGGGAGATGAGTATCTTGTTCTGGAAAGAGATCAGCTGGGAGGTTTCCTTGCCATTGGTTATGCTGGGAAAGGGCTTTTCCAAGTGAGATTGTGTGTATGGGTGGGGCTGGCCAGGACGGTAGCCCCTGCAAGCCTGGTGCTGTCCCTGCCTCTCGTGTCCTTTCCTCTGCCCCTTGACAGGGGGTCTGCACACCTTCTTGGAGGGCTGATCAGGAACAGAAAAAGGCTAGCGGGAGCCTTCTGCCTTTCTGAGTCCCACCCCAGGGTGGAAAGCCAAGTCATCTTTGCAGGGCCAGGTGATCTGCTGAAGGGGCAGAACTGACTGAGGAGACCTGACTGGGGATTGAAAACTTGGGATGCCTGCTCTTTGTGGCATAGGTGGAGACTACCAGCTTGAGGTTGTTGTCCCATAACTCATTTCAGTGTCTTGGGATTTTGCTGAAGGGGTGTGTAATTTAAAAGCTCTCTGGCCATAAGCCAGACCCTTACTGTGGAGGCAACATCTCTTTATTTTGCCCTGCAAGTTGCCTCGGGAAAAACCTCTATAAAGCTACCAAGTCTCTTGATAGTCTGGTTTCCCACAGTGCAAAAAGGGCTGCGGGGTCCACTCTGGCATAGTGTCGGCAAGGAAATAGCTTCACTTCTACAACACAACTCCTTGGAGCAGGACAGAGTAAGTAAGGGTAATGTTTGCTGAGATGATTCTTGGTATAAGAGAAAAGCACATTTCTGTGCCCCAGTCCTAGAGGAGTGATGGCAACTGTGTGCCCTGGCAGTTCCACCAGCACCTCAGGTGTGTTTGGATCAGCTGCGGTCTCCAAGGATGTCTGCTGGTTATATGCTTTTAGATCAGCAAGTCCCAGCTGGGGCTGTGCAAGCCCTGAAGTGGATGGGACGAGGAGAACAGATGACTGAATCAGGCCAGGAGGAGGAGAAAACTACAGCAAATCCATGGCTCCCCCAAATCCTGCTGCTGGGGAGAGCAGGAATTGCCTGGAGCCAATGAGAAATACATCCAGCACAGCAAGAAATCTTCCTCCCTCCCCAGGGACCTTAGGGTGGTTTCAGCCTCTCACAGTGTGTCTACATAGAGGGGCTGGTCTGTTTTTATGGTTTACAACTGAGGATATTGCTTACAGGAATATTTTGGAACCTCATTAAAAAGAAAATTATAGACCAGCCCTGACGTGATCGAGATAAAGTGGTGTGTAAGAGTGCAGGGAACATGAACATCTTCTCAATAATTATATTCAATTAATTGTTTTACAGCCGCTCAGCAAATGCTGTGTAGCAGAGGTAGGAAGACGTGGTGCTCTGATCCCGCAAGGTTTGGACAGAGCAAGTAAGAGGCTGCAGTGCGTGGAGCACCTGGCTTGTGTTAGAGAGGAAAGCTGTTTACAAAACAGGAACATTAGCAAACTGTCTTTGCCAGAGAGTTGGGGGTAGTCTGCAGCCAGCACAGCAGGCACAGCCCTTGTTCTGCCAAAACCAGAGCTGGGGTCTGGAGAGGGAGTGGGGTCTGGCACATTTGAGAGAGACCTTGTTCTGCACTGGGGCATGATGTGAGGTGGGAGAGAGGGTTAATTTTGCATCTCAGGAAGAAAGGCCTGACAACAAATGGCTTAATAAAATATCTGCTTTAATAAGATACACTAAAAGGAAGGATATGTCATAGCTTGAAGGAGCAAAAAGGAGGAACTTCTCCCCAAGGAAGGGGTATGCGCAACACTGTAGGAAAATCCATCCTGGGTCCATATGATGCTGCACGAACACAGGGTGCCCCACATCTGAAGGGCTGTGAGATTTACTCCCTCTTGATTTTCTCTTTTTACTCTGCCTTATTAAGGTATTTTATCAAGACATTTGTTGTTGGGCCTTTCTCACAGAGACTGGAGAAACTCCTGCACCCCCTCACCCCCTGCCCAGCCCAGGCATGCCTTGGGAGCATCCAGAGGAAGGGGGGGTGTGAGGGGCTTGGCGGGGGGTTTGTGAAGGACCACTGCCCCCAGATCGGGGCCACAGCTCCCGGTGGGCTTTGGCTTCTGCTGGCTCTCTGGCCATCCCCAGCCTGGGGAGGTGGGAGGAATGTGAGGGATCCCTGCTCTGAAGGGGCTCTGGGAACCTCACTCAGGTCCTCACCTCATCCCTTCATGAAGAAGTCATGACTCCCTGCAAGGGGAACAAGCCGGGGTTAAGTGCTGCATGTTGTGTCACAGGCAGCCAGCATTTCTGCCCAGTTAGGGAGTGAGAGCCAGACTGGTCATATATCCCAGAGTCACAGGGTCCTAAAGGGGTGGTGAGATGGGAGCCCTGGGGTGCTCCTAGCCAGTGCCTGCTTGCACCATGACTATTGCCAGCACTAGGTCAGGATGATCATGGTCTCATTGGGTTTAGTCTCCTTAATCCCCAGTGATGGAGGACTGCTGCCCCCACGCTGTGCTCTCACCAAGGGATATACTCCCTCCTGGGAAAGAAAAATCACCTGGATGTCCAGCCTAAGCATCCCAAGCTGCACTATAGGGCCACTGCCCCTTGTGACATGCCCCACCATGGAGACTGTGGGTCTATGGCCTTTGTACTTGCCCTCCAGGTAGTTTTTGGCCACCACTAATTCAGGCCTTAGCCTCCTCTTAGCCAGACTAAATGAGACCACCTCCCATCATCCCTTGTCTTAGTCTCCGTGTCCTTGGCCCAATGTGTGATCCTTTGTCACCAGCATTTCATCAGAGGGCAGAGCAGGCAGCAACAGTATCCCTTGGGCCAGGAAGCAGAGCTGATGTCTGTCCCTCATCACTCCTGTAGCAAGCAGAGACTCCTACTGAAGCTTCTATCTTGGCAGAGCCTGGCAGCCTTCCTAGATTTTTGGATGTGGAAATACAAATTGTTGTCCCTGACTTTGCAGGGTTAATCTCAGTGCAGATGCCTGTGGTGCTGTCTGTGTCCTCAGCTCCAGCCAGGACGTGAGCAGCAAAGGGCTGAGGAGGGAGCTACAGACCGGGAAAGGCTCGTGGCCATCGCTCCACGGATATGCCAGGGAAAGTCGTGAAGTGCCAGTGGAGGGAGGATCCGGTGCGCGCATGTGCGTGCCCACGGATCACACGAGTGAGATGCAGCAGATGAGCTGCTTTGCTCTATTTGCAACCTCCCACTGCTGTGGAACACTTTGTAGGGAGGAGAGGGAGCTGAAAATGGAGCTGAAAATTGAAACTTGAGGCTTCTATGCTTGGAAGGGCTTAGGACCCCTATTCAAGCCACCATTCCCCAGAGAAGCAGGAGCTTCTGTGTCTCTTGGGCCCTGTATTTTGCTTTCAAGCTCAGCACAGAGTGAGACTTCCACGCTCCACCTTGGAGCAAAAATCATTTGCATTAACTCATTGAGAAAAGCAGACATAAGGACGCAAGCTGCAAAGTACAGAATTGCAGTGTGATATGAAGCAAGGAAAGAAAGAGGGAGGAGAAGGAAAAACAACTTGGACTTTATTTTTTAATTTGCATCCCTTTAACTGGCTGAAGGACTGCTGGGTGAGGACAGTGGCAGCATCATGGTGTGTCCCTGTGGGTAGTATCCAACCTCCCTACCTGGGCACCACAGCAGGAAGGTTGCATTCAGGACTGCACTACCTAAAAGCCTGATGCCCAGGGCTGGGTAGTCCCAGGTGACTCCAGCCTGGCCCCGCAGTGGGTGGAGGACAAGAGACCTGTGTGCAGACAACCACTGAAACCTGTCCTACAGGGAGGAGATGCAGCAGTGGAGCTAACAGAGGAGCTGACCAACAACTGTAGAGAAGAGAGAGAGTCCAAGGACTTGTCTGTGCCCAAAGTGTGGGATCACTGGGATTCATCCATAGGCAGAAGAAAAATTCCCATGGTGATACTTTGTGAAAAAGCAGACTAAAAGAGAGCAATGCAAAGGCAACAGATAACTAAGACAGGGTGAAGGTGTTTGCAGCAGCTGTCTCGGGACAGAGCCTTCATCTGCACACCCATGTCCTTGACATTCCATCAGCTGAACTGCAGGCTGGGCTGTGAGAGCAGAGCTTGCACATGCCATGCTGGGGAGGACCCAAGACGTCCGGCAGCCCTCCTACTGCCATGGCTCTGCTCCTTCCGTGCAGGCACAGCCCAGGCTCAGGCTGTGGTTTTCCTGCCTGGATTGAGCACTGGCTTCCTTGGGTGTTGTCTTTGGGGAGTGTAGGATATTCCTGGGAAACTACATGCTGATGGGGAGTCACGAGGGGAACAACCAGGTCTCATCTCCAGGTTTCCCTGCTCCTTACATGCAGCAGCCTGGGCACAGCCCAGCCCTCTCCTGTTCTCATCCCTCCTTGCAAAGGGCAGGATGGCAAGATGAGGGATGAGGCTCTAGCACCCCTTTGGTCCTTTCGGCTTCTTATCAAAACTGCTAATTAAAAAGCCAGTTTTATCAAGTGATTTTTTCTGACGAGAAAACTTTTCCATGAGGAACCGGTCCCGAAACCACCAACTCATTTCACATTTATTTCAAATCTAAGCTTTATATCATGTCATTTCCTCCAGGGCTTGATTATCTTCTCAGGAAAAACACTGTTGTTCTGGTTTGTGAGACCTATATTTAATCTTGCCATAAGGTCTTTGCATCTCTCAGTACAGGGCTTAGATGCTGCCACCTCAGCTCCTGGGCTTTCATATTTATTTGAAGCCATTAAACAAGTTACCACTTCTGTAATATTGAGGGCGTGCTCCAGCCACGGGGTGCCTGCAAGCATTAGCTTGTTGCTGTAGAAATGGTCTCCTGAATCTCAGAAATCATTTGGAGAAGGTCTCTTGTCTAAACGATGGCAGACGATATTTAAACAGGGAATCAAGGGCAAAGCCAGACAAGGAGCCTTGTCTGTCTCTATTATTGTGGTGGCACCTCAAGTCCTCCTTCTCTGTGTTTCCTACACATGTAATAAGGTATATACCCACTCAGCATATTTTTACATCAAAACACACAAAACAGACAAAAGTGGGAGGAGGAAACCTCTTCCTGGGTCTGCAGACAGTCGTCAGCACTCAGAGGACTCATCAGCCAGAGGACCTGAGCAGCCCAGTTCACCTCAATGACACACACATTGTGCAGAAAGCTGTTGTTCTGATGGAAATGCTTTCACCAGCTTTTACTGGATGCATGTACCCCCCCTCCCCCAGTTTCAAACTTGCCAGCATTGCTCCATGACCACCAGCCTCGTTTGTCAAACCCGTAGCCAGCACCTCAATCTCTGCAATGCATCACCCATACAAAACTCTGGGATGTCCTGAAGGGAGAAGGAGAGGTGCTGAATATGGACATTTATAACATGAAACCTCTGCATTAGTGGGATTAACTGCCACCTTGGATTCACTTGATGCTCTGGTAGCACAGAGTATCTGCTCTGTTGTGAGATGTGAAGAATTTGGGGTGTTGTTATGAGCTTACAGTGCGATATTAAGGGAAGTTGCCTCCCGTGCTGGGCCTGTCTGCTCGCATGCCAGCATCACTTGGTGTCCCTTTGTGCACATCATTGTGTCTCTGGCAGGAGCTTGCTTTGGAAGATTTTTCACCACTGTTGTGATACACTGCTTGCTGGTCAAGAAATGGTCATTTCTGGTTGAGAAAAACTCATGTGTACTCGCCTCTAGTTGATGTTATTTTTCAATGAAAATTTGGCATGGAGGTAGAGGTGCTCCGAGCAGAATGGGTGGGACTGTACATGGAGAGTTTCTCCTGTCAATACACGGTGCTGCTTCAGAGAGAATGTTCCCTGCTATCACACAGCCCTCCAGGCTGCTTCATCTGCCTTCACAGCAAATACTTAAAACAAGCGTTGTTTGAAGTGCAGCTTCCAAAAGCAGGGGCTGAACTGGGTTTTCAATTCACAAGAAACAATCTTGCAGCAGATGACCTGGACCCCCCTCACCACTTAAAATGCTAAAGCTTAGGACAAGCGTTACCAACATGATGACACCCATTTCTCAGTTTTGCATCCATGCCTTCTAGAGATGTTCAGTCTCTAGAAAAACAGCATCATTAGAGAAGGCAAAACTGTTGATGCTGTTATGACCAGCACTGGTTTTTACCTTTGCGGTGGTGTGTCGTGTCTGACGAGAGCTGGCTGCTTCAACAGATGCATTTTTGACAGTGATTTGGAGATTTTGCTCTTCATTTTTCTTCTTCGTGATACTTCTTTGTAGTTTTTTCAAACTGAGACTCTCCTGACTCAGGATATGCAGGTGGCAACACAGAACTGATACAGGCTGTATCTGGGAAGGGAACTTGGAGGTGCACAGACATACCCAATGCACTGGTATAACTGCAATAGTCATTTAATATGCAGGGGGTTGTAAGGAGATTATACAGAGTGAAGGGAAGAGAGAGAAAAATTAGAGTGGCTGGCAGAGAAATCCAGTCCTAGGGGAGAATCTCTGGGATGGAGGCATCTCTCACTGGTGGCCTGGAGACTGGGGACTGCAGTGCCCAGGAGCTGAAGATACAGCTCCCTTGTGCCCACTGGTGCCATTTTGCACCCACGCGTCATCTTTCTGGTGTCACATCACAGTGCCTGGCCAGCACCATCCTTCTGGAGGACAAGAAGTGTTGCCTCGGTGATCATCAGCTTGCTGCTTGTATCTGTGTCTGCCGGTCTCATGAGAGGAGTCCTCTGGCCGTAGGCAGTGATGACAGAGCAATTGCTCTGCAGAGGCAGGCTCCCCTCTGTCTCCTCCATGCTGAGAGGTGTGAAACCCTCCCAAAGCTGGAGCTGCTGATGAATGTGTTGGATGCAGATGTATCTAAGATGTATCTAAGAAACAGTGTGTGAGAGGCATGGTGAGCCGAGGTTGTATAGGCACACCATCAGAATGATCAATGTGCAAAATTTAGGTACTAAGGCATGGACTGAAACATCTGATTGGAAGGCTGGGAGGAAAAAGGGAAGGCTGAATTGGTTATACTTTGTTTTCATTCATCATTCCTGCTCGTGTGGGTGGACAAGGAATGAATGAGTTTCTTGGGGAGGGCAGCAAATAAAGGAGGCGCACATTTCCTCGAAAGATGAGTGACTTTTTTCTCCCTTGCACCTAGGTTAATATGCCACAAAGGGGCTGGAAAGAACTTTAATATCTCCTCTCCCATGTGAAAGAAACCACTTGCTCTTGATTTTTCTTCCCTTTGATTGCCATGTGCCAAGAGAGAAAAGGTTTTTCAGGATGAGTTTCATCCCTCTAGTGAAGTACTGGTTTGTCTACCAACAGCAAATATGCCCAACTTTTCTTTGGACTGCTGAGCATCTCGCAGTAAGACAGTAGGACAATGCTCTCACAGCTGAAGGAAGGAGGGGAGCTGGATTGGGCCTCCACACCATGGTGGTCTCTTTGTGGGAGAGGCAGCACTGGTGCCTACAGCTACATCCCTCAGTTCTGCCTTCCCCTGCTGGCACTAGGCTGGTGTGTGACACTGATAGACAGGACACAGGGAACACAGAAGGGCAGGGATAAGCCGAGGAAACTGCTGAGATCATGGCAGCATTGATGGTGGAGAACTCCTGAGATGGGTCTTAGTTTGCTGCAGCCATGCTACTTGTTGGAGCCTTTGACACACCATTGGAATAGGAGACTTTGGAGGTCTCTCTCCACCCCAGTCCTTACCTACCTGGAAGGACTGCCAGCTATGGTGTATTTTGACCATGGTCCTGCTTAGTCAGTCTCCAGACTGGAGTTCAAAACAGTGCTAGGTTTGGCTTTTTCCATATAATTTCTGAGTTAAGTATTTATTTGTAGGCGTCCCTGGGAAATAGCAGGAACAAAAATTAAAGGAGGTGAATGAAAACCCAGACCCTGAAGCAGTTGTGTGAGGGGTAAAAACCTCTGACAGTGCTGCTGAGCTCTTGGGGTCCTTCAGGCAAGGTGGAATCTGGGCTGAGCTCAGATGCTCCATCTGCCTTTTGGGGTGGGTTTTGCAACAGGGGGCAGGGGAGAGATGGGTTTTGGAGAAACTGAAGCAGCTGGGGAATGAGACGGTTGTTTTCTGAAATAATGGCTCTTCATGAGGTATCCTGGCTTGTGCCTGAATGGAGAATGAACTGACTTTGCTGGTTGACAAAGAGAAAATATGGAAGATGAAGAAATAAAATCCCAGAAGGGAAGGGCTATGGATGGGTCACAGACACAAAGATTCAAGAGCAGTTGCATTGAGATGGTTTGGTGAAGAAAGGTTTGGCTGATTGGTCATGACAAATGCAAAGCCTCTATACTGAAAGGTGCAGTCAGTTTTATCGATGAGAGAAGAGGTTGGGAAGTATCTAAATTTGCCACAGGTTTGACCATCCTTAAACAGGGCGAAAATTTTAAAAATATGTGTCAGCTTTGAGAGTAAGCAAGGATGACGTCAGCTAACAACCATGGTAATGAAGCTGGAGAATACTCTTTCTGAGACAAAATGAGTAGCAGAAGAGGTCCCAAAGTTGCAATAGCTGGTGATACAGAAAACGGGGATAGGGGTTCCTACCCTGAGGAACAGACATGGGACAGAAAATGCATCTAGATGCAAATGGTGAGATTTAAAAAGTTGTATTTGGCAAACTGGCTTTGGAGCCCCGGTGTTTCTGTCCATCTCTCCATGTAGATAAAACCACTGTAAGTCCCTGACCTATAACAAGGCACAATCCTTGAGCCTCAGCACTTCCTCTTCTGAGCAATTTCTAGAAAAAAATATTGTGGCCAGAAGGCTGCATGGTGATGCATGGAACAGCCCAGACCCAAAGAAAGACCCTCTGCAGATCACTGCCTGAGCCCCCAGGCAATGAAAAGCTAAGAGGGACATGTTAGAAAAGGATATCACTCATTATCACCAGTCCATGGGCACAGGAGATGTAAGCCACCACTCTTCTATCAGCAAAACCAGACTGCCTCCTGCCTGGCTTGTCTGACATCTCAGTGGATAATGGTCAGCCTTGTCCTTGCACACTTGGGGCCGTCTACCTGTGCACCCCCAGCATCCCCTGGGAGGAATACCCTCCAGCCCTGGGGGATGAATGTGGACCTTCTCACTCCAGCTGTCCCTTTGGGACCTGTGGTGAACTGAAGCATGACCTGCAGGTAAGGATCAGCCAGTTGACACCAGCACACTGAAGGAGTCCTTAAGCCCCTTGCAGGTTTTCACCCCAATAAAAAGAACTTCCCCCAGAGTCCACAAAGCTCCCTGTATGGTCAGGGTGCAATGAGCAGGGTGAGGGAAGGGTTGTCTCCCCTCTATGTGGCATTTGGAAATCCCCACTGGAGGCTGGGTTGATTGGGACTTTTCAGCACTAGAAAGACATTGACAGACTGGAATGAGAGCAGCAGAGGTCAGTGGCTGGACATCAGGAGGTATGAAAAATGTCTCAGTGAACTGGCTTTGTTCAGCCTGGAGAAGAAGAGATCTCAATGCTGCTGGCAGCCACCTGGGAGAGGGGGTAGAGGGGCAGAGCCTCTCAGATGGATGCGGTGCAAGAGGCAACAGGCACAAGCTGGAATGCAGGGAATTTCTATTAGAGATAAGGAAAAGGTTTTTTCACCATGAAGGTGGTCAGAACTAGAACAGGTTCACCAGGGAGGTTCACGCCTGAGCTAGGCATGACCCAGAGCAGCCTACGCCCAGCTGGCCCTGCTGTGAGCAGGGGCTTGGACCATAGATCCTGAAGTCCCTGCCAGCCTCAGTTATCTGTGAACAAGGGTCAAGTCTTTGCAAGAGAACTGAAGAGAGATACTTTTGAAAGTATGTTATTCAGGCTTTATTCTCTGAAACCCAGAGTTCAGACTGGGCTGGTGACTGCACACATGGTCTTGCCTTATTTGTTTCATATGTCAAAATGCTCAAGGACCTAAAGAAAAGAATGATTTCCCATTTATATGAGCAGCAGGGAAGGGGGGTCGGGGGGGGAAGAATTTAGTCCTAAACCATTTCCACAGTGATAACAGAAATGTGAGCATTTCTGGTGATGAAGACTATCTGTCCTCACAAGAGATAGGCTGAACAGTAGGAAAAGTACAGCTAAATGGAGACGTGGCCAGTGTCCTTTTATGAGGCCAAGTGTCCTGGACTCCAAAATGCCCCAGAGACAGAGAAAAACCTCACTTTTCAAAATTGCCCCAGAGGCCTCACAGGTATCTTCTGCTGAATTTCTCTCAGAGGTTGAACCACTGTGGTCCCACTTGGATTTCAACCTGCAAACAGGGAGAAGGCAAGGATTAGCAACTCAAGTGTCTGGACATTAAACCATGTTTTCTGGTGAGGGGGAGGATAGAGCAAGAGAGCTCCAGATCAAGTTATGCTATCCTGCCTTCTCAGGCAGAACCTGTGTTGCTGTCTGAGCAAAATGTTAGGGAAAGGGGAATTTCCACAGAGATTTGTGTCAAAACCAAAGAGAAGTCAGGTGGTTTCCTTACTCCTCCAAGAGGCTTCCTGAATCCAAAATACTGTCCTTCCCTCTGCTGTGGGAAACACTTCTGGTCCCTTCTGCCTCTGCCTGTGTTCCTCTGCAGTTTTGCACGGTCACCAGGCAGGAAAAGAGAAAGCAGGAACATCTGAAAACAGAAAGCCACAGAGGATTAGCAAGAGAAAATGCATGCAAGAAGTGCTCCCCAAGTCCTGCTGCTAACACACTGTACTGCTTCTGATGCACCGCGGCCCTGCAATGGCAGAGCTCTTCAGGGAGCTGTTGGCCTCCCTGTGAGAAGGAAAAGCAGCTGTCCTGGCTGGTGGCCCTGCAGAGCTCTGCATGTGTGTGCTGGGGCTGTGCCATTGTGTGCCAGCAGTGGGACAACGCTGGATACTGCTCTGGGCAGCAGAATCAGGGCAACCTGAGGAAAGGCATCTCTCGGTGCCTGTGCTGGACACGGCAGTTCTGCTCTCTTCCTGTTTTTCCTGGCTGCACAATGTTAAGTGGAGAGCAAACCCTGATCCTGGCATCTGTGCTCCTCTGCTCTCACCACTGTGCTCAAAGACCAGGCTCTTGTCATCTTTTGGGGTGTGCTGAGGGACTCCCTTGAGATTGTAAAGCCACTGGGGTGGCTGTGGCTCCATTGTGGTGCGGGCAGGGTTGTGCATCCCATCTACAGGGTGTGCCTTGACCCACTGCCTCATAGAAGGTTGAGCCCAGCCTTCCTGCCTCCGGGTCCCCTCCATGGCGATGGGACTATGGCTGCTGCCCTTCAACACAGAATTCAGCACAACAACAAATATGAAATCATCTGCTGTTAATTGAGCATCTCCGATCCTTTCCACACTGTAGCATCTGGGCAGCAAGGCTTTGCGAGTACAGATGCTTCAGGATCAGCTTTGAAAATAAACCCAAATAAGTCACTTTTTGGAGATTAAACCGACTCCTCCTGGAAACCACTGCAGGGGAAGAGCACTTGTTTATTAAAAAGAGACAGCAGGGATCAGGGCATGAAAGGAAGCTTTGTCTCCTCGCCTATTACCTTACTCCATTTCTCTCCACGTTAACGCTTTTTTTCCTTCAGGTGTGCAGGGGAATCTCGGGCACAAATCTTCCACCTCCATAAAAACATCGGGCAGAGAGGAAACACCCGCCCCCCGGCTCCCGGGCCCTGCACATCGCGGAAGCCCCGTGGTCACCTGCAACCGCTGCTCGGAGGAGGATCCGCTGCTCGGAGGAGGATCCGCTCCGCTCCGCCCCGCCGCGCCCGCCGCAGCCCCGCAGCCCGGCCGCCGCCGCAGGGCCGGCGGGGAGCGAGCGGCAGCCGGCGGCATGAGGCGCGACCCGGCGCCCGGCTTCTCCATGCTGCTCTTCGGCGTTTCCCTCGCCTGCTACTCGCCCAGCCTTAAGTCGGTGCAGGACCAGGCGTACACGGCGGCGGTGGTGCTGGAGGGCAAGGTGCAGTCCGTGGGCCCCCCCGCCGGCGGCGGCAATGACAGCCGAGGAGCCGCCGGTCCCGCCGGGGGGGTCTTGGTCAAGGTGCTCGACCTGTGGCCCCTCAACAGCGGCGGGTTGCAGCGGGAGCAGCTCATCAGCGTGGGCTCCAAGGCGCCCTGCTTTAAAGTGAAGCGCAACCACCGCTACATCTTCTTCCTGGAGCCCACCGAGGAGCCGCTCGTCTTCCGCACCGCCTTCGCCCCGCTCGATACCAGCGGCAA
>WUAM01000431.1:26813463-26859637 GCA_024336885.1 Actenoides hombroni
GGGGCGGCCGCGCGCGCGGCGGAGCGGGCGGGTGGGGGCGGGGGGGGGGGGGGGGGGGCGGCGGGGGGGGGGGGGGGGCGGGGGGGGGGGGGGGGGGGGGGGGAAAGGCGGTGATGGAGCGGCGGCGGGGAGCGTTGGCCCGCGGGCCGGGCAGCCGCGGGGCGACAGGTCCGTTACCCCTGGGGCCGGGGCAGCGCCCGGCGATCGGGCCCCCGCCTTACCCCCGGCCGGCACCGGGAGCCGCGCCTACACCGGGGGGTGATGCGCTCCGCCGGGCCTGGCCGCCGCAGCTGCGTTCCCCCACCACCCCTCTCGGTCCTGGGGGTCCACGCTCGCCCGGCTCCAGGTCCCGGCCTGCTCCCGCCCCGCCCCGGCGCCGTGCCAGTAGCGCAGCCCCGAGCCCCGGTGCGGTGCGGGCGGGGAAAGGCCCGCAGCCCGGCTGCCGCCGCGCTCGGGCTCGATGCGCTCAGCCCGGGCTTCCCGGCGGTAGCGTCTTCGGTTTCGGCGTTTCTCCAGTGCCACCCCCCCTCCGCCTCGGGTGCCGCTTCCCTCGGTTCTCCCGGGCGATGCCGGGTATCCTCCGGCCGGGAGAGCCGCTACCGGCATGCGGCGGTGGCTCCGTTAGCTCGGTGCGCACTGGCGGTGCCGGCCGCCTTCCCCTCCCGGGCGTGTTTACTGGCGCGGAGAGGGGCTCCTTCCCGGGGGGGGGGCGGGGTGCGGGCCCGGGGGCAAGTGCTGGCTCTCCCGGTGTGCCCTAAGTGCCGGGAAGTTTTGCTTCCTTCAAAATAACGGCCTGACGTTGTGAAGTTGGTTTTCTTTTGTTCGCTCAGCGCGTTTCGGTGTCTCCCGTCAATGCACTCCCGCCGTTCTCCGTGCTCTGTGCTGATCCTCCGCCACCTCCGGCAACGAGGTTATGAAATGACTTGAACGGGGAAGCGGCTGCCGGAGCGTTTGCTGCTTTTGTGCCTGGATTTTCCTCGCTGTTCTCCGGCAGGGCGAATACCTGCGATGGGCTGGGCGGTGGGGGACCGGGTGAAGACAATGCCTGCATTTTCCCAGGGTTAGGATCTGAGCTTACAAAAAAATGCGAGGCTGGCCCTCCGTCCGGCTTGAATGCTCAGATACTGTGTCAGGAAATCCAGAGAAGGCCGGTGTTAACCCAGAGAGCTCCGAGTGCCACGCTGTGCCCTCAGAAATGCATTTGTATTTCTCCTGTTCGGTGGGTTGTGAGGATACACAGGGCATATCTCCAGGGAATCCAGGTTCCCCGCTCAGTGACAGCACGCCACGCTTCCTCCTCGGGTTAAGTGGCCTTTTGCCTCCTTAAAAGCGAGGTACCTTGTCAAGTTAGCTGTAACGAACGTGTGTGCTCTGCTTTGTTGTTGCTGTTTTATCATGAACTGGGCGGTTCTTGGCCATTTGGGACTGCTGACCCCAGATTTTGAAAGCCAGACATGTCCTTCTTTTTTAGTTACCCAAAAGATAAATTTAGAAGGTTGCGCTTCCTGGGAGAAAGGTGGAACCTTTATGTTGTTGAGGAAAATGGGCTAGGGCTGCATACGAGAAAACTAATTTGGGAGACACTAATTTCATGTGCATCTGTATGTGGGCCATCGTGGGCATAGAGGATGTAGTGAAATAGCTGTTGCAGAGTTAAAAGGAAGGTAAATGGGGGAATTTCTTGGGACTGTGATCTCATCATCAGGTGAAATCACAGCAAAAGGTACATGGCTTATATTTATTTTTTTTTTTAAAGCAAGGAGGATTCCAAACTTGCCCATCTCTGAGCAGCAGGGTATGACTTCAAGAGGAACGGAGGCTGCTCTGTTGCCTCCTGGATCAGGCCTGAAGCATTAACGCGTAGGCTGATGTAACAACAAGTTAAGGGATGTCATTCTGCCCGTGACACCTTCTTGGAGCTGATGCTTTTGTTTCTGTATATTTAGTGGTCTGAATAGGCTGCTGGCTAAGGGACTCTGCAGGTTGTCGGGAGTGTTGTCGTAGCAGAGCTCTATAGCAGATTGAAAAGGAAAAATAAAAGCTGGTGGTTGGGAACTGTCGTAACTGTGGTTTGGTTCAGTGATGAAGATTAAATGGGAGCCTCAGCCTGCTGAACTTGTGGTTCCTCAAGCACTTCATGCTCTTAGCTCGTCTAGGAGGTTACTTCTGAAGGTGACTTTCTTGGCAGGATCTTCTAATTCGTAGCACCCGAGCTGCTGGAAAGGTGTGTTTATTGGGATACTGGGCTATGGTCTGCCTTCTTGCTCCTTGGTTTCTGCTGGGAGGGGAGACTGGGACAGGTGCAGGGCTATTTCCCATCCTTCCTGCAGACTGGGACTGTGGACAACTCCAGAGTTGGCAGGGGGTGAAGTGTCCAGGCATAATGTGTGCTCTGAGGGACAGCCAGGCTGCAGGCTGTGTAAGGGATATCACGGAGCCAGGGGGACAGATGCTGGGGCTGCTTCTGAGTGGGTGGAGCAGGACCTTCTGGCTTTGATCACTCCAATTCCCCCACTCCCAAAGATGGAGGCCTCACAGGACCATCTTCTCCCTGCTCTGGCTCCGTGCCTGAGTCTATTTTCTAGTGATTCATCCCCTTCTCACAGGCTGAGATGCTGTGTGTCCTCTGCTCTCGCTGCTTGCCGAGGTCCAGGATGCGTTGCAGGATGAGGCCTGTGGTTGGAGCATCTGTGTCCCTCTTCAAGGAACAGTCTCCGCTGTTTGCCAGGCTCGCTTGGAGGAGAGAAAGTGGGTGGTGAGGCACTGCACAGGACCCAGACCCTTGCTGGGCAGAGCCAGGAAGGCTGGAGGAGAGGAGAGGAGAGTGTGGCATGAGGTGTGGGAGGCACAACAACAGCAAACTGGTCTGCTCACCTGGTGTGTGGGGGTGTCTCGCCTGGTCTGTTCTGTGGCTGCCAATCCCCCCTCCCTCTCTGAGATGCAGGGAGGGGGATTCTCACTTTGGCCATTCCACTGCTGGACAGGCTCTGAAGGCGGGAACTTCCCTATCTGCAAACCCCGGAGCTCTGCAGCCTCTGCATCTCTGCCTAGCCATGGGTTTGTGTCCCCGTCACACAGGGAGCAGCTGATCCCCTGGGCCCAGGATCCTCTGGGTCTCACCATTCATCCATCTTAAAAACTCTTCTGCACTGGGACTATTATTGTGGTGGGTTGTTTTTTTTTTCATACTGTTACATAATGATTCCTGTTATTGCTTCTCCCTCCTGTCTCTTTTCTTCACATCTTTTAGCTCCTTAATTTTGGATGGTCTCTTGTCTCCTATGTGCCTACATGCACAGATCAAAGAAGAAGAGATACATACAAGACACTGTGCTGGCTCTCACTGGTGGGGTGGTTGTGCGGCGTGGTACCTCTGCTGGGACCACTTCAGCTTTGAGTCCAGAAAAGGGGTTGTGGTCGTGACCCTCCTGGTCTTTAAGGGTCGCTCATGTCATCATCTGCTTTCCACTCTCATATAGAGTCCACGCTGCCTCTGTGCAAAATTCATTTGCGGATATTTTGTACACAGGAGGGGCTTTTGCTGGTGGGGATTTAACCTGTCTGATTTCTGCTTTCACGGAGGAACAAATGTCTTCCTCCCTCCATATGCAGGAAGTTGCAAAGTAGCTTTAATTAGAGCTTGTACATCTCCTGGAGCACCTCGCTGAAAATGCTGCAGAGTTCCAGGACGAACTACGCGACTTGCCTGTAGGATTAGCTAGCTTAGTCTGGGCAAGTAATCTGGTGGTGGCAGATCCCTGGGAGGATTTGCGGGCGGAGGACTTGTTGTTGCAGCAGGTAGTTCTTATGAGATAAGGTCGTCTCTGTCTTTTTCTTTTTTTTTTTTTTTTTTGTTTTTTGTTTTCCCCAGTTGGAAGGTGCCTTGGTCTTGGTGGGAATCAGAAACACGCAGGGACTGTGGCACTGGGCTCAGTGGCCGCATGATGCTGGGAGCTGTTTATCAGTTGATTCTGGGAGCCAGGTTGGTTACAGCTGGCTTGCGAGGAGAGGAGGGAGGCCTGATTTTGAAGTGCCCGCGGGAAGATACAGCCCTCTGGATTACAGTGTAGGTGTTGATGCCAGAAATAGCACTGGCGACGTCGGACCAGCTGCTCATGCAAAAATACCCCTCTCTGCTATCCTGTAAAATCACTGGGCTTGATCCGAGCCAGGCAGGCACAGGGGAAGGGTGCGAGTGGGCTTCAGTCACTGATGCTGGTGCTCTCCCTTCATCCCAGGACAGCTGTGGAGCAGGGAGCAGCAAAGCTGGATTTTCTCACACACCACCCTGCTAATTAGAGCTGTCTGAAACTATTTCTCACCACCTTCAGAAAAATCACACTTCCTTAGGATCGCAGAAGAGTGAAAACTTGCTTCCTTCTTGCCTTTGAGTTTCTGCAGATGGGGAACGGTCACTTTGCTGCAGGAAGCTTTTACCCCTCACAAGGATGGCACATTCCTGTGTGCTTTCTGCTCCTGGTTAGCTGGTACACAAGATTTGGCCTGGGAGGGGACCTGGAGTAGCAGGATCCCCATGGCGAGGTCAGCTCCTCGTCCCCCAGCTGAGCCAGACATGACAAAGAAGTATCAACTGAAACTCTGCTTGGCTGGCGCTGCAGGTCCCAGTGACTGTAGCTGTACCTGAAGCAACAGAGGTTGTCCACTCCCAGGTACATGTGATACATGGGGCAAAGCCTGGCTAATTTCTCAGTCCCCCTTTTGGAAACGTTTCACTAAATAAAGCATCTCCCCAAGGATCCCTATGAGTAAGAGGAGACTAAAAAGGCTCCTGCATGATCCCAGCAGTGCTGGTTTCTCTATCTAGGGCCTCTCCATGCACAGCCCCTGGACACCAGCTGCTGCTCAGTGTCTGTCTTAGTGCTCTGCTGGCTAATAACCCTTCGATACGGGCCCTGAAGCATAATGCCCTTTTTAAATCATAGGCAGCACCTTGACTTGAGTTTGGATCTGGATCAGAAACTGGTGCATGCTTGGGAGCACAGAGGCAATAAACTCCATCATCAGATGAAAGGGGAGCCATGTTCTGCTGCAGCTGAGCTCCCCACTGGATTTGGGCCGTGTAAGGCAAATGCACTGTGGTCACCATGGCCTTGAGCCTTAAAGCATTTGGCACATTCCAGAATCTACTGCAAAGTCCTGCAAGGGATCAGTTTTGGTAGTTTACCTCTGGGATGAGGGTGCCTCTCCCAGCAGGACCAGATGGGGTTGCCAGTTCCCGTGAGCAGCATGGCATGGATCCTACAAGGAACAGCAGCTGCTTTGCCAGGTTTAGGTCATTGGATACTGGTGCTTGAGAGTGCCTTGCCTCCCTTTCCCCTCCTGAGTCATGGTGCGACACCGCTGAGTGTAGAGGGGAACTGTGCTGTCCTGGAACAGCTCCTGATTTCCCCCGGTGAGCTGTGCCGGCCTTTGGCAGGCAAGGGTGCAGACACAGCGAGAAGGGCAGAGGTGAGTGGTGTGCTTGGCCAGGAGGAGCTACAGGAGGTCGATCCATGGTGGGCAGCAGGTTGTGAGGCTGGGAGCCTGTGGGCGACTCTGGTCGTGTGAGGAATTCTCACCGCAGGGAAGCCTGAGCGATAAAGTGCTGGAACATGACAAAGTGCCTGTGCTGAGCTGGGAAGTGCCGGGGCTGTCTGGCAGCTTCTCTCAGTCCTCCCGTGCCCGCTCAGTGCCGGGTGCAGCAGCATGATCGGCGCTGGTCACGCTGGTGGGGAGCTGGGCTGGGTGTAACAAAGATGTCAGTAAATCCCGCCGCTCTCTCTGCTCTCCCTGCTGAGCAGAGGATGCTGCCAGGATGCGCGCACACAGCCTCCCTGACTCCGGGACCACTCTTTTCTGTGCCGTTGGAAGGAGAAGGCTCTGCCCCGCTGCCTGGCGAGGTGTTCTCGGCACTGTGCGGTGCTCCGTCCGGTGCAGATGGCAGAGGACGCCTGTCCTCGGCGGGAGCTCGGGCGGACATGTGCAGCAAGGGGAGGCTCCGGAGGAAGCTCATCTCCCCGGCAACTTTGGCAGCCAGGCATCTGCTCGCCTACTGAATTGGGTGTGCAGCAGTCGAACCCCTAAAGGGGGCCAGCACCTCTCGGCACTTGCCTTCTCAGATCTGGGGTTGGGGGGAGGAGAGGTCTGCCAAGCCAACTGCCAGAAATTTTGGGGACAGAGTATTGAGCCTGCAAGGGTAGGCTAAAGATCAAAAGGAAGATGAATCACTGTGCTGCTCTTTCTCTGCCGGATGACCGTGCTCCCAGTGCTTGGCTGCTGCAGCCTGGTGCTGGGCTGTGTGCTGCAAAGCTTGGCCAGAAGGGTCAGTGAAAACTGCTTGCATTTAATCCCTATGGTCCAGCTCCGTCACGGATAAGAGAGTGACCAGGAGGAGGAAAACATAAGGTTCCCCAGAACATGGGGTACTAGAGGGGAGCAGATGATTTGCAGCTTGAAGGAAAATAATCTGTATAACTCCAGGCAGGGAAACCTAGGATGTGGGCAGGTAGGGGGAAGGTCACTTCTGTGCTGGGAGGGTTTGGTTTTGTATGGAAATCACAGCAGACAGCCCTGAAGCTGTTGAGGGGAGGGGGAGAGTTCATATTAGGGAAGAAAAAGGAAATGAGAAAATAAGAGATTTAGTGGGTCAGAGTGGGACAGGAGATGCTGCCTTGGAGACCCAGGGCACAGCACCAACAGTGTTCAGCTGAGCAGGAGTTTCTTGTCTCTGTGTGTGTTAGGGTCAGCCAGCTCTTGCTGAGTTTGCAGCCATGTCTTGGCATTGCTGACTGTTTGCCCATGTCAGGGAATCCTCTCTGGTCTTCTTGTCTTTCCTGTCTCAGGGTCTTACCCCAAGCAATCGCTCCCTTAAGGTATCTCTGCAGTCCAAACCATGACCAAAGGGTGACCTCCTAGAAGTGCTCCCCAGTATGAGTCAAAGGTTGGAACTAGACTGGGCCCCATGGTGGTGGCATGGGATGAGCATGGCCCCAGGTGATGTGGCACCTTGAGGTTGGAGCTAGGTGGGCTGATGGGAAGAACTTATCTGCAGAAAAGAGGCCAAAAGTTGGCAATGGTCCTGACAAGCCTGTAGGAACTCCAAAGCAGAGGTGCCTGCTCCTCTGCAAGGAGTTATCCACTTGTCCCTGGTAGCCTGGTCTGGAGCTGAGTGAGAGTGATCAGCAGAGCATTTTGACAGTGAGTTGGGCAGACACCCATCAGAATGAACCCGGTATGGGTGACCTCCTTGCAGGCAGGTGAGATAGGCTGCTCAGAGGGTCTGAGACTAGGGACTAGTTAGGGCCTGTTCCCACTCTGTTGTCTGATGTTGTAGCCCAGGGACAAGGTGCTGCTTCTCACATCATCTCCCCCTGGCCAGACAGTTCTTAAAGGTCTCTTGGCTGGGATTAACAGCTCTAGCAGTTTTCACTGGTCCCTCCACCTGCCCCACACCCTGTTGTCTCCAGCAGGACAGCAACATCCTTTCCTGTATTCCTGTCACTTGTTTGTTGGCCCGTGGAGGGCAGCTGAGTTCAGCCTTGCAGGCTGGAGCACGTGTCCTGGTTTTGTGGGAAAGCTTCATAGTTGGTGGCCTCCTGGAGGAGAGCTGGCTGCTGTTGTCTCTGGGCACAGCATCTCTCTGGGATGGGACACATGGGCTCAATGAATGGGGAAAAGAGTCGTGCTTGTGACGGAGTGCCCAGCTCCCACCATGCTGACCCCTACTCTCACCCTGTCCTGGTGTGTTGGGACTGTCCTTTGCCCTCTTCATAAAGGTGAGGACTCTGCAAAATCCTTCCCAATGGAATCAAGGTTCTCTAAGTGACCTTGTGGGATCTGCGGGTGGGAGAAGAGCTCCAGGCTGTTGGGGAACAGATCTTGGACATGCTGGCTTTCTAGGGCATGTCTGGATGGACAGTGCTGTGCTTGATGGCTTGTGGAAATGCCGAGGAGCATGGGAGGGCTTTGCAAAGCCCGTGGAAGGACATGCTGTACTATTTAGTGGGAGAGCTAGTCAGGCCCTGCCAGTTTGGGGTCAGAAGGCAGGTATATGCATTCATTATAATCAATCACTGCTCATCCACTTTTCGTAATGGCTTGGTAATGAAATGCTGTTGAGGATCCTCTTGGTGGTCTTGGGGCAGGCAGATGGTTTGGCAGGAGGGTGGGGACTGGAACTAGCTCTGCTTTCTGGGCTGTCTCAAAAGTTGGCAGCAATGCACGAGCCCTGGCTGCTGCACTCACTGGAGCCTGTCCCCGTTGGACCCGGGCTCCCTGCTCCTGCACCATCCACTGTAACTGTTCAAGGTGGGCCATGCTTGGGTCAAGGCAAGGTGAGGTCTGCATTGGGCACCCCCTGTACTGATGTCATGTGGCCTTTCCCAGCACGCAAAGGTGTGGGGGTGTGGAGGACAATTAGCAACGCATTCATTAGTCCTGTGAATATGACAGGGATGCCTTGCTTGGGTGTTGGATCTTCCCCATGGGTCTGCAGGACTCTTGTCTGGATCCTCTGCTCTGGGTGTTCCCTCTTTCCCACCTCCTCCCCTCCGGTCTTCCTCAGCTTCTCTTCTGGATGGCTTGGTGCAGAGGAGAGGAGGAGCGGGGACTTGAGCAGCTGAGTCTTGCCCAGGCTGCTTTCAGCCTCGAGCCAGGCTGGCAGCTGCTGCTGGGAGTCCAGATGAAGTCATCAGCATCCTTGGGACGATCCCCTGCCATGTGGGGTCTCGGCCACCTCCTCCCTGTATCCCTGCTGGGACAAGGAGCTGTCTTCCCATCCTGGCTGCCAGGTTTGTCTCTTGGTGCTGCTGGCCCTGTTCTCCATGGGGAGCTGCCTAGCGAAGCTGGCGTAACCTAGGGAATATCAGGGCCTCTTCTCAGTGGGCAGCTGCACATTTCTGTCCTATGCTGGAATGAGGTGGAGATTCCTGTCCTGGGGGGGGACCTGGTATGGTGGGGTGCTACCTGCTGGATTTGAGGAGACCTGGAGACCCTTTCTTATAGTGCTGGAGAGCCTGAGTCCCACAGACGCATCCCCAAATCTGCAGAGCTGAGGCAGTAAGAAGAAGCTGGAGGAGTTTCCCTGCCAGGTCCTTCCTGTAGCTCCTGGCTTGGCTCAGCATGATCCATATACACGGCAGGAGGAAGCAGTGCCCATTCCAGCGTCCACACACCCAGCCCTGCCCCTCTGGCAGTGCTGCTGGGCCCCAAGAAGATGGGACAGAGATCAGATTTCCATCCCACCACCCCAATGCTGCCCTGATCATGAACACTCCCAGAGTGGACCATGCTCCAGAGAAGGAGCTTTGTGGAGTATCTAAGCCCACTTTTAGCATATGGCTGTTGTGCATGGGGGGTGCAGCCCAGCCCAGTCAGCTGTGGGGGTTCAGCTCGGCCCAGGGTGTGTGCAGCTGTACTGGGGACACGTGCTGTGGAGAGGGGTGTTTGTGTAGCTCTGGAGGGAACCGATGCAGGCAAGGAGGCTGTGCTTGGAGATTTGGTTCAGTTCCCATCTGTGCCACTGATCATAGGAAAGCTGCTTAGCATCTCAAAACCATGATTCCCCGCCTGGCAAGCAGGAAAGATGCTGCTTTGCACGCTCTGCTAAGGTGCAGGCAAAACTGGTGGTGTGCTGGGTTCCTGTCAGGGTATCAGTGCTGGCAATCAGCAGAAATGTTAATGAAACCCTTTGAATGAAATGCCTTTCACTGATGGACATCAGAGCAGTCCATCCCCCTGGGTACAGGGCTGTCTCTGCTGGCATGTGGTCCTCCCTGGAGGTGTCAGACCCTGCTAAAAAGAGGCAGACCCTGCAGAGATACTCTGTGAGGCTGGGAGCATCTGAGGGGGTGTTTGAGGGTGGAGGAGCTGTGGCTTGTTCCTGGAATGAGTCGCAAAGGACCAGCCTGGTACTGGCCAGCAGCATATTGGCTCTCCTTGGCTAGCCATCTAGCTCTGAGCATTTCCCAGCCGAGCTCAGCTCACAGCAGAGGTGTTAGATCCACAAAGACATAAACTTGTGGTCCCCAAACGTGTCTCTGATCTGCAGTGGATTGCTCTGACTGCGTGGGGGAGCTGTGACGTGTGAAGAGATGATTTCTGTCAGTCCATTGCGTGGTGACATGCAGGCTTCTGGCATCCAGGCTGTTTTTCTGGTGCTCAGAACTAGCTGGGAGTGCTGGCAGTGAGCATGGATCCCCTAGGGCTCTTGATGTTGCATGATGGTGTGGAGAGAGGATTTCCCAAGCTGTTAGAGGGCTGAGCAGTGTTGTGGTGCACGCCGTGATGGAAGGATGCTCGGGTGAGGCAGGCTGAGTGGCTGGTCTGCTGATGCTTGCAAACTTCTGCAAATCTGTAGCTGCTGAATGGAGCTGAGAGATTATGATTGTGTTTTGTGGCTTGAAATGACCCTGAGAGTTGCCATCAGGGCCCATTCCCCAGCCCTTTGGGATGCTACATGTCAGTAAATGTTACTGGGAGGTGATTCAAACCCAGACGGGCAGGGTTTTGTGCACGTGTTTACTTCTGCAGGGGAGAGGAAGGACAGCTGCACTCTCCACCTCTGCTGAGACAGCTAATCTGGGAGCCCTCCTGCCTCAGGTCACAGTTTCAGGCCTCTCCTTCCTTCCCAAGCGCTGTGGGCTGAATTGCCTTCTGCTCTGTGTCACTGGAGCAAAAGCACAGACACCAGTGCTCTCGCACCAGGACAGCACAGGTGCAAGGAAGCAGAGTAAATCCTGCCCATGGCCTTGATACACCTGTAGAAAAACTGGCTGAATCTGCCAAGGAAGCGTCTGCTGACACTGCAATCCGACTGGTAGCCAGAAATAAAACCACGGCCATTGCAGGAAGGAGGTTCTGGATGGTTCTTCAAGCAGACAGAGAAAATACCTTTCCATGGTGAACTTTGAACCTGGCTGAAGAGACCAGCAAACATATTTACAGCATCCAGGAGAGGAGCTGGTAACTCCTAAATCCTAAATAGATGAAGAGGATTCTGGCTTCAGAAGGGCTCACTGGAAGGAGCCATTAGGAAACTGTGACCTTCTGACACCTTCCTGCTGGGAAAGTGGTGATGGTTTTCCTGCGGTGGCTGATGCTGAGGCAGCCCTGGGCAGCTGCAGGACCACAGGTGCCTGTTGCCTGTGTTGGGTGTTGGCTGCGCGGGCTGTGAACATGCTGGTGCTGAGCTCTGGGCCACCAGCAATTGCTCCTGTTGCTGGAGATGGCTCCTTGAGTCACAGTGCCTGTCAGCTCTGCAGCGGCAGAGAGAGGTCTTGTTCTGTCCTTTGCTCTTGATGCATGGGGAGACGTGCGGCCGTGCTCTGGTCAGGCTCTGAGAGAGGTCATTTAGTCCCCACTCCTGTACAGATCCTGCTCATGTCTGGGATGAGGGATGCTGAGGCTTTGTGGATAGGGCTGGTCTCCATCTGGGACGTTTCCTTATGTTGCACAAGATTTACTGAAACCATTGCGTGAACCTGCTGGGAGGGGATGCGTCACAGAGTTTCCTTTCCCATCATCTCATTTGTAACTCAGTACCCTTTCCCATCACTCTGCCTTCAGGCAATTTCCCACCCTTCGCTCTTGTCTGGTGGCCAGGCTGTGTCCTAAGGCCAGGAGAGCAGCACTAGCCCTTTCCTCCTCAGGGCAGCCAATAAAGTCCTTGGCACTTCACCTTCTGGGCCCATGGAGTGCCAGGTTAAATCTGACCTGAAGCACAGCACGGACGAGCTCTGCCAAGCCTCTGATTCTGACCCAAAGAGGCTGCTGAGTCCAAGTTACCTCAGTCGAGTATTTATTAGGAATGCTGGTCTCCTTTCTGGAGATCCCAGCAGTGCAGTTAAAGCTGGTAGCAGATCTGCTGCCTCTGTCTCCTTTGGGCTGAGGGTGTGAGGAGCTGGTTCAGTGATGCCCCATCAAGGCAGCGGCTCCTGCCAGCTCTGCTGCCAGCTGTTGCCAGATGCGAAACCTTGTGCCATGGCACAGGTTCCCAGACACTGCTCACCAGCAGTCAGATTAGAGGAGACAAGAGTGGTCATGGTGATGGACAGTGCCTGTGAAAGAGGACCACGCACTGGGCTCCTCCTACTAAAAACTAAGGTCAGCAAGCTGCCAGGAAAATCATAGAATCATAGAATGGTTTGGGTCAGAAGGGACCTTTAAAGGTCATCTAGTCCAACCCCCATGATGTTCCTGGGAGAGTTATCAGATAGGTGGGAAAGGGATGACTGTGGGGCCCGTGGAAAACACATCCATGTCCCTGGGGCAGAAACCTGCCCAGCAGTGGGGCTTGGAGATTTTTGTTGTAACAGATGCACAACTTCCAGCAAGCGAGGCTAATAACAGGATTTTAGGTGGAGCAGTTTTATGCCGGGCTAAACTCGCCTCTGTTGCAGGGTGTTGGAGAGCATACCTGGGGGGGGGCAGTGTCCTGGCTGTAGCATCTGAGGGAAACCCCCCTCCTTGAAATCTTACTTTCATGGCTGATGTTCTTCAAAATAATAGGTTTTTTCTCCTTCTCTGTGTAATGGGTGACATGGGAAACCCTTCTGCAAGGAAATAAATTCTGCCTGTCGTAGTGGCTTTCACTTGGCAGCGTTGAATTTCCTTCCATGCTGCTGTTGTCTTTTTCTTTTCCCCCTTTCTCCTCTCCTCCCTCCCACACACACTCTTCTCTATTGTACATCCTCAGAGCAATAGAATCACAGAATCACAGAATCCTAGAATGGCTTGACTTGGAAGGGACCTTAAAGATCCAGTTCCAACCCTCCTGGCATGAGCAGAGACACCTCCCACTAGAGCAGGCTGCAATAAGTGCAGCTGAGCTAAGGAAACCCTAAAGTGTTTTTAACGATGGCTTTGGTTCCTTTTCCTGCAGTGTCCTCTGAGGCTTCATCCTACTTGAAAATTCGAAGTTGTTTCAATGACCTTTTTTTTCCCCATTTACACCTATTTTTTTAAGGAAATTTCCTGGAAATTCAGTATGTGGATGAGAAGTGGGAATACAAAGTTGTATGGTGCCACAATATATGCAGGACATGTAGGTTGGACCTGCCTGCTGGGAGGGACTCTTGGCATTCCTTCTAGGTCTTCCTCTTGCAGAGGTTTGCTGGTGATGCACTGGCCTGGTCAATATGCTTTGGATGCCCCAGGCTGAGCAGGAACACTGGACAGGATGATCTCCAGAGGTCTTCTCAACCTCAACTACTATGTGACTGTGTATGGAAGGCCCTTCAGGTCCTCTTGACCATGTTTTTCTCACTTTCCTGTAGCTGAAGGCATGCAAACAGCTGGAGACTTGGTGGATATGTGGCTCACCCCTGATTTGTCTGGAGGTGTTGGGCTGTGGTTTAGTGTCTGTGTTGTTACACAAGGTTACACCCTGTGTTGTTACTACAGGGTGCCACAGACCCTTGGCAGCTGAGGCCAGCACTCCGGCTGTGTGTCTCACAGTTGCTGGCAAATTTGGTGGAGGTTTCCCCATACAAGAGGAGCAGTGGAGCCAGGCAGCCTCGTATCTACCTGTAGAGTGCAGGTCCAGAGCTGCCTCTGTGTGCTCACTGTGCTCCTCTGGCCTTGGACACTATCTCCACGTTCCCCATCCCCTCAGAGCGAGGGCTGTGGAGAGGTAGCATCTTCCCTGTTCAGCTTCATGGGACAGAGGTCTCTCCGCTGCTGTCAAAATGATGTGCAAGGATAGATGCATGAGCTCTTGTGCAGCCATGCCATTGACTCCTTGGGGCTTCCATCACCCAGGCTGCTCTGGATCAGGTCTGGAATATGCTCACAGCTTGGTCTCCCTTCTCTCCCTCCTTGTAGGTCTTATCCAGTGCTATGTAAGGCCCTGTCTGTCCTTGCCCAAAGGCACTTAGGACAGGGAAGACTCTAAAAGCCTTTGCAGGCTCTTGAAGTCTGTCCTTCTGCCATGCCTGGGAGGTCTGAGGACCAAACTTCCCAGTCAGTGTCTGAAACCTCACAGCCTCGTGTCCAGTGACACTGCTGTACCTCCAGACCCCATCCATCCCACCCAGCCCACATGTACATGGCCTATCTGGTCTTGGCTTGCTTCTCTGAGCTGCTCTTCATAGCCCACTGCAGACACTCCTAGGATGAACTATGCGTTTGTTTTAAGTCCTTCTGAAGTGAACATGCACTGGAGGGGCCAGGCTGCAAAGAGCAGGGCTGGAGGTCGGGAAGCACCAAGAGCAGAGTGGCTGGGCACTGTACCTGGGGAAGTCGGGGCTGCAGCAGCAGTGGGCTGAGCTCTGCCCAAGCTCTCCCTTGGGCACAGTGAGGGCTGGGATAGCATGAAGAGCAGCAGCTCTTTGCCATCGTTTCCAGACTGCAGCGTATCTCACAAACTCTGCAAAGTGAGGTCTGGTGCTGGGCTTGTTGTTGTTTGCAGACCTACCTGTTCCCTGCTTCTCAGATGCCATCGTCTGGTCTCCCTGCTCTGTCTTCCCACACAGATCAGTGACGCAGAAATGACAAGACTTAGGCAGCAGAGAATGGCAGTCGGGAAGGCTGCTGGGTGGACTTTTTGCCTTCCTGCCTTGCAATTCGGGGAGCAAGCATCCTTCTTTTGGTGTGACCGCGAGCACAGTGATGCTTCTGCCAGCATACCGTGTCCTGGGCAAGCAGGAGAGTGGAGTCCAGCATCCTGCCTGGGGTTTCTGGTGGCCTAAACCTGTGGTTCAGACCTCTGCTAGCAGCTGTGGGACCAAAGAGGTTTGTGCAGATGACCTGTGCCTGCCGCTGCTGACTTACGCTGCTCCTTTGGCCCAAGCCACGGGCCATGGGTTGTCTGTGCACTGCCCCACGCTGCTTTGTGGCCAGAGCAGCCCCTTTCCAGCCCAGCGTAGTGGGTGTGCTGCAGAGAGCTGCCAGAGCAGCAAACCCACGCTGGCCACTGCCCGTCCCACACTCAGCAGCTGAGGCTGGCTTGGCAAAGGGTGCAAGCTGGCTGGTTTGGAGTGGAGTAGGACAGGGAGCTGTGGAAGGGAAGAGACCTTGCTCAGAAGGCAGCTATCGCTGTCTTGTTCCATGAGGGCTGTCCTCTACCTGCCACTGACCCTTCTGTGCTTGAGTCAGTGTGGGCTTCCTGGGGCTGCTGGCAGTGGTAGGGCTGTGGCTGCTGCTGTGGCTTTGCATCCCACGCAGTGGAGATTGGTTAGAGTCCTTGGAGAAGCCTTCAGAGTCACATCAGTGTCACTCTCCTGGTAGCTGAGCCAGCTCAGTGCTGGTGGGGAGGTACTCAAAGGAAAGAATACCCTGGGGACAAGCCGGGAAACAGGGAAGTCACTGTCAGCTAGAACCGTACAATGTTGGGTGACCTTTTTTCTCCCTCAAGCAGTCTTGCCCAAGGGGAAGTGGAGAGCCCTTGATGTTGAGACATGGCACTGAGACGCTCGGCAGCGCGTGTGCTGTTGTGTCAGAAGCCGCAAGCTGCGTGCGCGGGTGTTGATGGCAGGGAAGCGAGGCAGCTCTGCTGCTACCTGGTCCTCAACCGTTTCTGGTTGCACCTGGCTGCTTACCCAGTTGGCAAAGAGGAGGGATCCGTGCCTCCCACCCGTGGATGCGGGGATATTTCCCTCCCCTCCCCCTGCAATCAGATGCTTGCAGAGCAAAGCTTGCGGCAAGCCAAGCATCACTTGCAATCCATCAGACGTGGGTGTCTATAAAAAGCCTCTCTGGGGTTGCGATTGGGTGGGTTGGCTGTGCCACGTGGTCTCTCGTAAGGCCTGTGTTGCTGAGCAAGTGGCATTCCACTTATTTTTGGCACTAATAGTCTTTAGTTAATACATAAATTCAGCTTAAATTCTGGATGGAAAATAAATCCCAAGCGGAGGCTCTGCTAATAAGATGACAGACACTTTGGGGAGCCCGGGACGCCTATCAGCAGAGCGGTCGTGGCTGCTGAGATCTGAGAGCAGCAACATGCACGGGCACAAGGTCCTCAAAAGTTACCACGAGTTGTCCAACTAAATTACAGAATCATTAGACAGCTGGCCGAGGCGAGCTCTAACTGCTAGAGCTGAACTCATTACAGCAAATGCCTTGGTGAGATCCCCAGTCCCATACTGGCATGGTGAGAAAAGGGAGTCAAAGCATCAGTTTCGATTTGATCGCTGCAAACCACCCTTCACTCAGACAGACTGCTGAAAAGCAAGTCTAGTCTGAGGTCCTCTGTTCTGCTTCTTTCTTGCTGACCTACTGCCAGTCACCCCTGGATGCTTCCCCACATCCTGGTTCATCCCAGGGAACCTTCACCACTGATCTGGGTGTGTTGAGGGCTGCATCCGAGTGGCTACGTCCTTCCAGGAGCATATGTGCCTGTGAGAGCCTGTCTGGGGAAACCCGGCCATGGTGGCCAAGCCATGGAGAGTGTGAGACCTCGGAATGCTGACGTTAGGCTTTGCTCCCTGGGTTGGTGCTGTCACCTGAAAGAGGATCTGCCTGGGAGAGCAGATCCCAACAGTCTGTCAGAGGGTTTTGTGGCAGAGTGCTCCCCAGTTCTGTGCCATGGGATTCTTTGAGTATAGGAGGATGGAAGGTCCCCGAGCCTAAATTCACCATGCATACGATGGCTTTGAGGGTCGAGGCTGGAGCTGACTCATTTCCATGCCTCAGCAGGCAGGCTGCTCAGCAGCAGCACTGTTACCTGGTGGCTTGTTCACCCTAGTGCTTTGCAGTGGTGCCCACCACACGTACACAGAGCTGTGCTCTTGGCTCAGAGCCCATCGGTGGGACGAACCCCAGCACGTATCCTTCACATGACCATGCTGGAGCCATTTTGTTCCTGTGTGCCAAACGGACAGGCCAAGAGGGATGTACTTGCTCCTGTGTCCAACTGCTTTCTGAGCTCCTCCTCACCTTTATCCAGCTGCTGCGAGATGAAATCCAAACTACATTGGATGCTTTTTGCAAATGCCCTGTATTTGTGAAGCAGTAGCTTTCTAGGGACCTTTGCAGGGGGGGTGCTGCTCTGGGGGTGAAAAGCTACTGGTAGTCTGCCAACAGTGTCCCACTCCTGCCCTTCCCTGCCCTGTCCCTTCCCTTGGAGCTGGGGGCGCAGGGTGTGTGCCACTGAAAAGGGACCGCGTGCTGGTGATGGGGCTACAATCTCCATGGCTAAGGGATGGCTCAGGCCCTGCTTGCCACCTCCTGACAGGTCCTCTTTGGGTTTTCATGAGTTTCAGCTCTTTCCGGAGATGAAAAGGGATTGGAGGTTAACAGTGCTTAGAAGAATGCCAGTTCATGCCAGTCCCTCCTGCTGGCCTGCTTCACCTCATGCACAAGGTCATCCCCTGTGCGCTCAGTGTATTAACCCCTTGTCAGGCAGCAAGCAGGATTTTAAAGTCATTGAGGCTTTGGATCGATCTTTCTGGGGAGGTTCAGATCTCTCTGTCACAGTCAGGACTGACGGTACAGCACTGGCCCTGTGAAGTGAGGAGAGTCATTTCTTTCCCCAGGTTTGTTGCTGTGGAGTCCCACCAGACACTGCTTCTTTCCCCTGCAGTTTTCATCAGAAAGAGCAATAAGGAAAGGCTCAATTGTTTTGGTTTTGTGGGCACTGGTTTGCAGTCACACTGTTTTCCCATGTTCTTGATGCAGGGGATGGGGGGCTCATTCTGGAGCCCTTTGGGGCTGTAGTTATTGCAGTAGGGAAAGCCCTGGCCAGTGTTACCAGTGAGTAGGTATCCCTGATTCACAACAGGAGGTGGTAAAGTCCTAGCTACAGCCTGTGAGCAAGATGTAACAACCTTGAGCCTTTGTGCGGGAGCTGTAGGTGGATGCAGCTATTCTGCTCCACTCTGATCCCCCACATCTGTGTTCTCAGCTGGGACTTCCCTTGGGGACACATCATGCTGCAGTGGAAACTGCAGGGTAAGGCAATATGTGGGCAGCCCTGGGATGCTCCTCTCTTGGAGCAGGGGCCTTGGGGAAGTAAGTGTGTGTATGTCCATGTGCTTGTGTCAGGGGCTTCCTTTGGAGACAGAAAAGATCCATGCTGGAAACCGGGGGGCTGGGAGGGAGGAAGAGGAAATCCCAGCTTCTTCTTACCCAGTAGCCAGCAGACCTCTTGGGATTGGTCGTTGCTAGGCACAGGGCTGGCCAATGAGTAAAGAGTGGTCCAGGCATGGGCTGGGACATCCTGGCTGGGACTTGCAGTCATGTTTGTGCCAGTGTCCAGAGTGGACAGACCACGGCAAGGGAGAGAGATACACAGGAATGAGTATTTTGCCTGCAGTGCTGAGTCCCGGCTGCCTGAGTCAGAGCTGCAGAGATTTGGCTCAGCCCCACCAAGGGCTGTGTCCCTCAGTTTCTTTTTCCCCCAACCACTCACTTCCCTGACATCCTTCTGGCCCCTTTGTACTTTGGGTGCCTCTGTCCAGTAGCTCGGCATACCCAGAGCCCTGGTTCTGCATGCTGCCCGTGCTTGCCAGGGCAGCTGTGTGTCCTCTTTGCCTCTCTGCTCCGCACCAGGCAGGGGAGAGGTGAGAGTGAGTCATTTCTCAGTGGCAAAAACCCAGCAACAACTGTCTCAGTAAACCAGCAGTTTTAACAGGCCAGAATGAGGAGTATATACAGTGAGTAAATCTCTGTCCCTTCAGATGCTGGGCACCCTGTGTTTGTGCTGCATCAGTCAGACTCTGGCTTGATTTCTCCCATGGTTCAGAGCAGATCCCATCCATGGAGAGAATCTCTCCCTTTAGGTCATTTGAGCCATTATATAACCTTCTTACAAGAATACAACTCTCACATGAGAACTCCTTACTGCACAGTTAGATAAAGGCAAGGCTGTGCAGGTGGGGTAATGGCCAGGACCGAGTGGGAGCTGCCCGGGGGCTCCTCCATCACCAGGAGCTGGCTGAGTCTGTCCTGCAGCCACGGGATGTGTGCGGCACAGCCCAGCAGAAGAACACCCTGTACTTCTGTACTCGGGTTCTAGACACATCACATGGGTGTGCTCCTATGGTCCTGCCAGAGATAGTGAGGGAGGAGGCTACAGCAGCAGTCTGGAGGAGATGGACGAAGGGTTTGGGGTTTACTCTGTAAGGAAATGGATGGTTGTGATGGTTAGAGCTTAGAGGGCTGGAGCCGTGTCTCATCACTTCCTCTATAAACAGCATCAGGTCTCCTCGGTGGAGCAGCCTCTCCTGCTGCTTGCTCCTTTCTGCTGGGGGAGGGGATGAGCCCCCAGATCTGCCTGCAGATGCTGCATTGCAGGATGAAGCCAGCATGTAAAAACCCCAAGACTGTTGGGTTGCTTTCAGCCTCCTGAGCAAGATGCAGTGGGGTACTGGAAGCTGCTGGGTGCTGGTGGGTTGGGTCTGGAAGATGTCAAAAGTACTAATTTTGGCTCCCAAACCAGGGGAGCATGGTGGCTGCGATAGGGTGGGAGATGAGCAAGGGGACAAGAAAAGAGCTGATATTGTTGGGAGAGAGCAGAGAAAGCTGACGCCATGGCAGCCTCCCTGGTGGCCTCACTCCCAGTCGTGACAGGTTCGGATTAACCATGAAATCAGGGCAAGGGCACAGCGATGTGGGGAGAGGTCTGGCCACAGGCAGAGCCAGTCCTCCTCTGCCTTCACTCTGCCTGCGGTCCCTGCTCCACGGGGCCGTGCTAATCCCTGCCGGGCAAAGCAGGGAGAGAGCTGTGCTTCGATGGAGGCAAGGAACGGTTTAGAGGGACTTAGAAGGGATTTATGATGGTGGAAGAAATCACAGTAAGCGTGTCTGGCCTGGCCCGGGTCAGGGGTTGTACAGAGGGAGTCACCACCTGGGCAGGCACCTGAGGAGATGCTGTGGTGGAGATGGGGCCACTCACAAGGGTTTCTCTTAAAGCCCCAGTTCCCTGAGCTGTGGGACTGCATGTGAATCTTGGTTTCCTTGCGAAAGTTTTATGGTGACTGAGACAAGCCTCAGAATATGAATGAGCAGAGCTCATCCCACCATGAGATGAGTGAAAATGTCATTATTTGGTATCTTTTCTGGGTGCTTGAAATCCATCCCCCATCTTGAGAGTGTCTGGCTCTCAGTTCTGCATTATTTTGGGTTAGCAACAAGGAGAACCCCAAAAATTTCTGACTGCAGGTCTCACCCAAGGTTTCTTCCAGTTACAGCTTGCTTCCAGTTGTTCCATGGTGTGGTTGCTTTGGGTACCAGCATCCACAATTGGTAGCTCAGAGACTGTTGTCCAAAGACTTTGTTGTGCAGCATCATCCCTCCTGGCTGGCCAGCTAGCTCCTCGGTGCTGGCAGTGTGATGAGGCAGTGTGCAAGATGAGAACAGGCTGCAATCCACCGTGCTGGGAACCTGTAGAGTCTCAGAGACATCATCTGTTCCTCTTGACTTGCCTGGACAGGAGGCCAAGGTTGTTGGAGAGAGAGGGTGCTGATCCTGACCGCTCTGGTTGCTAATGGTTATGGAAATCATCTTTCTGGCCTAGGCAGGTCCTTGGCTGGCATTGCCAGCTGTGTCTGCACCAGCACCTGGGGTGAAATGCTGGAGCATTGTCGCTTCACAGCTCCGAGGATGCCAGGATGAAGCAGCGTCTGGCAAAACACAAGCAGGCTTCTCCAAAGGAGACAAGGAGCTGGAGGGTGGGTGGAAGGCTGACAGCTTCTCCAGCTGCCCTCAGACTGCTGCAAAGAGACCACTTTCACCTTCCAGGGTAAGGAACTCCCAGCCTGTCAGCAGGATGTTTCTGAGCTCCGTGTCATGTCCATCAGGACTCACCCACTCAGAAATCACAGGGCTTGTTGGTCTTGGCAGGCAAGGATTTGTGATGAAGGTGAACTGTACTTGGGGCTTGCACCCTGGTTCTGTAATCATAGAATCACAGAATGGTAGGGGGTGGAAGGGACCTCTGGAGATTGAGTCCAACCCCCCTGCCAGAGCAGGATCACCCAGGACAGGCCACACAGGAACAGATCCAGGCAGGTTTTGAAAGTCTCTAGAGAAGGAGCCTCCACAACCTCTCTGGGCAGCCTGTTCCAGGCTCCATCACCCTCACAGTGAGGAAGTTTTTCCTCATGTTGAGGTGGAACTTCCTGTGTTCCAGTTTGTGCCCATTGCCCTTCATCCTATCACAGGGCACCACTGAAAAGAGACTGGTAAACATTAATAAGATCCCCTCTCAGTTTTCTCTTCTCCAGGCTAAACAGCCCCAGGGGTCTCAGCCTTTCCTCCTAAGAGAGATGTTCCAGTCCCTTCATCATCCTCGTAGCCTCTGTTGGACTCTCTTCAGTATTTCCCTGTCCCTCTTGAACTGGGCAGCCCAGAACTGGACACAGTACTCCAGATACAGCCTCACTTGGACAGAGTGGAGGGGGAGGAGAACCTCCTTTGACTTGCTGAAGGCAGAAGCCATGGGGAGGGTGTCGCATGTCCCAGCTGCTGAGCAGTGGTCCACCAGCATAGTTTCCCTCATGCGCAATAAGGGATGGAGCGGGGAAGTCTAGAAACCTGCCATCAGGTAGAGAACCTTTCTTTGCTGCTGTCCCCAGGGGAGTCTGCAGTACCAGAGCTCTACCTGGAGATGGTCCTGTGCTCTGTTCTTAGTGCTGGGTATGTCTGTTGCTTTTCAGGCAGCATCTTTAGGAGGAGGGAAGGGGACAGGGGCAGCACATATAAGGAAGCAGCAGAGAGGGGTGTAGGAGAGCTGGTGGAAATGTAGTGGACCCTTTGATTATTTTATTTATGATAATGGTTTCCCCTGATTCCACCAGAGGGTCAGCCAGGTCTGAGTCTTGGGCTGGCTTACCTCAAGGTCATGAAGCAAAGGCAGGGAGGAAGGGCTGAAGCCAGTGCAATCCTCATGTGCTTCTGGAAATCTGTGGCTCGCCCCTGTGCAAAAGGACCTCTGCTTCCATATGTCAGCTCAGCCACAGACTTGTGTCCAGCACAGACAGCTTCTGACAAAGCTCCAAGATGACAGAGCAATTTGTCAGTGGCCTTGTTGGATGCTGAGGCCCCGTTCCACTGAGTAAGGATTTTAGTCTGCGACATGCATTCAGATACCCATTTAACTGCCAGCTCCAGCTGGCTGTTGTTTTCCTGCTGTTGGAGGGTAGGGTGAGGGATGGACCAAGCTGCAGTTTATTGGATCTATTTATTTTTTTAATGCTTTATTTGCTGGAGAGAAAACAAACTGAGGCAGGGATTGGGCTCCCATGATAGGCAGTTCTTGTTTCTCTTGCCCACTAGCTCTGTTGTGTTTCTGCAGCACATGTGGTTTACAGTACTGTGGGACAGTGGGGAAAACTTGGCTCCCCTGTCCCACTGGGTGCTGGACACCTCTTGTCATAGCTCATCTCAAAGTCCCTCAGCTCCATCGCTATGAGATTGTTCTCTGGCACAGATGCCAACATGCAGCTTGTGCCCGTGCTATTGAACACAACCATTGAGAAAGAGTTAACTATAGAGAAGGGTTCTTAGTCATTCCAGCTCTTGAACTGTGACCAGGAATTGTTTCATCCCATATAAAAGAGTGTCAAGGAGTCTGCAACAGCATGAGATTGCAGATGCTCATATTATCCTCATGCAGTTTAATATACTGGTATTGCTATATCTTTCTGTCTGGTTTTCAAGAGATCATAGCTAATAGCAGCAGTGAGCCTCCTGTGGTGCTCAGTGATGTAAATATTGAGCCTTAGGACTTGGATGAACATTTCTTTAGTGGACACCCTTTGCTGCCCTGTAGAGCTGGTAACCCAGCAAACCCCCCCAAACCCCAAAGGTATTCTGTTGGGAAAGCAGGGGCAGCCCATAGTGGGATGGCTGTCTCAGAAGGAGCATTTGTCAAAATATGCCCTTCTAATCCCATCATAGCAGATGATGAGTGCTGAGAAGGAGCAACAGCCTCTCCCAGCACAAGTTTTCTGGATGTCGTGGGAGAGGTGTGGGAAGGCAGTGGAAATCTCAGACTAGATCTGCTCTCTGCATTTCATGGGACAGGGCTACAGGAGGTCAGAAAGCTGTGATAGATCAAGATACATGGAAGGATTTTCATAAGGTGATTTCTCCATGGTGAGAGCCTTCAGAGTCCTTCCCTTCCAGAGGGTTTGAAGGAGGGAGAGCATCCCTGTGAAGGACCAAGCTCTGCCAAGGAGCTCTGCAGAAGGAGTGGTTTGCTGTGGCCAAGACAGAGCAGGGGCCTAAAGCTGCCTATGATGGTGCTACGAACTGCCCTCGGGCTGGGGCTGGTTCTCCATTGTATTCAACATGCTCTTTGGAGCTCACAACTGGAACATGATGTCCTAGAAAACTGCGAGTTAGTCCCAGAGTCTCCAAGGCCCTCACTTCTGTGTAGTGACATCCAGCCGCAAGAAACTGGGACAGGAGAGACCCGGTGTCAGCTCAGATGTGGTGCCAGCTCGTCTGGGGAGGAAGTGACGTGGTTTCCCAGCTCCCATACAGTTGTTGGTTTGAGCTTGATGTGGCTTTTCCCTGTGGGCTTAGAAAAATGTGGAGGGGATACCAAGGTAGAGAAGATGAAGGCTGGTATCTCAAACTGGGCCAAATCGTGCACTTTTTTTTTCTTTCCTATGTCTAAAAGTTTTTCAGATCCTAATTAAGGACCAATTAAGTGAATAGCATCACCTGTGTATTAATTAAGGTTAATAAGCAGCACCTGTTACTAATGGTGGGCCGTGATGGTCTCTGAAATGATCCATATCAGCTCTAATCTGCTTAGATTGAAGCTTGTTCTTGCCACGACGTTGTGGAGAGATCTGCCTGAGAGGAGAGATTCAGCTGTGAGACAGCTACCACTTGGTCTTGGAAGGGACTCGCAGATTAAAATCACACCTGGAAATAATAGTATGTTCCCTTACACTTGGTTCTCATAGCACAGCTGATGAGGTGAAGTCAGAGGACATTTAGAAATCAAGTGCACTTGTTTTTATTCCAGCCTGTGGTACTCCCTCATCTCCCCAGTTGGGAGGAGGTGAGAGAAGCTGTCAGCGTTGGTGCTGCCCCATTAGTTTCCTCCTGGTTCCTGGCTCGTGTGTAGCCAGCTCTCCTTGTCAAAGCTGTCTCCGATCCTGCAAAGCCTGGCTGGGCATGCTGGTGCGGGATCTCCTGAGGCTCCAGTTCCATCTAGGAAACTGGTCTGGGATGCAGGAGCAACCTGTGAACAAGTCCGGAGCCACCTCTATGTCCTGTTCTTATTTTGTGAGCTGAAACAACCAGGTATCTTTCAATTGTGGTAAAAATATACGTTCCTAACTGCTTTGATTATTAAAGGATTGTTTAAGTTTTAGCCCAACTCTGCTTTGGCAGAGCTGACATGAAGCAATCAAGGCCTTTGTTTTGGTTTGCCACAGGAAATGTCTGGACACAGCTGTGTGGTCCTGCCTCTGCAGGCACTCGTCTGCAGACCCCATAAATACATCTATTTTAATAAACATAAGCTTGAGGGAAAGCTGCTGACACCTTCCCTTCCAAAACTATGTTTTCTACTCCTTGTGTGATTCCAAAGAATTTCCCATGGAATTGTTTTCCAGGGTGGGAAAGCCCATAATTGGCAGCTATTGCTGTGCAGCATTGTCAGGAGCTCACTGCACCTTCCATTTGGTTTCTTGTGCACCTGCCACACAACGTGGTCTTTGCTTGTGTTGATCTCCAGGCTGCAGAACTATCCCACTCAGGCTTGCTAATGACTGGCTCCATAAAAGACAGTGCTCAAATAAGTTGTGACAGCAGCGGGTCTGGGCACAGCCCTGGAGATTTGCAAGGGCTCTCTTGAGCAGACCAGTTCTGTAGCCCTCCTGATCCCCACTTTCACCCAGATCCATGGAGTCTCCTTATGCTTTAAGCTGCTAGAAGACAAGGAACCCAGTTAAGAGCTGGCTGTATCCTCTTACATGAATGCCAGGGCTGATGTTCTTGCTGGTTGCAAGAGATCACGGAGGATTCAGAATGATAACAGAGGAGCGATGAACTGTGCCCTGGGATGGGGACATGCAGGGACAAAGGGCTGGAGGGACCTGAAAAGGCAGCACCTCTTACGAGGCACTGCCCCTTATGTCCTTGGAAGCAGTCCTGTGAGTGGTGCTGGGAGATTTTGGATGGCATCAATCTCCCAGCAGTCAAGGGATGGCTTCCTAAACTCATGTTCAGAGGGGTAGATAATCTGAAAAACAGATGTGAAAGGGGATCTGGAGGGCCCCAGTCCAACCTCCCATTTATAGTTGCCTGGTGCAAGGTGCAGCATCAAATTGAACTCAGGAGATCCTGCAGCAGGTTCTGCTGCATTGGTAGACATCCTTGTAGCGTTTCTGCAAAGGCATTTGTACAGCCTGAAGGTTTGGTCTGTTGAATCAGCAGAGATTCTAGGCATGGAGTAATAGCAGGCTCTGATCTGGGCAAAGCGTTTTCCAGACATGAGATGAGCTTTGGGATAGGAGTCCAAAGGTAGAAGCTGCTGGGCAGGCTGGAAGCATCTTGAGGTATGGGGTGGTGATGGTGCTAGTGAGGCTGTTGCCTGGGACACCCTGTCTCCCCTGCTAGGATGGAAGAGGCTTTGGAGATACGTGTGCATTTGTCCTGCATGCCTAAGTTTTGCATCTCCACAGCAGCTTTAACACCCAAGCTGGAGGCCTTGAAGGAGGGGGATCAAAAGGTCTCAGCTATCTGGAACTTTTAGTCTGATTCTGGTGCCCTGTACCAGACCTGTCTGGGGGAATGGGCTCCATAGTCCTTTCCTCTCCCTGCTGGCAGTCCCTCTCAGAGTTCCCCTGCGCTGGCTGCTCAGCACAGGCAGGGATTGCCTGGGTGGCAGGCGGCTGGCCCCGGCAGCCTTCCCTGCCCTTTGCCTTCCTGGAGTTGCCAGACACGGAGCAGATGGTTTCATCCACACCCAGACAAGGCTCTGTCTGCGGGGCTGACATGAGAGGCAGAAGAGAGGTGTGAACAGCTACACATTCCCTCTGTCATTGCCTGCTTTCCCTCCACTGCGCCGTGGCCAGTTAAGGCTTCTGAGGAGTAAAGAGAGAGGTCAACACGTGAGATGGCTGAGCACATAGAGCCCCTTGGTCCTAGTCCAGGTCTGTGGAGGCCAAGTGCCGGCACAGGAAGAAGAGGACTCGGCTGTTGTGTATAATAGGGACTCTTTTTGCAGGGGTTGCCAGTCACACACTGACCACAGTGTTCAGCAGCTCCCGGGGGACGAAGCAATCTGTGTCATCTCACAGCGGGCTTCCTTAAATCTCGGCCTGATTAAGCAGTGGCAATATGGGCTGCCCGATAGGAAAGAGCTTCCCCTGAAAAGGGCCAAAATAGCCTGTTTGTTTGCATTCCTCTGCAGTCAGAGGCATGTGAAATCACCAGATTCTGACTCCAGTTGAGTAGGAACCTGGAGATGAATAGTGTCCATCAGCCTCTGGTGTTTTTTTGGGTACAGACTGAGCCTGTTGGCCATACACCTGGGAAAACTGCATTTGAAAGCTCTGGGTCTTTTTTTTCTTTCAACCTCAAGATGTCTGAGGGAATTGGGGAATATCCACTCAGCTTTCGACCTCTTCTCTGTCCTTGAAAAAGCAGTATTTGTGCTTTCCGTGGTGAGCCTGTGGCTAAAATACCCATGGAGTGCACAGAGAGATGCTGAGGCTTGCAAGGTGGCATTACTACAGAGAGAGGAGGTGCTGTGGTAGGTCCTTGGAACACTTTCTCCTGGGTTTATGTGCTAGACTTGAGACACATTTATGAATGTGGCCAGTGGTTTTCCATCAGCACATTTTCTGAGAGCTGTATGAGAGAAGGTCTGGAAAGGGAGTTTGATACTCAGACATCTGATGAAAAATTGCTGTGTGTAGTTACGTCAGAGTTATTTATTCATTGCATAGAGATAAAAGCTTTTTTGATAGAGCACAGTCATCTTAGCTTGTGGCTGTTGTTTTTCTTGGTTTCTTGTGTAATTTAGGGATCTAATTAATTATGGGGATTGACTGATGCTCAGAAAAGAATACAGTTCAAGCTGAGCTGCAGTTTTCTTCATGTTTTTCTGCTTTCATACCCAAAAAGCAGTGAGCTGGGGCCTACTGTGGTAGCAGGTCCTCAGTATTCAACAGGCAAGAATAAAACATTGCCAACTTCAAGTTGTCTGTGGTAGTGTGTTTGTGCTGAAATACAGGCAAACATTGGTGCTTCCCTGATTTGTGGAATAGGGAGGTGTTGAGGTAGTGTAAAGGCCAGCATTGGCTGGTGGTCACCATGTAGAAGACATAAATTAGGAGTTGTCCGCTGGGATCATCTGGACATGTGACAAGTTGGCAGCACGTTGGTTTGGATGACATCAGCCTCAGGTTTTGCGGCTCTGCTGCCCATCTGGAGGTGGTCTACTCTTTGTCTGCAGGTTCCCAGTACTGCAGAGAGAAAGGTGGAACAGCCTGGCACATGGCCTGTTTCAGCATGCCAGTTGGAAGTAACATTCAACTTGGAGATATTTATATGCAACTTCTCTTTGAAAAAGCTTTCAAGGAGGCCTTGCCATCCTTTACAGATGAGATATGTAGGGATTGCTCACTTCTAGTTGAAAGGCAGGAGTCGGAATGTGTCGTGGCATCTTGAGCAGTGCTGGTGGACATCGCAACTGCAATCTCTGGCTCGGGAGGTGGACTGAAGAGCGATTTGCAGGCAGCTGGGAAGGCACTGTCAGGGGTGGGATCACTCTATACTGACCTCATTTCTTGTGGCCTTTGCCGAGTTGCCCACCACTGCTGGGGAAGAGTGCCAGTCTTGGCAGACTGTTGTTCTGCCCTAGTACAACTGGCACCATGGGTCAGGTACAGATGTCTGAGCTTCCTCCAGTGGTGAGAATAGAGCATCAGCATAGACTACCAAGAGAGTTTGTTCTGTGACCAGTCCTTGACTCCCATGGTGATGACCACTTCCACTGTGTAATCTTTGGCCCAGGTCTCTTCTGGGCCCCTCATATTGCTCACTGGCTCTGAGACACCATCAGTAGTTGCTGGGGTTTCAGCAATCACAGATTCCTGTGATCTCAAAGAGGTATGGCAGCTGAAGTATGGTCCATCATGTGCCGTGGTCCATCACCTAGAAGAGGCTGAACTGATCTCCAAACTACAGACTATGTGCAAAAAGCTGTACCTGCCGTGTGGACGGACAGTCAGAGACAGGGACCAGGGAGCAAAGCTGTGGGGTAATGCAGACATGCGCAGAGGAAGCGTAGCAGTGCCTTGGAACTCTCTGAAGACATTCTTCCTGTCCATCCCAGCTATTCCTCATGCCTCCCTGATGAGCATTGCCCTGGACTGCTTGGGCAAGAAGAGACCTCAGTTTCCATGGAGGAGTCTAGTTTGAGACACAAAACTTAATTTGATGTGGGGTCTTGAGGTCTGGCAGGGGCGAAGCTTCTCTTCTTGAGTCATGTTAGGGTTATCTGTTTCACTCCCCAAAATCCTTAAAGCCTCTGTAGAGCCGGATGATAGATATTAACACCTTTCTTGGGATTTAGATGGTGACACATCATGCTGAGGGACTTTCCTATGCAGATGCCAGCTGTCCCATTCAAATGTGGTGGGACCAGCCCTCTGGGTGTTTTGCTGGGGGAAGCAGGGCTTACCTGAGTGTGCAGCACTGAAGGCCAGCTGGTCTGCTTGGCCTGGAGGTTGTGTAAAGCCACTCTGGCCTTCTGTTGTATTTCTCATTGTTCTTTGCCTCGGGGATAGGCCATGCACCAGCAGAGGCTTGAGTGCTGTGATTGTTTGGGCTGTTCAGAATCTGATGGGTCTGACTATCCCTGGGCTCTCGTAGGATCCCTTATTCCCATCCCCAAACACACCTTTATCCAGTCTTCTCTCCTCTCCTAGTAACAGCGTTAGCACTGCTGTGTTCATGTCTCTCCCAGTCTCCACCTTCCTTCCCCGCAACGTACTGACCATCCTCCCCTGCGCCGAGCCTAGCTCCCCTCGCTGCCAGCCCACATCTCTCTGCAGCTCATCACCACCAGCGTGTCCCAACAGGTTGGCAAAATTTGCAAAATGAAAATGTCTTCTACCACATTTTTCAGTTTTGCCACCAAATTTTGACAGAGCCAAGAGCCTGGAACTGCTTCTGCTGCCCTGCGTGTGCTCAGTGACCTGGAGGGGACCTAGACAAGTCTCTCCTTAGCAGTTTCCAAGCTATTCTTTCTCTCATGTAAGTGCTCTTAAAATAATGATCTGGTCCTAAGCAGCTGGAGAAGTTCAGCTTTGAGACTGATGTTTGCCCCCATCTCTTTCCTTTCTTTCAGACCATGCCGCTCTGGGAGGAGAGGGCAGCTCTTAGAGGACAGTAGTCATGAGGAAGCCTGTTGGACCACCACAGCTCACTTCATTGCCCCGATTCCACATTCTGCTGTTTTTAAAATAGGCAGTATGCTGGCAGCTGGGACGTGTGAGAGCAGAGGAGGTGAGTTCATGGGAAGAGGACAACCTTCAGTTTCAGTGCTTGGGGACCAGCTGGTGTTTCACTGGGGTCCTGCAGGGTTTTTGCTGTAGGCGAGAGAAGACTGTCCCAGGGACCAGGGGCTCAGGAGAGTATGATCCCACGGGGACGTCATTTGCCTTTCTGGACATACCTGAGCTGCTCATCTGGTGACTTGGCTTTGTACTGGGTTCATGTTTGGAGAGATGTGCCCAACCCTTTAGCTCGCCTAGGCCCTGGATCATACCGATAGCATTCTTCATGACAGGACTTTTTGTAAGCTCCTTCCCTCCTGTTGCCTTGAACTCTGTGGCCGTCTCTTTTTGAATACATTTACTGTCTCCATATTTCTAGACTCCTCTCATGTGTTACTGCAGAAGTGTTTGGGATCCAACCTAGCTGAGATCATCACTATGATGGGCCTGATTTTCCATTGTCACCCTTTGCCTTGATTTCAGGGTGGGTTGCAGTGCATCTTGCAGCTGATTTAATTTTTACTGGGATTTGAGTTCCCTGGAAAAAACTCCCTGGAATGATGCTCAGCTTAATCGTGATTAAGGCCAACAGAAATCTGGTAGCTTGATCCTCTGAGCAAAGAGGGGCTGTGTTCGGTCAGTAGGTGAACCTGGGGCATCTAGTGGAAACTGATAGTTTTCTGGGGCCTTACTTGGTTTGTTTTCACTGTCTGGGCTGTACTACACCGGGAAGACCTGCTGCGTGACACACCGGTGTTCGTGAAGGTGCCTTTATCTGGAGAAAGCTCCATCTGTTCCACAAGGTGTCATGGTTTTCTCTTTAATATCCTAGGGATTGTTTTCAGGCGGAGGACGTGTGAGGAAGGAAGAGGCTGAGGATGCAGATGGGATGGAAGAAAATGCCCAGTGATTAAACGGCTGTAGATGAGTGGAGATACAGCTTAAAAGATTGACGGTCTCCCGCTGGGCGGAGAGATGGAAGGAAAGATTGCATTCGTGTGCACCAGGATTGCAAATCCTCTCACCCCCCACTCCCCCCCGTGTTAAATTGCATTTGTTACTCGGTTTTAGCCTTCCCATGTGTAAACTTTCACACAGCTCTGTACTGCACCTTTACGGCCCCATCTGCTGCTTCCATCTCCTAGAACCTCGGGTCTGTTTTTGGGGGAGAAAGCATATAAAATAAAACTTTTGCAGTCACACAAGCCGCTTGCTGTGCCAGTGTTTTCTTTGGCCGATGTGTCTGTGATGCGTTCTTGTACGTGCATGACTGCGTTTGTCAGAGTTAATGTGCACAGATGAGGGATAATTCACAGGTAGCTGTGCAGATAAAAAAATGCGTCAAGCATCAACGGGTGCCTCAGAAGATGTCGTGCTTTCAGGTGGGGGGGCTTTCTTGAAACATCCTCTCATGGGAATGGCTCTTCTGCTTTCTGGACAATGTGGTTGATGGGCAGAAGCTGTGGATCTCTGGCCAGGGTCTCTCTGTGCTCACCCTGTGCAGGATGGGAACCCAGGGACTCGACAGGACTGTACTTGATGTGATTAACAAACTGCCCCTGGAGGAAATTCCTCCGTCCCTCCCATGGTGGGGCTTTATGCAATCTCAAGGGCCCACTACGAGCAAGTGGGAGGGGAGCTGGCAGGACGGGCTGGCCAGATTTGGGATTGGGGTGACTGCTGGTGGCAGGCAGGTCTGGCAGAGTGGTGGGAGAGGCCTTGGCCTGTCTGGGGAAGGTCTGCTGCACCAGGCAGCACCCCAGGTCTTGGGGATGGTGGCCCCTGAGCGTTTCCTGTCCCCCACTAGGTGGCACTGGGAGCCCTGCTATGGTGTCCGTGTCCCCCCAAACACAGAGCCTGGCCTGCCCCTGCACCCCTCCTCTGCCAGGACAGTGCCTGCGGCTGTCCTGGATGGGGAGCAGGGGACAAAGGAGCCTGTGCATTGCACACCGGCCCTTTTCCTTTTCTACTGGGAGCTGGCCTGGCTTTTGGGAGCTGGTGTCTCACGCAGCACCCATCGTCCCAGGAACCAGTGCCTCACACGTGTCATGCCAGAAGCCTCACACACTGACCCAGCCACATTTGCTGTCATTGCCTTGCGTGTGCCTCACTGGGAACTGGTGCACCGTGAGTGCCTCGGTGGGAGTCAGTGCATTGTGAGTATCGTGTGTTGTGCTGGGAGTCACTGCACTGCATGTCTCCTGCTGGGAGATGGTGCGTGAGGTGTCCTGCTGGGAGTTGGTGCAGCAGGCACACTCTGGTCAGAGGCCCCGTGTCACACGTGGCTCTACCTTGCTGGGACTCAGTGTGTTTTGCACATATTCTGTTTGTAGCTGGTACCTTGCACCCTGGCTCTGCCTTACTGGGAGTTGTTGTGTAGCCTGTGTCCTACTGAGAGTCATGACACGGCATGTATGCTGCTGGGAATCAGTCAGTCCCTTCTGTCCTACTGGGAGCTGGTCCATTTTACGGGGCTCAGCTCCACTGGGAGCCAGTGCATTGTAAGTGTGCTGCTGGGGGACAGTTCAGCCCATGCACCCTGCTGGCGGTCAGGGCATCATCCGGGAGCTGGTGCATCACACATTAGCTCTTCCTGGCTGGAAGTCAGTACATCCATGTGTCCTGCTGGGAGCTAACGGCTCCCATGCGTCCCTGTAGAAGTCTGTGTTGCCCTCGAGCCCTGCCCTGCTGGGAGCCAGTGCAGGCAGCTGTTCAGCAAGCCGGGCTCCATCACGGCTAACGCTGACTTGGGAAAACAAACGCCATGGCTCCAAACATGCCCCCCTTTCCTTCTTCTTCTGCCTACTGTTTTTATTGCTGAGCATGACGTCATATGGTCTGGAGTGTGCCTTTGGTCAGTTGGGGTCAGCTGTCCTGTCTGTGTCCCCTCTCGACTTCTTGTGCACCCCTGGCCTGCTCGCTGGTGGGGTGGGGTGAGGAGCAGCAAAGGCCTTGACTCTGCTCAGCAATAATGAAAACAGCCCTGAATTGTCAACACTGTTTTCAGCATAAATCCAAAACACAGCCCCACACCAGCTACTCTGAAGAAAATTGACTCCACCCCAGCCAAAACCAGCACTCTGGGGAATTTAAAGAGATAAATGCTCCCCCCCCCGCCCCTCTTCAGCTATCTATGTTTCTTCTAGTTTGGAAAACAAATATGAAGGACTTGTGTGGAGCTGTTATGCTACATCAAGGTCTGCAGAAGGGAGGTGGTTGCAGTCTCTCAGGGTACATGCTACTGTGTTCAGCTGGAGCCCTGGGTCTTCATCTGTGCTACCCGATGGTCTAGAATTAGTAGGAAGGCAATGGTTATGTTAACTTCAAAATCCCTTCATTTGTTTTCTTTGCCTAGCTCAGTTTGCTTTTACCGATGAAGCTGTAATTTCCATTTCTGTTTCTAGCTTTTGGTAACTAGACCTGGGTTTAACAACCTTCTGCTGTCCCTGGAATGAAGGTGGGAGCCAGAACGCTGTTTGAGCTGTGACTGTTCTCCATTGCGTAGCTGCTTTAATTCCCGAACTTGCTTTTGTTTGATCAACGAGTGCCAATTGCAGACTGCACACGTGATGACCTCGCTCAGGTGACTGCAGCCACCCCGTGCTTTTACCTTAAGGTCAATCTCAGCTCAGACTAGATTTTAGATGAGGACTGGTGAAGCTCTGCAGATCCTGTTAGCCACCTCTTCAGCTTGCTGAGACCTGTGCTTGCAGAGCCGCAGCCTCAGAGAGAGCAACTAAGGTAGGTTTGGATACGCTGAAGACATGAGAGGAAGACTATAGATGCCAGAGAGTGGGTCCTGTGTGAAAATGTTTCCTGTTGTGCCTAGAAAAAAAACTATTGGTGCTGTGAGTCACAGACAGACTGCTCAAATGTACTCAGGTTGTCACTAGAGGGAGCAGCATGTGATTGTTCCTTCATCTTGAAAAAATGACATGATACTGAGCCCCAGCTGGTGGAGTGGTTTGGCAGGAGGGATGTCGGAGAGATGCTGTGATCTCTTCATAAATGTAGGTCTTTCTCTATCTGCAAGGGAGTCTCTTGTCCTGGTCAGCCAGCAAGATCTGAGCAGAGAGGGAGCAGCTAGGTACCTTGAAAAGGTCAGTTTGCTACTTGGGAATCACTTTCTTGACCCTCTTTTTGGCTCTTGTAAGTGCGAAGTTATGAAAGCTGACAGGGCCCCGCCAAGTGCAGGCACTGTACGTTCTCTGAGGAATATGGATGGAAGGGGAGAGATGTTGAATTTAGTTGGCTTTGCCACTGCTGGGAATTAACTGGGCTTGCTCTATCCGCAAAGGGCCTGGTTTGACACGCACAGCTGCTGGAGATCTCCTTCAAGAGCTCTCTGTTACCCAGACCATTGACACTTGCATGGCTGCGTGGAGTAGTGCTAAGCTGCATCTCCGTGCTGTGCAGTGGACACATTCGGAGGTACCCCTCCAGGCCTAGAATCTAAATACAAGATGAGGAGCAAGGGAATAGAGACAATGCAAGGAAACAAAGAGACCATAATGGTATCCTGCCTTGCCTTGAATTGGATAATTCCCCTATGACTAGTTGGTGGGCAGTGGATTACTCAGTGGGAGGAAAGGGGGCTGGAGTCAGTCCTGTGGACTTCGTTCCCTCATTTGTAAAATGATGTTGTGAACATCTGGCTCACACATGGAGCGTGTCACTTGGCTCGCGGAGGCATATAAATGTTTTCAGATCCTTGAATGGCTGTTGCTGAAATGCGAAGGATCATCATTAATGAAGTCTGCAATAACACTGACGGAGCATTTGTGTTTGCTGCAATTTGTAACTATGTTCTAACAGTTGTTAACGAATGCTATTGTGGGTTGCAATGTGACCAAGGAACACTTGAGGATAAACATGACCAAGTGGTTGTTCCTGGTTTGTGCTACTATTTATCACTGCAGGTGTTGAAACATATCATGTTGTGCAGCAAGGCTTTAAATGGGTGAATAGGGTAAGAGGGAAGACTTAGCTACCGCTACTTCCTCTGTGGTTTTCCCATCTGCTCCATTTACATGGCAAACACGGGCAAATGCCACAACTGGCTGGTATAAGATCTGTTGTGATGAGGAGCTGAATATCCATATGACATCAGAAAAATCTAGCTGGTAGGCTGGAGATTGTTTTTAGGCAACATAGCTTGGAGTAACAAAGTGATTTCCCATCAAGAGACCAGGGGGAGGACCTGAAGAAGCAGCAAATGTTCATTCATAAGCCAAAATTGAAGGGATAGAACTGAGATTGACCAAGCAAAGCCTGCATGGATGAGCAAAGAGCTCATATCTGAACTCAGATGTATAAAGGAGGCATACAAAAGGTGAAAGCAGAGGCAGGTGACCTAGCAGGAGTGTAGAGCCGCTGTCTGATCTTGTAGGATGGGGTGACCTGGAGTGGAATCCAGTGAGGAGTGTGAAGGGTGACAATGAAGGATTCTGCAAGTATGTAAACAGCAAAAGAAAGACTAGGGGAAATGTGGGCCTACTGCTGAATGGTGCTGGGGACCTGGTAACAAACACATGGAAAAAGCTGAGGTACTTGGTGCCTTCTTTGCTTTAGTCTTTACCAGTAAAACCAGCATTCAGCAATCTCAAAACCTTGAGACCAAAGTTTAAGTGTGGAGCAAGGAAGACGTATCCTCAGCTTAGGGAGCACTGAAATGAACTGGACCCGTGAATCCTTAAGAGACTCATATGGGGAGAGGCTGAGAAGCTGGAACTGTTCAGCCTGGAGAAGAGAACTCTTGTGTTAGTTCCTGCACTCTTCCTTGCTTTTGTCTAGTGCTCACGGTAATGTCAACTAAGCCAGTGGGTCTGTAATTGCCCAGATTTTATTTTCTTCCATTTTGTTAAGCACAACTTCATTTGCCCTCTCTGCAGCTTTCTAAGGCTACTTGGTTGTTTCTGGAGCCCAAACCCCATCAACCTCCATCAGTGTTTTGAGATAAGGCTTATCAGGCACATCTCATTGGAAACCCTTCATAGAAAGGTTCTCTTTGCTCTGTTCTTGCCTTATCTGAGGGTTAAATCTTGTCCTCTTGTAGCTGACAATAGCTGTGCTGCATCAGCTGCTGCTTTTTTCTCACACTGGTCTTTGCGACCTTCAACATGTATCCAAGACAGGGGATAGCTTTCCAGCTCTGAGGAGTGGACATGCCATGTCTCCCTCTCACAACTGATGGGCTTAGAACAGTTTCTTGCCCTTGCTGTTCCTTCAAAGCTGAGTGTCTTCGCTTTACAGCTTTCTCCTTTTTTGCTTCTGAGATGGGTTTTAACTATTGCCTGTTGTAATCTAGCCTAGTGTTAATTGTAGTCCAATTCTCACACACTCTAGAGAGACACTGCTGATTTATTTCAGAGTTACATGAGCCTGGGTGCTTGGTGGTTTCACACAAATCAAGCACCCCAAATGGGACTCTCTGTGCTACATTTATACAGAAAACTTACAAAATTAGTAATTTATAAGCCCACCCTCTTTATGATGATTGGTTAGTAATTTACATACAATTATAATACTGCTGACTACATATTTCCACTACTACACATGCTCAGGGGAGGGGTCTTCACCTGGGTAAGGGTCTTTTTGACCTACGGGCATGATTTCTAGTGTTATAATGAGGCCAGTTCACTTAAGGAGAGCCCTAATTATTGTTTACCTGACAGTACAAAACTACATAAAAACAATATATTCTCTAAGTCCATTTGGTTTATATGTTTTCCAGGATGTTTCTTCTTCAAGGACGGCCGATTCTTGATTAAAAAGTTCCCAGACTAATTATGTTGACAACATCAAGGACAGTCACCTTGTTATACGCACTGATAGTTATCAAAAGGCCTAACTAAATTCGTAAACACTGTTTCACAAATCCTTCAGCTCCTTCTTTGTTTGCCTCCTTGTTTGCCGGGGTAAATACCACAAGGATGTCCATCTTCCTGCCACCACCTTGCTTTTGCCAGAAGGCTTTCCTTCCCTTGAAGTTCTTCCGCAGACCTTGTCTTCTTGCTGGGAGTTTCCTCTTATTTCATGATCGATCAATAGCATTCTCCTTTCTAGTACACGAAGGACATTTTAAAGTATGCCCATTTTATTTGCTACGATGACTCAATCCAATAGGTTTTTCTCTTATTCCATTTGAGCGTTTTCCTCTTTGCTCTTTTCTTTTCCTTGATTGAAAGCTTCTGAACCCTAATTGTAGTTTTCAGTCCTTCACTTGCTTAATCTCTGTGTGACACCCTGTTCTCTGTGAAGGTGCTAAGTGCTAGAAAATGTGGTCCTCTAGAGCCACGGATCATAGGCTGGTGCATCTGACCTTGACCTAATTCTAGCCTAAAGAGAATTTCTGCCATGTTATTACCTGCTCTTCCTCTAAGGGATCCAGTTACTTTCAGTGCCGCTTTGGCTGCGTACAGTCACTAACTCCTTAGGCATGAGATCATTTAATGAATGTGTAAAACAGGGATAGTATTTTAGTGTGAGCGTAAGCAATGAACTTTGTTTGGCTCTTAAGGCTGTTAGGTAGGAGATGTAAAGTGCTGTTCTACCACAAGCCATAGGAATCTGCAGAAGTAACTTCCTAGTGCTGGAGAGAAGGATGGAGCTGCAGAGGAGATGGTATCTGATGAAAAGAGATCATTGGTCTGTGATGCCCAGGCTGGGCTAGCATAGAATTGGCACTTCCCAGGGCATCCTCAGTTCTCCTCACTGTGCACTTCAGGGCAGACGCTCTTTGCTGTGTGTCTTGAGCTTAAGGGGTTAATGTGATGATGTGAGCTACTCTAAAGCAGAATGCGTGATAATACCTTTAGCTCTTCTCCTGACATATGTAATCACAGACCTAAGATCGGGGCACCTTCCCTTCAGTCAGGCATAGCGATGGCTGGTACCAGTCACAGGTTATAAACTAATTTTGGCAGTTGGCCATAAAACTGCTCCTTTCGGTGAGACACAGAGGCGTCTAGTGTCAGCCTGACACAAACCATTTGACCAGGGAAAGGCCTCTCTCCTGGTGGGATTGCAGAAGAGCTGATGCTGTTAGTGAAGGTAGAAGTATAGAGAGAGGGGCTTATAACCCTGTGCTAATAAATATTAAATGCCTGTTATCAGGCCTGGCGTTTGCTTTGTGGCCCCAGCTTTTTAGCCCGCTTTGGTGGTTATCCACTGAAGGCAACAGGTTTATCAGCAAGTTCAAGCATGTTTGGACTGCAAGGTCTCTCCTGGTGTCTGGCATGTGAAATTATCCTAATCTGCCTTTAATATCCCACTCTGTGCTCTGGGTACCGTGACACACAATCTCTGCCCTGCACCTCTGGTTTGGGTTACTAGCTGCTCACAAAAGGCTTTAATCCTCTCCCCATCTCTGTAAACACTGCAGAGTACTTCTTTTTTCCCCCCATCAATGCAAAAGTCTGGCAGGGTGCCAGAGCCTGTGGGCTCACGGGGCAGAAGAGGCTGCTGCTGCCGTGCTGGGGAGCAGGGTGGGCTCTGCTTCTATGGCGAAGGGCAGTCCAGGAGTGAGCATGGTGGTTGCTCAGCCCTGCGCCATCCAGACTGCTTGTCAGTGTTTGTGGTGGAGACGTGTGGACTTGTGTCCCTTCAGCCTGAAGGCTCCGTCTGCCTTCCGTGGTTCTTTCCCCAGGAGGGTCGGGGATGGGTCACTGAGGAGGTGGGGGATCTCCATCGTTAGAGTTGCCTGGGTGATGGGTGCAGGAGGTGCAGCAAAACCACTGCAGTGGTGAGGAATCTGAAACTAAATGAGCAGTTGTAACAATCTTCTCTCAGATGGACTCTCTTGGTCCTCAAATCACCGTGTCTTTGTTGATAACCATAGTGGTTGTGCTAGGAGAGAAAACGATCAACCTCCTTCTGATCTCTTGCCTTTCAAAAGATGAGTGCACACTCTGCTCAGACAGTTCATTTAACTGTGTGCTCCCAGGGAGTTCAGTTTCACTTCCTGTATCCAAACCAGGGATTAAGAACAGGGTGGTAATTGCTGATGGTCCACCTCATTTCAGCAGCTTTAGAAAGGGAAAACAGGAGAAGATCATATTTTTGGATAAGGTTTTGTTGTGTTTTTTTTTCCTGGCTCACCGGCAGAGGAAGCCAAAACAAACCAGTCTGGAAAGAGGCAACGTGTCTTATTAAAAAACAAACCAAATGGCAGAACCCCACCAAAGCCAACAGGTTGCTAATGAAACTTCCTGTCTGAACACGATTGTGCTTGTCTGTAGTAGGGCACCCTGAAAGTATTGTCACTGTTTTCCCTTCTTCTTAAGGACTTCATAGCCCTCCAGGAAGCTGTCTAGCAAGGAAACTTAGATTTATCCCAAGCTAAAGCACAGCTCGGCCATTAAATTATGTACCAGAAACACAGGCCTGAGGAACATGTTTATATGTGCTTGGATTTGAGGAACATGTTTATATGTGCTTGGATTTGATGAACATGTTTATATGTGCTTGGATTTGAGGAACATGTTTATATGTGCTTGGATTTGAGGAACATGGTATTGGTGCTCAGGTAGAAAGCTTAGGTATGTAGGCTGCTGTCCGTGATTGAACCCTACTAGCTCAACCTTACGCAAGACACGTGCACCTGCAGTGGTGTAAAACACCTCGATTGTCCTTAGTCCCTTAGGAATTGCTGAGCCAGAACTGCTGCCTCATGTGAAGTTATTTAAGTGTATCTCATGATGTATTTTTATGCGTCGGTAATTATCATCCCTACCCAGATTGCCCTACTTTCCTCTGGTGCCGTTCCTTGCTCACGCAGGAATGTTTTCCCTGGGAGGTGCCATCAAATACATTACAAAAATCAAACACACTGAAGTGTGTCATATATAACCTTTTGCATTTTTCTTTTTAATAACTGACTGGTATGCAATTCGCACGAAGTACTTCAGCATCAGAAATTTCCTAGTGGAAGAGAACAAGTGGGTTTGATCAAGCTCTGAGTCCCACTGTCCCAGGCAGAAATTTCACCTGGGAAGCTCAGACCAGCTCTGCAGTCAAGGCTGAGCAAACAAATCGAGGGGGGCAAGCAAGGGGATGTTGTGGTTTTCAGAAGGGTGTAAGAAAAGCACTGATCTGAATTCAGCTCTGGAGGGGATTGGACATGTCCTAGCATATCACTCAGGAGATAGTAGGAGGCTGCTTACTAACCTGCTTTCTCAGCAGTGCTGTTGATTTCTTTCTGCTTTCTCAGAAATTGTCAGGTCCAAACAGTCCCCTTCAGCACAAACCTGGCTGTCTAGCGAATGCCTGCCTACAGGTGCCTGCCTCTGAAAGGTGTTACCTGAGCTGGGTAGAAAATGCAGGTGTCAGAAGAGATGCTCCCTTTCAGACTAGAACCAGAAAGAAGCAGAAGATACCGTGGCAGAAGGGATTCTCTGCTCTGGGGACCACAGGTCCTTTAGGATGGAGGAGATGCTCTTACCTGTCCTGTAGGTCCTGTGAAGGCTTTCAGGAATCAGACATGGTTGTGGAGAGATGCTGTAATTCTGATCCTGAAGGCTCTGCTGAGGCACATGGAAAATGAGAAGGTGGTTGGTAGCAACCAATATGGCTTCACTAAGGGCAAATCCTGCCTAGCAAATTTGGTGGCTTTTTATGATGGGGTCATGGCATCTGTGGGTAAGGGAAGAGCAACTGATGTCATCTTCCTGGACTTGTGCAAATTGTTTGACGCTGTCCTGCAAGACATCCTGGTCTCTAAATTGGAGAGACATGGATTTGATGGGTGGACCACTCAGTTGATAAGGAATTGGCTAGATGGCCACTCTCAAAGAGTTGTGATCAATGGCTCAATGTCCAAATGGAGAACTGTAATGAGAGGAGTCCCTCAGGGATCAGTACTGGGACCAGTGCTGTTTAACATCTTTGTCAGTGACATGGACAGTGGCTTGAGACACCCTCAACGAGTTTGCTGATGGCACCAAGCTGTGTGGTGTGGTTGATGTGCTGGAAGGAAGGGATCCATCCAGAGGGACCTGGACAGGCTGGCCTAGGCCAGCCTCATGAAGTTCAACAAGGCCAAGTGCAAGGTCATGCACTTGGGACTGCAGGGCAATCCCAAGCACAGATACAAGCTGGGTGAAGAGTGGATTGAGAGCAGTCCTGCAGAGAAGGACTTGGGGTGCTGGTTGATGAAGTGCTGAACATGAGCCGGCACTGTGTACTGGCAGCCCAAAAAGCCCCAGCTGTATCCTGGGCTGCAGGTCAAGGGAGGTGATTCTGTCCCTCTTCTCTGCTCTTGTGAGACCCCACCTGGACAACTGCATCCAGCTCTGGAGCCCCCAACACAGGAAGGACATGGATCTGTTGGAGCAGGTCCAGAGGAGGCCACAAAGAGGGCTGGAGCATCTCTCCTATGAGGCCAGGCTGAGAGAATTGAGTCTGTTCAGCCTGGAGAAGAGAAGGCTCTGGGGAGACTCTTTAGCAGCCTTCCAGTACCTGAGGGGGGCCTATAGGAAAGTTGGGGTGCAACTTTTTATAAGGGCTTGTGGTGATAGGATGAGGGGAAATGGTTTGAAACTAGAGCAGGGTAGACTTAGACTGGAAGGCTTGGCAGGAAGGCTTTTGCCTGGCTTGCTGATGGCCTGACAAAAGTTGAGCCCATGTACCCCCCTTGGCTTGCTGTGGTGAAGTATCCTGAGTGTCCAGGGGAAGGCACTTAAGTGGTCCTAGCCCAAGTGGGCTAGTGACACTCTAGCTCACCCAAGTTTGTTCCCCACCTCACAGCACGTGGGATACGTGGAGAATGTGTGGTAGAGCTGCATTTGATGGTGAGAACACGTGGTGGTTCTCTGAATTGGACTGGTGGAGCCACTTGTTAGAGACCCCTGTGGATGACCCTGGGGGCCCTTAGGAGGGGAAGGCGTGAGGGAGGAGAGGTAGAGGAAATGCCAGAAGAGGTTCTGAATTAAATTGTCCTGAAGGAAAATGTACCTGAACTGGATGGTGGGAAGCTCATGCTGTGTAGAAAGTGATGTGACTGCACTTTACTCTGGTTTCTGGACAGTAAATGGAGTGAAGGGGGCAAGCTTAGAGCTTGACTTCACAGTATGAAGAGAAAGCAAAGTCCTGGGTGGACAAGCGGCCTGGGAAAGAACCTTCTAGGAGGAGAAGTAATTTGCCATGGTGATTTGTGCTGTGGAAGAGAGCCAAGGTTTTAAGGAGACCTTTAACTCATCTACCATTTGACAATTCCAAATTTTCTATTATTTTTTTTTTCCAATTTAAATTTTAAGTTGTCCATATTTAATTATCCAGGCCTTGGGTAAGCTCTTTCCTTAGTTTTGGCAAGCAGCAGTGCCTGTGCTTCTCTCATCAAATATTCCTTTCATACCACCATCTGGAAACTTCTCTTCCCAACTCTCTTCCTGGAGATTCTCAACTGAGTCTAGAACATCTTCATGCTCTGTTCCTAGGGACCTGGAATCTGACCTGGGCACTACATAGAAGACTTTTATTCACACCTGGAGAGTGTTAGTAACTCTCTGATAAAAGATAGAGTTGGATTTTACTGCCAGGCCTAATGATTTCAGTGGTAATCATGAACAGAGTTCCTGTTAGCTGCATGGCTTCCCTGCCTGGGCTGCAGAGATCCTGGCTGTCATGGTCCTGGCATTGCCACCCAATGACATCCAGTTCAGTGGTGCTGATGGTGCCTTGCTCCAGGAGAGCAAGTGGCTGAAACACTCAAAGAAATCTAGCTGTGTAGGCACAGTTCTCCCCAGACCAGACCCACAGCTTGAGGCTCTGGGCCCTGAATGGAGATGCTGAGGGCAGATTTTTGGGCCTACATCATAGGGTGCTGGTGTACTGAGCAGAGCTGAGATCTAATGCAGAACTGACTCGGTATGTGTCTGGGGCATCACATGAACCTTAGTGTTAAAGTGCCACAAGATGTAAGGGGCTAATCCTGCCACCCTCACTGCAGGACCAGGATTGTGTCACTACGGCTGTTGATCTGAAGGAAGAGGTTTTGCTGGTACCTCCACTGCCCTCAGTAAGCACTGACAAGGCTTTTTAAGGCACCTGCTAAAAAGGGTCTCTAACTCTTTAGGAATTCCTTTTGCTCATAATCGTCTCCCAAAACAGCCCATTAAAAACCAGGAAAAAGCTACGAGTGAGTAATTAATGCTGATAAGCAGGGCTGTCTAAAAAGGACAAGCCTAAGTTAAAGGGTGTGTTCTCCCCTGATAGAGCAGAATTTTGTGCTGTCAACCTCTAAAAGTCTAGTACAAGATTCTCAAACCTCCACAAGAGTGTCTTAATGGATAAGTAAAGCTGCTCATCCTCTGCACACAAATGCATTGAGCCTGTATTTTTATTGGATGACTGGGAAGAATCCAGTCCTAAGCCCCCTTGGAGGGCTAGGGAGCGATCTTGTTTCTACACTCTGTAGGCAGGTAACTGGGATAGAAGTGGCGGGACAAAATGACAACCTGGCAAAGGAAAGAGAGGTCTCAGTGTGTGAATGACCAACAAATGCAGTGCAGTGCTAAGGATGGACGCTCGTGTCTAACGTCTATGCACACACCTGGATCGTATGCAGCAACAGACTTCGAGAGCAGTAAATGTGTCTTGGCAACTTGCTTTATATAGCTGCAGCGTGCAAACGTGGGGCTGCTCCCGCCTTTCACTCCTCATATGTCAGCGTGACTTTGAAGAGACAGATTTCCCCAAGCTCTGAAAGCGTCAGCAGGCCGTGAGCAACAGCCCAGAGCTCAGATGAAGCTGGAGGTGGTGATTTTTCTCTGCATGTATTTATCCGACTGCAGAGAAGCATTTTTTACCCTGTTCAACACGTGCTTTTGAAACAGGCTGAGCGTGATGCTTTGGGAAATCCCCTCCTTAGACAGACCTCTCCTCTGCAGGTAATCGTCTCTGCTCCTTTTACTTTTAAATCTCCTGTGCCAAAGGGGTTTTTTTTCTGTCTTCCTGTGTCTCCTAACAGTGCTGCTTGCAGTTATAAGCCACCACCTTTGCTATGAGAAGGTTACAAATTCTATGATCGGGGGTCCTAATAAATGGAGCCAAATTGACTTCTAGCCTTGTTGCTCTGTCTGAAGGAGGGAAGGAGCCAGATCTTCCCCAGGTTTAGTCTTTGGGTGCCTTCACTCCCCAGGACGGGAGCAGCAGTTCACGCAGCAGCACTGACTCCACTCGTGTTGCTAAGGGGGTGTGGATGGGAGCAACAGGGCACACGGGCTCCGCTCCGTTAGCAAGGCAGGCCGGATGGGACACGCGCTCCTAGGCACAAGCTCCTGCTTGCTTCAAGGCACGGGAATGCTCCTCTGTGTGGAAATGGCCCTTCTTTGATTTCCCAGCCCTCCCCTGCCGCCTGTCATGGTGGCTGCCAGCTCCTCCCGTCTGCGAGCCCGCTGGAGGAGGCAGCCCGGGTAGCTTGGCACCAAGGCAGCTGGGTTAGCGGTCGCCTTGCCAAGTGCTTTGCTTTTGTCTCCATGGCTTGGGGAGGTAGTGTGATTTGTACTCTCGGTCACTGACAGGTCTCAGCTGACAGCTCCCTCCTTCTTTTGTAAAAATTACTTGCAGAGCAGCTAGTTGAGACATGACAAAGTTTTGAAAGAGGGAATTTTGTTTCCCATACGGTTTCATGAGAAAGGTCACTGTTCCACCCCCAGTGCCACGCTGGGTGAACTAAACACACACAGCTGCTCTCGCTGCGCAGGGTGGGACAGCCCCATGTGCCCCGGGATCCGCACGCCAGCCAAGGGGTCGGGCTGGCACCAGGGGCTGGGGAGAGCACCCGGGCTCGGTGCTGCTGCCTTGCAGAGCGGGCCTTGCGTAGCAGCTCCGGGCAGGACTGCAGCAGCGAGTCAGCTCTTGGCTGGCATTGTGCACCCCTTGATTCCTGTGGTGCCCTGGCTGCGTGCAGGGGAGACTTTAGCTGTGTGATATCGGAGGGTTGGCAAAGAGCCCCGATGCTCCTCTCACCTGGGTAACTTGGCATAAGCATCACCCCTCGATTTCCATAAAAGCGTGCCCATTTTGAGGGGTTGTAACAAAAGAGGTGAAATAGGCTCTGCTGGGGTTTGGCCCCTATACCGGGCTCATTTTCTGATTTTTCACTTGAGCAGCTGTCTGTCGGTGTAAATCAGAAAGTGCCTTTGGATCACACTTGCCAATGGTCCTTCTTGTGGGGCTACTTGTAGGTCAGCAGGTCCTGCTCTGCCCCACGATGACCCACAGAAAGGAGATTCTTGCCTTGTGCATAGCTGCACTGGCTCCCAGAGATCGATTCGACATCAATAGTTGTTACTCAGAGTGACTCAGTCTGGCATGGAGTGAGTGACGGCTGCAGCACTGGGCTCAGCAGTCACGTGGGAGGATTTCCATTCGCTAGCAGAAGTGGTTCCAGCAGCAGGTATGCCTGACATCTCCCTGGATACAGCAAGGGCATCCATCCAAGGCAGGAGAGAAGCTTTGAGTCGAGCTGCTCTCTAGCCAGAAGGCCATTGCTACAGAGACCTCAGGGTTATGGCAGTGAAGTCTGACAACCTTGGGTCTGGGAAAGATCTGCTTCCTTTGCTACCCTGCTTGGAGGAGGAGAGGATTTTTGTAGCAAGCTGCCACCCCTGTTGCAAACCTCCAACAGCTGCAGTGCTCTGCTCTGGTTTTGGACTCATGCACGCTGCTTTTTCTGGTGATGACACCACGAACAACCACATTAACTCCAGAAGAACTGCAACATGCCTGCCTGCCAAGCCCCATCCTGTAACACTTCTCTGTAAGCTTGTGGTCTCTGTGAACCTGTGGTTTTGGGCCCATGGTGCCTTTTGTGCTCCAAAGCATTTAGATTCTGTTTGGCTGAAACATGAGGAGTAACATCACAGTCTCTGCTTGCTAATTTCATTAACATGGTGGTTCTCAGATGCTTTTCTGCTCACCGCTGCTGACTTCCTCCTGCTTCCAGTTGCTTAGTTGCCTTAAAAGGCAGCAGAAAATTCTCCATGCTTTCCCAATGGCACATTTTCCAGGTAAGGTGTGCTCGGAGGGCTGTTAATTCTCTCTGAATGAAAGCAAAAGGACCTGCTCTGATAGGAAGCAGACGTTCTCTGTGAAGTCCCATGGATTCAAGGGAGGCTGATCCAGTCTCTGTGTGTGTCTGTGTGCCCTTTGCATGGTTTGCTCTATTACAGAGGAGCAGGAGAGGAGCTGAGATGAGATGAGCACCGTGGCTTTAACACTTAGAGCAAATCATGTTCCACAGCTGCATGCTTGGGTGAGAAATCTATTCCTTTTAGGGGCTTTGATAATCCACAGTCAACTGAATGCAGCTGTGTCTTAGTGGTTAATCCCACCCCAGGTGCTGTCTGCCTTTTGGTGTATGCAGCAGCTCAGCTTCCCTCCTGGGGAAAGTCTTGTGAGGAGAGGAAGGAGGAGGTGAAATGTGAACAAAATATAGCTCGGCTCCTTTAGCAGGACTTGGAGCTACGGGATTGCTGTGCTCAGAGCTTCGGTGACTTCAGAGGGGATGAGTGTGAATCAGAGAGCTCTGCCCAGGATGTCGGGATTAGAAGTGATCTTTATGCAAAGGCAAGATGACTCAGGTATATTTGAATGATTGGTTAAAAATTGTTTTTTCTTCCTTATTGAGTAGTGGTGTTAAAATGTAGCAAGACTTTAATGCTGTCACCTTTTTGTGAACTGTACAGGCATGCAACCTATTCCAGTTTTTTGTCCTTTTTACTGGAAAAGCATCTCAGTTTACATGTCCTTAGGACTCCTCA
>WUAM01000431.1:26859737-26926322 GCA_024336885.1 Actenoides hombroni
AGGTTCCTTAGGACTCCTCAAGGTTCCTTAGGACTCCTCAAGGTTCCTTAGGACTCCTCAAGGTTCCTTAGGACTCCTCAAGGTTCCTTAGGACTCCAATGCAGATCCGAGACTGACATTGGCTTCCTCCAGGAAAGGCTTTGTTAAGACTTCTTAGTCAGAGTGGTTGCAATTGTTGTGTGTCTGACTTGGGGAGGCAGATATGTCCCAGTGTTGAGAGGCTGCTGAGGTATGCTGCAAACTCTGCTGGGTGTTCTGTACCTGTGAAGCTGCTCCCATGGTTGTTAGGCCTAGACAAATGGGATGAAAACTTGGGTATCTGACTCTACGCATCTCTCTTTATCACTGGCACTTAGCTCTGTTGAGTAAAGCCCTATGAGGGTTGTCTGCTTTGGAAGGTGGTAGAGAGCTCTCATTGTTTAGCAGGCTGTGCTGGAGGTATCAGCTGAGCTCTGCAGTTCAGGGCTGTGCCAGGGAGAGCTGGAGGAGCAGTGCCCACTAGAAAGGAGCAGGGTTTGGTGCTGCGGGCTGCGTGTCTTCATCAAACACTGCAAGTGGGCACACGTGCCCACCCAAACCTGGGTGCAAAGGCAAAAGCCTGCCAACTGCTGCCAGTCAGGAAGAAGCAGGATGGGAGGTGGCTGGGCAGAGCTGTGGGTATTGTCACTCAGGTGTAATGTTACAAGAACTGTGTGGGCATCTTCATCTCCCACTGGGCATGTTTAGGCAGATGGAAAATTCAACCAAAGACAAATGAAATTCCACAAGAGCGTATAAATTGCAGCACGATCCTCGTAAAATGAGCTCGGCAGCACTTGGTAGAAGTGCCCCTGAACCCTGCTGCTGCTGGGCTGGTTATGTTAAAGTTTTGTACTGGGAGCCTTGCGGAAGACATTGTCATGGAGGAGTCAGTGATCTTGAACGTGCCGGTTATGCTCTATTGCGCCTCGTACTTAGGGCTTGGGAAGCCTGTATGTTATTAACATAATCTGTAACTTATCATTCCTTTGGAGAGGAAAACTGCATGTGGAGCAAGGGGTGAATGCAGTGATCCTGATCGGGAGCCACTGTGCATGGAGGAGTTAGTGATCCACATCAGAGTGACCCTGAGTGTGTCCGTGGCCTCCAGGCTGTGCTGTGCTGGGTGTCTGTGGCCTCTGGGCTGGGCTGTGCTGTGCTGGGTGTCCATGGCCTCCAAGCTGGGCTGTGCGGCACACATCCCATACAGCAACCCCCCAGATGCATGTGATGGCCATACCTCCTATGCACTACATCAATAAAAGTGTTTCAGATGCCCAAGTCTTTCCAGGCTCTATAGAAACCAGTCTGCAGGACCACTTGAGTCAGCAACGCCTACTCAGGCCCGTAGTTAAGTGGAGACCATGAATGTCTCTGTGCTTTGGTCATGCCACAGCTGCCTAGATAATGTACTTTTGGCAGCATAGATCTGGGGTGGAGAACTTTCTGGGGCTGCTGCTGTAAGTGCACAGTGCTGCCATTGCTAGTTAGTAAGAGTTTGACCAGCTGGCTGCTTTGAGTGGCTCTCCTCTTCATTAGCAGTTCCATCTCTATGGTGGACGGACTTCTATTGGGTGTTTGTAAGCTGCCCTGCAGGGAGAAGGTGCTGGCAGCACTTGCAGTCAAGCTTGATTTGATTTACAAGAAGTTCCAGATTGGCTCTGTAGCTGATGGGCACTGAAAAGGCATCGTGCTTCCTTCAGTCTTTCTCAGTCAAACTTTCTAATTCCTCCTTCGACTGCCCGTGCAGACCCTCTGCATTCACCACGCAAAGCACTCCTGTGCTCTCAGTGTGGGATGTGGATATTTGAGTCCCAGCAGATCTACAAAGTCCTTGCATTGTCAGGCCAGAAGACTTGGTGCGACTCAAGCATCCACAACCCTCGGTGAGATATCACTGGTGACCTGAGACTAGGCATGCCTGCTTCCATTCCTCCCCTCCAAAACAGAGGCTCGCTCCTTCTTTTTTCTGCATTGTCTGTTTGTGCTGTAAGCATGTTGGCTCTACACAGCTCCACTTGAAATCAGAGCTCCTTTGGAGTTGTTAGACGTTCCCATGATGAATCCCAGTAACAATATAACTCTCCTCAGAAATCATTGCTGCATCCCCAAGCTCTTTCTAGCAGATCTACCTCTAATCCCAGTGATTGATCAATTTCAAATCTTTCTCTTAAGTCCAGGTTTCTGAGTCATCTGGTGATGTAGTAAAATGGAGATGCGGGAAGGGTACCTTCTCCCTGTGATGATTAGGCATGAACGCTGCTCTGGGATCTAAGCAGGTGCTCTGTGTGAATATAGAGACCAAGGGCAGATAAAAGGGTAGTTTTGGATGTCTTGATCTCTGTGGGTGCGGCCCTTAAAATCTGACCCCAGGTGGCAATATTTCAACTTTCACTGGTTGCTGTAACTGCTTTTTGTCACATTATAGGAAAGACAACATTGGGTTTCTTTCTGTAACTTCTTCATAGTTTCGTCTCCGTAATACTATTGCCTCTTCCAGAATATGTTGTTGAATGACTGCTGATGATTGGTTTTCCCATTGTTGTAACATAGGGTTTGATGAAGGGGAGCTTTGCAATGTCTTGTTGCATCTGAAATTCATTAGAAGGTCTCATCTTTTCTGGATAATGAAATTACCTTTGTAGCGAGGTGCTTCAGAAGAGACAAAATCCTTAAGGCTCATGAGGCATAATAGGGTCTTCAATTCTCAGTGTTTCCAGAGAGCTGCAAACCCCACAAGACTGGCGAAGGGACTGGCAAATTCCCAGTGCCAGTTGAAATTCACCCATTCAAACGTTCCTTTGTCTGCCAGTGCTGAGTGCTCCAGGAGCTCTGCAGCCCTCGGCTTCATATGGGGGGGTCGGGGCTGGTGGTGTAAGGGTGGCAGAAAGGCTCTCCCTTTTTAGTAGAGACTTGTATTCATGTTCTTCTCATGTGTTTCCCACCCTTTGCCTGAGTAACTTCATGCTCAGAGAACAAGACTGTAAGTGCATAACCTCTAGGAAGATGCTTTGGAAGAGATTTCCCCCTTTTAGGGCTGGTCTGCTCTGCAGAGCAGTTAGAGGGGCTCTTTATTGGTCTTCTATTTCATAACCTTCCCTGGGATGACTGGATCTTCAGTCTTGTTCTTTTTGCATCCTGCAGCTGGGGTTGCAGCAAAGAACTGGGCTGTGACTTGCAAGTGTCACCTTTTCTCATGGTTTTTTTCCTGCTCCTGGGTTTGTGGAAAGATGGATCTTAGATCCTCATCCCTGGTTAATCCCAGCAATTCCCAAAGTGCTGGTTGAAAAGTGAAACCAAGTTGCATGAAATTTCCTGGCAGGGACCTAGGTAGGATTTTTTTCTTAACCTTGGCCAGAGCTGGTCTTTGGCTGTGTAAGCTTGGATCAGGAACTCAGCTTTCCAAAAGTGTTTATAAAGTACTAAATGAGCCCCACTGGGGTCTGCCTTGCACTAGCCTTCCAGAATTACCTGTGCCTTCTCATGGGGATTAATGGAGATGATTCAGTGGTGCTGTCAGTAGTGGTTCCAGCAGGACAATCTAGCTTAGCACCATCTGTGAAGAGACAAAGTTTTAAGTTTCTGAATACTTTTGCTAAAAGAAAAATAAATTAGCCTAGTGATTCCAGCATATGCGCTTGCTGTTCTTCATTTTGTAATGCTCCGTGCTTCTTTCTGTCCTCTCTTTGCTGTCACCAAGAGCCTAACTCGGCCTTTCAGTCAGGAAACCTGTTTCATTCCCTTTCCAGGTGACTAAACACAGAATGTTTGTTGTCAATATTTTAAAATATTTAGCTATATAAATTGAAGTGGCCTGGCTGTCAAATGCTGAAAATGCTGGTTACGGCTTCTGCAGTTCAACACCTCTGAAAAATGGGTTGTGTTGATAACACATTAAAGTGAAATTGGCTTGGGTGCTTGGCCTGGTGGAGACCAAAACTCAAGATGCTCAGCCACTGCAAAGTTGTTTGGGAAGATCTGGCAGAGCTGTGAGGTGAACGCAGGCACCGCGGTCCTCCTCCTCTCTCTGTGGTAGTGATGTGCATGACAGAGCTGGGGAAAGGAGGCAGTGTTTACTTATGTTTATATCTGCATAACCTGTACAACTTTACGTAAGAATAAAATAAATATTGTTTGTTTGAACAACACAGAATGTCTGTTATTCCGGGAATTCGGGGGGGGGCAGTGAAAAGTGCTGTGGTCAGTTTAAGTGGCTGAAGCCATGTCTGGACTATTTGTCATTGGACTGAATCACCCTAGGCATATCTGGACGCATTTGGGGATTGTCTGTTTACCTGAGTGAATTCCTGTAATTTGATCGTATTTTCTGATAGGGGCAGATCTGTAGATCCTCATCCTATTGAATCCCTTCAAGCATTTTAGTGCTGGCTTGTCTTACCTCAGACCCTGCCCAGATGAGAGTCATGAGAAAGCAGTTGATCAAGAAATCTGTTGGGATCCGTTTGTCATTGCTTCACTTTGTGTGAGGGGGAGTTTCCAATACAATTTCCCCATAAAAGCAGATGAGGGAGATATTAAGCTGCAATAATCAAAACCTTGCCCATTAAGCGAAGCAACAAGGAAAGCCAAATTGGCTGAGAGAAAAGATGAAGTAGCTGGACTGTGCAAGAGTCAAGTGACAATGAGCAATTTTAACTGTACTGCTTCATACGTTATTTTCTCTACTCTAGATTTCTTGGCTGGCATTCTGTGGAGATCCACACAGTTCATTGAGAACTGATCCAGATTTGTTTGCATGATTTACTTTGCAAAGGTCTTTAGGATAATATACAATAAGAAACCAATTGACAAATGAGTAGTGATTTTTGGGTTGTCTTTCCCTAGCTTTATGGGGAATCTGATTTCTATAAGTTGGTGGTGATCTCCTTCCAAAGGAGAGTGGTAGGATGGTGCATCTCTTTAGAAACCCCAGCTCTAACATATAATGTATCCAAGGATGTAATTTGGACGAACACCTCTGCTTCTTCTCATGGAACCAGCAGAAGTGCTTGGGATGATTCTAAAACATTCTTCACTTGTCTGGTGAAAGACCTCTGCCAGGGAATTGTCTGCAGTTGATCTCAGCCCATGGGAAGAACAGCTGTTTAGCAAGGGATTGAAGGATGGACTGTGCTGGAAAGGACAGATGAGATGATGCTTTCTTCCCCACAGGGAAGTGGCACTCTGGACACATCTGTGTATACAGAGGCAGCAGGTGAAGTGTAGGCAGAAGGGCAGAGAAAGTTGTTCGCTCCAGTCTTGTTTTGACCTCACTGCGGGGGAAAGCAGCCAGCAGTACTTTGACAGGCTGGTGTGTCTGTTCTCCTTGGAACCAGGTGGGGACCCCAACAGTGCTGGGAGGCTAGAGGTAAGTGGCTTACATAGCACATAGATCTGTTGAGGTCCTGTTGAATGGGTAGCACTCAGGAGCGATGAGAAGACAGTATTCGGTCATCAACATCGGTGTTTAGTCTCTTTGGGTTCCTCCTTTGCTGACTGCAATTTAGTGCCCCATGGGGTGGATGTGACCTCTGTGGGCAAGTGCATTTCATGCTGCAGCACATCTTTATGCAACCCTAAATGGCTTCCCAGCCAAAACTCTTCTTGCCCTTCAGCTTGCTACAGCACCGTGGAAATGAGAGCTATTTGCAAGCTTACAGAGATGAAGCAGATACCCAGGGCTGCACGTGTAGTACCTGTGCACCCTGGCATTCCTCACCGCCCAAGGCAGTGCTGTCAAGAGCTCATTCACTGTCACAACTGCAAATGAGGACAGAGAAGAGCCAGCTGCATCCCTGGGGGAGTGAAGTCCTACTGCTTCTGTGGAGAAATCGGATCAGGAGGAGGAATTTCTATTGGCAGCCCTATCAAAAAGAGATGTGGGCCCAGGCTTTCAAGTTGGGCATGACTGGGTTGGGAATTCTGGTCTATGTAAGAGTAAAAGAGCTATAAACCCAGGAGACTAGAGACGTTGCAGAGATGCCCACAAAGATCCAGGCCTGGTCTTGGTGTAAACTTGAGTGAATTTTAATTAGGCTAGGGGGTAAATTCGATTTAGAGGGTGGGAGAGCAGGATGGAAAGGGGCCCACTTGTCTCGGGAAAGACAATTTTTATGAAGGCACCAACTTCTCATTTAATTGCCTTCCCACACATTTAAGGACTAGGTGTCCTGCAGAGCTTGGTGCAGCAGCAGGGTGGGAGGGTGCTGGCTAGGAGGGCACTTGGGCATAGGAAATGCCCATTTTGCCTTAGGGACAGGGCTGTTTACAAGCTGCTGGAGTTGGTGGATTGTTTCTTTAGGTCATGGCGTGCCAAGTATTGTTTAGTTTAATAGTCTTGTTAATAGGATTATATTTGCCTGGACTATTACGTGAAGGAAAATGATTCCTACTTTGAAAGGAAAAGACACTTCAGTAGCGATGTTGCAAGACACACATCTGTCGTCAAATACTGCTACTAAGCTCAGATGTCTCTGGGCCAGCGCCAAGGTTTCTTCTCGTGCTTTACCACTTGGACCAGGGAGGAACACACACGCACACACAGACGTGCCTAGCAAGCCTGTCGGTAGCTTTGCGTGCAGAGCTGGTGCTTGTTGAAGGTCTGTGCTCTCTGTAGAGATGTCTTTGGGCAGGGGTTATCAAACTGGCATAACAAGGCTACATTCAGCAGGTATCGCAGCTGGGGGCCATCCAAATGGCACTAGCAGCCCAGGTAAAGCTAAGCCACCTCATACTGGTGAGCTTTGGTGGATCAAGGGCTAGAACGTGGTCTCTCTTAGAGCTTCTCCAGGACACTTACTAGTCCTGGGAAGGTCCAAGAAGCACAGCTGGGGCCTTGGTGTAGTGTACAGCACTCTAGTTTGAAGGCTGCCAGTCTTGTTCTTTCCCCATCTCTGCCAAGATCATCTCTGTTCCTTTAAACACTTGGCTCCATGTTTCTTCTGTTTCACTTCAGCCACCACCCAAGCAGGGTCAGGCAGCTGCTGGCAAGTGTGAATTGTGACAACTTGATATATGGGGTAGAAAGTGCAGTCAGCAGAATAAGAGCCTGAGAGAAGTGGTTTTCAATTGTGGAGCTCTAAAAATTCTTTCCCAGTAGGACAGTAGACTCCTGAGCGGCTTAGCAGCTCAGTCATGAAGTCTGGCTTTCTGGGCTATCTGCAACAGTTCAGAAATCAAATATGGGTAATTCCCCAGCAAGCAGCTAGAAGAATAATGCATCCTGGGACTTAGTCGTTGATTTATGCCTAACCTTTGGAGCCGGGGCATGTGCGGAAGTCATTACCAGGTCTTCAGCAGAGCTGAGCCGTTGAGAAACGTGGCTTCTCAGCATGTGGTTGACCTGTTACAGTCTCTGTCCAGGCAGCCAAGAAAGCCAGCTAGGAGTACAGAACAACAGAAAAATACCAATGTAGGTTGCACTATCCAGCTTATTTTATAGAAAGAGATTTACATATCTAATATGCAGCACCCTAAGGGCTGGCAAGCAGCTGGTGTTTCTAGATGGGTGAGAGTCTCTTAGTTCCCAGAGAAGCATAGGGCATACAAATAAAGAATGAAAGAAGGTATCCATGCCCCTTTTTTTTCTAAGGGCTTTTCCTTCCGGGAGCAGTGAGACTTTTAAACCCAAGCTGGTTCATCCTTCACAATTACCCTGAACAGTCTCAGATGAGATCATCATTGAGGTGAGCATTCAAACACAGCAGTTGTGGGAGGAGGCCGGGTGCCTAGGTATGGGCAACTAGAACTGCCTTCCACTTTTGAAAACACTGTCACTGGACTGTGGGCATAATCAGAAATATCTGTGCTGTGCATAAATCCTCCATCTAGGCTAACACGTGTATGGTTTTAATCTCTTCACCACTGTCTTCCACCCAACATCCTAGTTTCCCCACCCCAGAAGTCCCTGCTGCTCCTTCTGTCAGTTCTGGTCACTCTGCTTGAGCCAGTTCCTCATGCCTGCCAAGGAGTGCTGCTGGCCCTTCACCTGCTGAACTTCATGTGGGACAATGACACATTTGTAATTATTTTATTTTCTTTTTTCTTTTTTCCCCCCTCTCCTGGTACCCCCTCAGTTCCCTGGGTTGTAAACTGGACTGCCATGATAGAGGTGTGAGCAAGCATTGCCTGCAAAATGTCATGAGTGGAGAACCCTGCCTCTAATCCTAGTCACAGAGACTGTGGTTAGGCACTTCATTTCACCATGTCATCTTAGAAGGTTGTGTCCTAGGCCCTTTCTGCAAACAAGAAAGACAAATATGTCCAGAGGATGATGAGACTCTGAAGGGGGTTGACTTGGAGTGACTCCAAGCTTGTGTGACCTGAGGACACCCATCATCCTTTGACTTCCCCACTGGTTGCCAGCTGCCATCCTTTGTGTCATATGACTTTGTGGCAAAGGCTTTTGTGATGGAAGGTGTAGAGGTGACAGTTCAGAGCACTCCTATGCAACATGTCCTGTGAGGGAGGCGGGGACATCAACTGGGAAGCACAAGTCCTGAATGGAGCAGATGTTGTGAGGGGACTTTGAGGTCTGGGCTCAGTTGCCCAGCCAGCCTGTCCCAGGAGTAGAAGAGGCAAATGCTGGGATACAGGACGTGGCAGGTAGGAAGGGCTGGTGATGTCTCCAAGACTAGAGCCAGTGTAAGATGGATTGCTTGTCAGACAGTTCTGAATGCAGGAGTGCTGAGGGCAGGGAATGGCAAAGGGCTGGGGGGGTTCTGGGTCTGGCTTAATCTCCCTACCCTGATGCATGTGACTGAAAGAGCCAAGAGCAGCAGAGACTGCTCTGAGTTGTCTCCTGTCACACTGTGCCTTTTTTTGCCATGGGAGTCTCTCTCTTGGTTTGGGATATTGAGGGAACACATGGGACTCTGCCTTTCTCTGTGTGATGTCTTGGAGCAGGATGGGGCCTTAGGTTGTTCATGGGCATTACTAACTTAGTCATCTGCACTGAATTTGCCTTTAAAATTACCAGCTAACCTTTGGGGAACCCAAAGGACAGGACTGAGTGGTGGGATCACTCTTAAGTTTTATGCCTTAGCCGAGAAGAGCAGAACATCTTGGCCGTGCTCTAAACAGAGGCAGATGGGACAAGCATTTCTGTTGCTTATGGATCAAATTATTCAGGGTTGAATGATTGCCAGAGAAGGTCATTATCGTTTCATTATGGCACAGAAGGCAGAAAAAACACTTCATTATGTTAGACCAAAGTATTGCAGACAGAGTCCTAAAGCAAAGACTGACTGGGAATGGTGGAAAGAGAAAGAATTTTCTCCCCACAAGTGGGAAGAATGTATGGGATCAAACCTTGTTATTTTGCCTGAAATTCTGCCATGTGCTTCATAGAGGAAGATACTCACTTCTGTGTGCACTTACCTGATTTAACAGAAGTCTTTGAAACAGAGAAAAGACTCTTCCACTAGGCCACCTAACACCACAGAAAGGGGTAAGATGCAAACACTGCCTTGTGTTGTCTTAATTTCCAGGGTGCCTGTCTGAGGTCCTCACTAGTCCTTATGCAGCACTTTCCCGCTGCTTGAGCACTTGAATCACACCTGTGGTGCACCACAGGCTTTCACTTGAGGCCCTGGCCCCCTCCCTAGGGTTGCCTCCTACTTGCTCCAATTTTAGCTGTACTCAGGGAGGTGTATTGCAAAGGGCCTCCATCCTGAAACTTCCCTTGGGGCTGAATGAGGCCACTGGAGATCAGGCACGCTTCCCAACCAGCCTATTTTTCTGCAGTGTTATCAATGGTCTAGGTTTGTTGGCAAAGGCTGAACAAGGTTGGCCCAGCTCTTGGATGCCTCCTCCAATATCTTGAGCGTTGCATTTGTCAGAGGTGTAGGTCATCGTTAACGGGGCCGTGCGGGGTGGTTAGGGGAACTGCTGGGATTTGCGACCTTGCTTTGCCTAGCACATGGGCATCTTGAGCAGGAGAGATGCCAATGTTCTACATTATATAGCACGAGTTCATATATATGAAAATTACAGCTGCAGGGGAGCCAGTGCAAGTCTCCTGTTCAGAGCGCAAAAGCAGATACGCTTTGTGTGCTTGTGTTTCTGGCTTGCCCTGAGCGCTCTCTTCGCTGGTGCACATACCTGTGCTAGTCAGATAAAAGCCCACAGGCTTATGTGCATGGTTGAGACAACTGTATCTTTGATTGATGTGTGGACATAATGCAGATCATCACACATGACCTGCGTCAGAGCCTGACATTTCTTCCTGTAAACTATTCAGCAGATGTTTATAAATGTATTTGTAATCTTTAGCTGGTAAGATCAGCTAAGGAGCGTTTTCCAAACAGGAAGGAATATCTAGTTCTTCAGTGGATTTATTTGCAATGTACAACTCATCCAGGTGTATCTGTGAATGGTCTCCTAGCCTGAGAAGCCTAAGTTAGGGCAGCCTTCAGACTAGTTCGAAGAAGTTCATCCTGTTAATTGACATGGCATTCCAGAAAAAAAACCCTCTTCTTTTTTGTGGGTTGCTATGAGAAGGATTTTTCTCAGCTTTAATATCTGCAGGGGGTAGTTACAAAAGCAGTTGGTCTGTCATTAAAGGAGGATGGAGGAGTCCTGTCTGACTGAGCAGCATGTTCATTCTCCTCCATTAAGTCTGCTGAGATCTACATCTCAGCTGACCAAATGGTGTCAAAGTGGGTTATTTTGGTGTATTCTCCTCTTCTCTTTTTTTGTCAAATCTTATAAACTCTTGGCTTACACTGAGGAAGCCAGAACAGTAAAAAGAGAGTCTCCTTTATGAAATGTCTAGACTTAATGAAAGCAGAGAGCACCAGGCCTCTCATGGGAGACTCCCTTTCAGAAATATCTAGGAGGAAGATGGTTAAAATTAAATTTTATAGGGACACTTAAATTCTCTTGTGGAGTACTACATCAGAGATAACCCTGTGTGCTTAGTAACACACTTGGTCTATTATCGTGATCAACTGTTGTAACAGTTCTTTTCTTATTGCACTGTCAAAAGTCAAATAAGCCAAAAGCTGTACTGGAAATTCAAAATGGAAAGTAAGCTTGACATAAGTTTCCTCTGAATATCACCAATAGTCAGACTGCTCAGGGCATCCAGCTCTGCAATAAACTCCAATTTATTCTTGTAGAAAGGTCCATTAGGTCTGCTCTGAGTCCCTTTCCTGGGTTCTTGCTGATAAGTGCAAATGATCAACTTGGGACTATTGCCTCCGTAGTCTGCTGCATAGCTCTGGGAGTGAGGGAGAAGTCCAGATTACATAGGCACCATGGCTGGCAAAAAGGAAGAGATCAAAGATGTATTATGTCCCAACTGACCACCTAGGCTGGTGCCAACTGACCACCTGTCCACTGCGGGACCATCCTGGTTTTGCTGTGCTCTGCTAACCCATTTGTGAGATGTGATGCTCAAGGTACAACAACTGTGCCTGTAGAACGGCTCCCAGGGCCCTTCAAGGAAGGGAGGTTATGTATGGTGCAGAAGGAATGGAGGCATCTAGGACATGATGAGTGGGGAACGTGAAATGAAGAGGCAGAGCAGCTGTAGGGCTGATCACCCTTTGCATGTAAGCAAGATTTCATCTCTGTGTGTTTGGATGTTACTTGGCTTCATCTGTAGGTGCCTTGCCGAGGAACTGTGGTTGGGACCTCAAGTGCCTAGACATAACTTAGGGCATTGCTGAGGCAACTTCTGTACCGTGAGTCCTTCTGGGAGACAAGCTGTTCCTAGCAGGTGTGTGTTGTCCCTATCTTGCCTAGACCTTCCCAGCTCTTCCAAAAGGGTGCATCAGTTCCTAACAGGATGAATGAGTCAGAACAGCATGGATGAGTCAGTCACATGAGCTGTTCTGTGCCTTCAGCCTCAGTTCATACTCAGGACAAGGGGTGTCACAGGACCAAGCTGGCTGCCTGGAGCTGGGAGGGAAAATGTAAGGGAGAAGCACCAGCAAGTTGAAAAGAAACTGAGAATATGATGCTGGGAAAGGGCAGAGAGGATAGGCAGGGGCAGGGATAGGCCAGGAAAGAAACCTGAACAAGTGGACCAAAGCTAAAAACCTACCCAACCAGCTACTACCACCAAGCCTAAACATCTCCTTGTCCATCCTAGATGTCCCCTTGACTCCTAGTTCACCCTGAGGATTTACATTTGCTATAGTGAGGGAGAGGTAGGTCCTTCTGGCAAAATTCACTGTTGGGAAGGTACTTCTGTTAGTGTACCTGCCCAGAGGGATGCCGAGTGCTGCTGATGCATCAGTGCAGTCTCCCACTGTCCTTCACTCCTGGGCTTTTGATGATCTCACATGACCTCACTTAAGGTTTCATTTGAGGGATGAAGGATTTGAGGGATATGCTGACACGGTACCTCAGCTCAACTGCACTGTGTCTAGCTCTCATCCAGCTGCTGGGTCTGGGGCTTCCACTCCTGGTTGTGGTGGTGCTGACACAGGGTAAGGCTCTTAATTTTTAAGAAGTCATCTGGTGGCTGCTCTGGTGTCCCTCTGATTCCTCTTATCTGCAAGGAGGAAAATTCCCTGAAATAGTATTTCTTAGGACCTGAAGGTCTCTTGATGTGTTGAGTCTTGGGCAATGGGCGAACCTTTGTGCCTCAGATCCTTCCAGCCCCATTGCTGAGTTACATTAGCAATGGGGTGGCCTCCTGCAGCCATCCTCTGCTTCCAGCATAGCCCTAGAGAGCCACAGCCCCAGGGAACTTGTTCCTGGGCCCAGAGCCTTCCCAGCCTGCCTTCAATGCCCTGTCCCCAAAAACCAGTCGCTCACATATGCTGTGCCACCTCAAAGTGTATCAGGATCTCCAGACAGGTTTCTGGCAGTTAGCTCTTCTCTAGATTGGGACCAGGGAGGCCTGGTGCTGACCTTGTTCAGGCACACTGCTAGCCACATTGGGCAGATGAAAGCAGGGGATGGTGGTGGCATCCTAACATGTGTAGGTTCCCTCCCTCTGGAGAGGGGGTGCTCTGAGCTCAGACCTAGTGCATGCTTGTGGCAGGAAGCTGAGTCTGAAGAACAGGCCTTAGCTGGTGTTTAATTTCACAGGCAGATGAGTCTGGCACTAGGCAGAAATCCTGTATGAAGCACGGAGCCCACCTGGCTCCTTCTTCCAGGATGGATCAAGTAACAGAGAGACAGCAGAACGTACCCGTGGCAGAGAGCGAGGTGTGTGGACCCTGCAGGTGGTCACCTCCCTTTGCTCTGCACATCGAGGTCCTGCACAGCCCAGCCTTCTGAGTATGGCAGATGATGAAATTCCATGGGAGAGACTCAAGAGCAAAGGCACCTTTGCTGAACTGAGGCAGCAGGGGAGACTGAGCCAGCCTGGAGACAGTGCTAGATCTGCTCCTGACCAGAAAGGAGGGAGCATTTGAGAAAATGAATACAATGTTTGCAAGGACTTCAGGAATTGTTCCCTTGTTAATAGAACTGCAATTTGTGGAAATATGATGGAGGGTGAAGGTCTGCAAATACTTAGAGGAATAATGAGCATTGTAAGCAACAAGCACCACAGGGGAGTATGAGAAATAGATTGTACCAGACAGGCCATTTCTGCATAATTACACAATTAGTGAACTGGGGAAGACGGCGGGTAACCCTTCGCAGTGTGCTCTGCTGCGGCGTAGACCTTGTCGGAGACTGGGGCGCCAATTAGCTGGAGTAGCTTCCAGTGTGTGCAAAGGATCGATGGAGGGAGGAGCCGCCCCGCCAAGCACTCATCTGGCAAGGGCTAAAGGGGAGATGCTGCCCGGGAGAATAGTCACTCCTCTCACCGCCCCAGGATGCTGGTGGTCACATGGGGGGGACAAGCGTGGAAACCCCCACCTTGGGTTCTCATTGGCGTAATGCAAACGAAAGGAGAGAGCGGAGAAGAAACGGTGAGGCGGAGGGTTTTGGCAGCGAGCGGAGAAGGATAATCTTGGTTATGAACTGCGAGAAACACAGCTAATACCTTTGGGCAAGAACAATTATAGGCAGAATTATGTAATGAGAAGGAGCTATTTGGAAAGCAGTAATTCTGAGAGAGTCCTGGCTGCGTGAGGAGATAACAAGTTGACAGCAGGCTGTTATATGAAGCGGTGCTGAGCTCTCGGCTCCCAGGCATGCGTGGGGAGAGGCAGCAGTAGGTGGGATCTCCTCGGGCCGGCCGTGGCCTCGCCTGGGTGTTAGCGAACAAGATTGAGGTGAATTGGCAGCAACCCAAAAAGAGGATGGAATGGCTGGTGCAGGGCTGGGAGAAGCCAAATATATGGAGTGACTAGGAGAAGAGTGTGAATCAAAGTCTGGACACGACTCCTCTTGTGCCCTTGCACCTGCACAAGACACAGCCTGTTAGGAAGGACAAAAATAATAACGTGGATTTGCTGCTGCTGCTTCCTCGCTGTGAAGTCACAAGTCATTCCCTCAGGCTCTTCTGTTTCTGGATTAGAGAAGTTATGCAAATAAAATGCTCTCTTCATAGCCCTGATCCTAAGGCGGCCGAGAGCAAGGCACAGATTATCTCCCCCATGTCCCTGTGGGACGCAGAGGGCTGCCTAAAACCCATTCAGGCTGATCTTACCTGGCTGAGTAGCTGGTGCTGTCAATTCAGGCCTTTCCATGCTGAGTTATTTTTGGGAATCACCAGGGACCTCCTCTCTGCTTTCTTCCCCACAGATCCCAGAGGAATCCCCTCTGCAGCTTGCTTTCTATACTGAGCATCACCGGGCTTCACTGGTCCCTATCCAGGGAGAGTATGTAACTATTCACGTGACTGCCTGAGCTCCCGCTTTCTTTTCTCCCATGGGCAGAGATAACAACAGATGCTTCAACTGCCCACCTCTCTCCCTGAAGCAGGAGGAGCAGAGCTGTCAGCTTTGGCCCTGCTCTGTTGCTGTCCCCTGGCCACCCGAAGCGTGTAACGGTGCAGATGGCCATGGTGTCGGTGCCAGCAGACTCTGCCCAGTGGGAACGTGTTCTCTAGCATTGCACAGGCATCAGAGGTGATGTGAACACCCCCGTGAACACCTCCCTCGATGGGCTCTTTGATACTCTCCCGTACTGCGCCTGGCTGGGATCGAGTTAATTTTCTGTACAGCAGCTCATCTGGTGCTGCATTTTAGGTTTTTTGACCAAACCAATTCTGATAACGTGCTAACGTTCTAACTTCTGCTAAACGCTGTTAGCACAGCATCCAAGCCACCTCTGTTTCTCACGCTGCCCCTCCAGTGACTAGACTGAGAGGTGTGCTGTAGGTTGTGAGGGGACACAACTGGGCAGATGATCTGAACAAAGAGCAATCTATTCCATATGGCGTAACGTCATGCTCAGCAAGAAAAGGCTTAGCAGTGTTTTGTGTGGGAACTGGCTGGGCATCGGTCTACCCATGGGAGGTGGTGAGTGATTGCCTTTGCATCACATTTTTGTTTTGTTCTCTTCTCTCTTCTACTCATCCTTCACTTATAAACAATTTGTTGTTTCAATTTAATTTTATTTTTATCTTGACCCCCAAGTTTTCTTGCTTTTGTTCTTCCTCTCCTCTTCCCCCATCCCACTGGGAGTAGGAGTGAGCAAGCAGCTCTGTAGTGTTTAGCTGCCCACTGAGGTTAACCCACAGCATCTCCTCCATTGAATCAAATGCAGCAGATCCAATTACTCTGTTTCAGGCACGTTTTAACCAGGCAAACGCAACACAGAACAGCACCTGCCCTGCGAAATGTGCTCATCAATCTGATCACGTTCTCCACCCACAACACTGCAGTTGGTGATGGTGTAGCTGCTTTTCTTGGTCTTTCAAGGTTCCACAAGAGGTTTCTAGGGAAGAACCCTGTCATTTAGGTAGAGATGTAATCTCTCATTGCTTTTTAAAACAAGGCAAGGCTTGTGTGTTCCAGTCAATATCCTTGCGAAGTCTATGCAAGTAGTGGGATTTGTTGGGTATGTCACTGGTAGGACCTTACACCTGCACTCCCTGGTGCTTGCACAGAACCAGAGGCAAGCTGGACCCATAGTGAGCAGAGCCTGCTTCATGGAGTGTTAGAAGCTCTTACACATCTGAGATGTCCTACGTGCAACTTCTTGCCCAAGGTCAGATGTCTATGAACTACAGGAGCAGCTTCTCGTGATTCTTGCTCCAGGTGGTCTCAGTTTTTCTTTTCTGACCTTTTTTTTAGTTCCAAGTTCTCTTTTGAATGGAGGAACTAACACATCTGATGTGCCTTTTTTGTCCTCAGCCACATGATTGTAGCTTTGGACGCCTTTTATCTTTGCAGAACATCCCCTGGGTCTGGGCAGCAGCCTTTAGGCTGCGGGTCTGAGGAACTAATGGATATAGGGGTGTTGCGACAGGGAGGGGTAATGATGGATGAGGGGATGCAGAGATTAGAGTGATTGCATGTAGGCTGTACCTCCTATAGACTTCTCTGGGTTGTGCAGGGCTTTGGCTCAGTACTTGGCAGAGGATCGCTCTTAGATCCACTCATATAAGCAACTGAGGTGTTAGAGTGCCTCTTATTACAGGGTCCACACATGCACAGGCTCTACTTCTGCTTCCACTCCTCCAGCACAAGACTGACCCTGTGAGCAGGAGAAGGGCCAGGGAGGAGAGGCTTTATGCTATCGCTGAAATGTAAACATTCCTAAAAGCAACTTTCTGATTTCTTTGTAGGAGGCTATAACCTGCTGGGGCCGTCAGCACTTTAGCAGAGTTGCATCTAGAGAAAAAGAGACTATAAGAATTCATGGAATTTTCTGCAAAACTTCGTGGCCTTTTCTGGCCAGATGTACTTAAAAGGCTTAGGACAGAGGTGTGAATGGAGGATACCCCGTTCATTGGTTTCACGTGAAAATTACTGTTGATTCCAGGGGCAAGTGGAGGAAATGGAAACAAAGAGGAAGTTTTGAAGGAAATGGCAGATGTCTCTAGTTAGGATGAAAACTGTCCATGAGTATTTCAGAGACTTTGAGGGCTTAGGTGGCTGGGTCAGCAAGGATCTGGCTTCTGCTTTTAAGGTGTCAGGGCTGGCCCTAGAGCACAGACACGACAACTTAACTGGAGCTGTCCCAGACCAGTTAGTGGGTGTGAGCCAGTTCACAGCAGGGTTGTTCTGAGCAGCCTTGGAGGATGTATTTGTGAGAAGTAAAGGATACGTCTGTGATTTAAAGCCCATTGGCTGAAGCCTGATAACACACAAGCCCTTGGTTCTGCTGCTTCCAAAGCAGAGGCGGAGCCTGTGTCCAAGCTCAGCACTGACTGACTGTCACGGCTGTGGTGGGCCAGGAGCACCCACAGCCATGAGGGATGTCCCCATGGTAAAGCACAATGACCGACCTGCCTGCTGTGTGAGGACACCTAAGCATCAAAGGGTATTTCATTCCTTAAGGATGAAAAGGAAATGAAGATGCAATGTGAAATATCTCACTCAGGCTGGCGGGGTTAGGAGACTCTGTCAATCATCCGCAAGACCTGTCTCATTTTGGAGCTGTGTTTGATCATGCAGTGGCGGGGGAGTAAGGCTGGACTTGGGAGCGTGCAGATGTGCAACATGAACATGGCAAAATGCCATTTGTGCAGCAGAGGTGATGGTCAGATGGAACTTATTTGGGCCCTTATTGGGCAAATAAATAGCCTATACTTGTTGCGTGTGGGTTTTTTTGTTGTTTTGTTTGTTTGTTTTCAACAAAAGATTTGGCAGCAAAAGGAACAAAAAGAAGAATCGTGTTTCAAGTTTACAGTTTCCCAGCTTGTTAGTTCCAGCAGACAAACCTATAGCACAGCTTTTGTTGAGCTGATGATCCGAGTGCCAACATCATCTCTTCTGGCACAAGATGCTTGTTGTGGAGAGATAACCCCCAGGATATGGGGTTTTTACCCTGATCCTGGAGGTGCCCTCTGACCAGCGACAACAGTATGGCCGGACTGCTTTTCTATAGTTCTGTGTCAGAGAACCTGCTGGTAGAATTCTCTGTATCTCAGTTTCAAGGTGGGTCAGGAGCCTGAGCTTTGCTACTTTCACAATGCCGTAGTCTTTCCGTCAAGCCTGCAGTGTTTTATAGGAACAAGGATGTGGAGAAATGGTGTCCAGCAGGTTACCTTGATAAGCCAAAGGCTTGCTGGCAGCTACAGTCCTACAGTGTCTTCTTTTATTCTACTTCTCTAGAAATAATGACTAAATATTTCTAGATATAACCAATTTGGAGCCGACTCACTGTTAAACAGGAGCTGACACTTCTAGGACGGACCATGGAATGTGACATAGAGGTTCCCCAGAAGCTGATGGCCACCTCCTGGTGATGCCAGTTAGAGCAGAGTTAAGCCAATACCGAGAGTTTCTGAAAACGCCATAATTTAAAACGGATCATTGTGCTCCCAAGATTGCTGCCATAAATACAGCCTCAGAAGCTCGTGGAGTGTGTGCTCCTGCCTTTGCTTCTGAAACTGGGAGACTGGAGGAGCTGGAGTGGGCTTGCTGCCTGCGTTTCAGCGAATATCAAGCAGCACTGATGGGTCAGCACCTTTTTTTTTTTTTTTTTTTCCCCTTTTTAAATCTCCATCAGGCTGTGGGGTGTTGTATTAATATTTTCTTTCCAGATGCAGACCTTGCTGTTGCGAGCTGCGCTGTTTTTCCTCTGGAGAGCACGCTGCTGTTCTTCATGGGAGTGGTGCCTTATAGCCTCCCAGAAAAGAAGCCGGAGTGCAATGCAGCAGTGTGACTCTTCGCTGCAGACTCCGTTCTCCGCTGAGCCGATCTGGGATTTTTGTTTTGAAGAAGTAATTTTACAGCTGCTGACTGCAATGGATACTGTGTGTGGGAAGAGGTAGGGAGGTTCTCTTTCACCTGATCTTGGGTCTGACCTCCTGGGGATTATTAAGGAGTCCCAACTTGTTTAGGGTGGCATATTGGCAGCTGGTAATGAGGGGAAGGATGCTTTGCCTGGTGAACTGGTAAACTCACCCTGCTGCTCAGTACGGCAGTGTGTTATAAAATCAGTATGCTGGATTTCATGCATGAATTAGCTGTGGTTAAGGTATAGCTCAGTCTCTGATATAATTACATGCATTCTCTCTTTTTTTCAGCTTAAAGCTGTACAGGAATTGTAAAGACTAGGAAAAACACAGGGTAATACTGTTTTAGGTTATAACTCTCCACGAGACTGTTGGAAGCAATAAGCATTGCAAGTTCTTTTAGAATGAAGCATGAAGCTACTTGTGAGAGCACAGCCATTAAAATACATGCCAAATGCTAGATGAGGTACCTGGGACTGGAATACCCTTCCCGTTGGTTTTATTATATCAGTGAGGACTGAAGTCACTTGCTGGATTTGGCTCCTGTGTTTGCATGTTGGGATTCAGGAGAGAGCATATTCCATACGTCTGTGATGCTAAGGCTGGATCTAGAGAGGTGGATCCCTGACTTGGGACAGGGGCCAGCCAGTTGGGTAAGATATCAAGGTATACAAGATGTACACCTGCCAAGGCAAAAATTAATCTGCATGTAATATTCCTTGTCTGTCTGTCACAGGTGAGACTGTGCTTGCTGCCAAGGTACAAAAATACCCATATCCGGTGTTGCTGGTGTTGTTTCTTCCCCTCATGTGTCTCAGGCTGTTTAGGACAGTGGGGCCAAGCCAGATGCTGCCACTTCTGCTTCTTAGACTTTGCAATTTCCATTTTCTGAAACTGAGCTGTGTGTTGTTGTGCCCTGCTTAACCCTTTTAGCACTCTTCAGCAGTAGGGATTCTTTGATTATTTATTCATTAATTGGAAAAAAAAGTAGGGCATCATCTTAGCTCCATTTGTTGCCTTTAGCAAATCTCCGCTAAACACAAGTGCTTTGGAAAGATGATCCCAAGAAAACACAGACTTTGTGTCTTTATCAGGAGTCAAGGCTGGAGTGGAGGAAGAGCTATAGTTTATCTTCAGAAATTATAGGAGGAAGCAAAAAAATGCAGCTTTCCTGTGAAGGAACCTGTGATAAAAGATACTTCAAGGTGAGAACACAATTACTAAAGAAAAAATAGTAAGGAGGAACATGTGTTTTGTTGTTTAGGCTTGGTTTTGTTTTGTGTTGTTTTTTTTTTTTTTAAGAGACACATCCATTTGGGAGACAAGGATGTGCTAGCAAGGGAGCTATCACTAACAGTAAAACATCAAAGTCCCTCAAAACTGTACATCTGACACTAAGTTATCACATTAAAGCAAGGGAACTCTGGGCCTCATTACGCCTGATAAGTGCTAGCTTATTGGTTTGGCTGAACTGGTGGTTGACATGAGGCCAGTGCTCGTGATGGGTTTTCATTCATAGGCGCTAGCAGATGAGGGTCCTTATCAGAAATCTATATAAGACCTCCTGAGGATTGAAAGGACGTAATTTCCCAAGGGTGAGGAAAACTGAGTGAAGTCGGTAAGGTGTTAGAACATTCACAGGAAAATGTAAGAACAACAATTTGAGCAAAGGCCAAGAAAGTTGAGATTTCAGAGTCAAGAAAGAGGATAAGATTTAGCTAACAGCCATCCTAGCTTGGTAGCAACGAAAACAAAACTGGAAGCAAGAGTAAGATTAATCAGTTTTGAAAAGAGACAAGCAGGTAGCAATCCCTGTGCATCTGGAGTTATGGTGTGTAGCAAACAAACTAAAGACAGCTGGAGTGCAGCTCAAGTACAGAATTAAGGGACTCTAGAAACATATTAGTGGAGAGGAATATGGTTATGAGCCAAACAGTGAAATGATCATATGGAAATCATCATTCATAATGACTTAGAAGACACTAACTGGTCAGTAACCACTATTATCCTGCATTTGGAAAAGAAACTGTATGTTGGGCTGCTACTGTCCTGTGACTAAAAAAGCCCAGAGGATGTTAATATACATAAGGCTCAAACTCCAAATCATCAGGCTTGGTAGCTTTTATCTAAATAGCTCAAAGCAAGGTTGCTTAGGTTCTTTCTAGTTTATACCTCTCGGCTTTTCTTAAGGCTGGATACAAGGTATTCAGATGTCCTCTGCTCAAACTAGAAAATAAGTGTTACAAGTTTTTTGATGTACCTTACATACAGGCAAAGAAGTGATTGATCAGCACGTACCTAAACCTCGTTGCTGGCAGACAGTCCCTGCTCCATGAAGTGTTTCTAGTGAGATCATTGTCACCAGCAACCTGGAGTTGAACATGCTTGTAAAATTAGCAAGGTAACACAGAGACCGATGGAGCTTCAAGCATCAGTGGGGGAAAAAAGAAGCTAGAGAGGGCAGTCTGAGTGTCTTGGCACACTGGCCCTTTTAAAATCAAAGGAAGCTTCATGACAGAGTGGTGCTGTGAAGGAGCAAGAAATTCCTCCTTGTTAGAGAACAGGGGACTGTGTCTGGCAGAGCAGGGGCTTGGTAGGAGCTGCAGTAGAAACACAACGGAGCAGCTTTTCCTTGTGAAACCCAGAGCCCGAATGTGACTCTTGGGGGTTAAAAGGCTGGGAATGGGTGGCAGTAGGGATTTTGCCTCTGTATTTGCCTCTTTACACAACAGACAATGGAATAGCGCCTGGTTTTTGTGTTCTTAGCTTAAATAGGATATTGCAAAATGGGATAGCCACAGATATGATCCCTGAGCTGGGGAAAATGCCATACAGCAAGCAATGGAAAAAAGCTTGATCTGTTTAGCTTATCAAAAAAAAAAAAAAAAAGATTGAGGGATAACTTGATTACAGTGTGTAAGTACTTCCATGGGAGAAAATACCAGTTGCTGAAGGGCTTTTTAATCTAGAGGAGAAAACAAGAGTAAGAAACAATGGCTGGACAGTGAAGCCAGATATTCCACTTCAGACCAGGCAGACATTTTTAACAATGAGGGTGATTAACCACTGGGAGAAGATCCCAAGGGGGCTGATAGCTTGTTCATTTCTTGATGTCCATACACCAAGCGGGAGTGCTTCTCTGGAGGACATGCTTTACTCGTGGCTGCGGAATCGGATTTGATTCATGGATACTGGTTCGAATGTGCTGCCCAGTGCCTTATGGCTTGTGGCCCTTTTGGGCCTTTGAAGCCCTTAGCTGCATGTGGGAATGATTTGGTGCTACTCTGGGGCTTTCCAGCTGGGGATCCTGGTGGACTTCTGAGGCAATGTCAGCATGGCCTGCTCTGTAGAAGGAGGTTGGGCTGAGTCACTCATCACATGTTGGACCTGTGGAAAAGGGCCTTGTTAACACCCAAGCAGATGAGACACGGACTTAACCACCTAGAGTTCCCAGAGATGGAGGACAGAAGCGAGAAGTGCAGGTAAGGTCTCTCCAGCTACTCCTAGCTTTTGGAAGGACTTCATAGTACACCAAAGGACTGGGTACGAGGGCAGGTGAAGTCACTCTGATTTATAGTGGGAATAACAATACAAGGAGAAAGGCCAGCTTAATCCCCCTGCAGGGTCACATCAGAATGAGAATGGATTGCAAGCCTCTGCCCTTTTCTTTAGATTCCACTGCCTTTCATGTATCGCTGAGGTCTGAACTTCAGCAGGTCCCCAAAACACTGACATCTGTGATGCTCCAGAAGCTGTTCAGAACTTCCTTGCAGCCAGAGACAGAATCAGCAAGCAGAAAACCACTTCTGGACTTCATATGTCCAAGACACTCTCAGGAGAGCTACTCCCATCCTGTAGCACTGCTCGCCTTGTCTTCCCACTGCAACCCAGTGCATCTTTTCAGACAACTGGGAGCAGTGAGCAAACGGTTAAAGTTTTCCTTCTCCACCCAGTGGTGGGTGTTGTCTGTGTCAGAAACAATATAAGAACAGTCGGAAGTTGCAGCTGGCAAGTAACATTTGGAGTAGCAGTCGTGGGGCATATAGATCTGGTGTGGACTGTCTTTTCCCGAGACTGTAAACACTTGTGCAGAATGTCCGAGAGCAAGAAAAAAGGGAAAGGAAAGAGCAAAAAGAACAAAGAAGGGAAAAAGGGGGAAAGAGAACCTGACCCAGGAAAAGGTACTTCCCATTTTTAACAAATTTTACTTAAAGGAAGAAGAGAGAAGCCAGAAAACCAGCAGGAAAGTACTTGTGGGTTGCATGAGGGTGCAAATGATAGGGAGTGTTTGCCAGGCAAGTGTGTAAATCTCCGCATCTCATTCATGTTTCATGCTGTTCTAGGTCCGCTTTCTTCTTGATTTTCTTTCTTTTTTTTTTTCTTCCCTCCCCCCCCCCCCCTTTTCTTTTTTTTTTTTTAATACCCAAAGCCCCCAAAATTCAGAGCAATGTACTCTTTCAAAAACCAGCAGCATTCAGTTCCTGTCACGGTGATACGGTAATTGAGGGGGTTTCTGCTGATTCCCTGGGGGTTCTGGTGTGTCGTGCTTTGCTGTTTGGTTGGTTGTTTTCTTGCTTCTTCCTGAGGTAAATATCAAAAGCCACTATTTTGGTGGATCAAAGGGACTGTTCCTTGGGACAGACCAACTCTCAGAGATCAGATTTAAGTTATAGCCTCGCTTTTTGAGGTAACTGAACTGAGCTGGAGGTACAGACACGTGGACTGTAAACCTTCACTCTTTGGTGATATGCTTATTAGTGAAATTGGGCTGCTCCTTAGAGGGGATCTGACTGTTCCTTGCTGAATAAGGCAGTATTTAAGATGTTGCCAGGATAAAATGTTTAGATTGCCTTTAGCTGATAAAGTTTGATTCCTGAGCAAATGGGGAGTACAAGCCGGGGCAATGTGAGGCTGTCTTGGAAGGATACAGAAGGTTTGGTGGTAATGCAGCCCAGTGGTATTCCTTTCTCTGTCATGGTATCAGGGAGGGATTATCCCTGGATGTTTCTTATCTGTGGTTTATCTGGCAATGTATTTGGGCAGAGCAGCAACTCTGCCAGGCTTGGTGTTTTATCAGTGTTAAGAGAGACTACAAGGTGGACCTGATCCTGGAGGAGTCTGTCAGTTTAGCTCTTTGCTTGCCTGGATGCAGTTCTGCTCTTGGTCCTGCTACCATGATACTAGTGAGTGCTCTTGACCTGAACAGATTCATTTTGGCTTTGCACTGGCATTACTGGTGGCAGGATTTGCCCCTACCCTTATTCATTCCTTTACTGTGAGCACAGAGACCCACCACCCTGCTGTGCCCAGAGCATGGGCTCCTTCACTGGGTCTGCTCCCTGGAGCTTCTGGGGTGGCAGCAGGTGCTGGTGCCATGGCAGGCTGACCTCATATGTGGTCTTCTGCTTATAACATCAGAACATAGCTGTTGCTGTGGGATCTGGGAGGATGCTTTTGGGATATTTTCAGGACAGGGAGCTTGAGACCACCAACCTGAGGCAGCAGCTGCTTGAAGATGCCTGGATCTGCCTAAGGGGGTCTGAAATGTGCGGGGACTTGGGGCTATCTCACAACCAATGGCAGAATGACCCTGTCTCTTAAGTGCACAGATGAGACAGGGCAGTGCCTACGTTATGGACATCTTCTGTCCTGAGAGCAGGGTGAAGGTTTGGTGGGACTGAGGGGCACTGTCTTGGGCACAGTGGGGGAATGAGGCATGCTGGGTCTGCTGAGGGAGCAGCCACCTGCTTTGGGCCACGCAGGGCCATGGGGCTGCATGTGGGGAGAAGGACCAGGCGTGAGCCGAGGGGTCAGACCGCACTGTTTTCTAAAGTCCCATCAAAGCCCTGCACTAGCTCACTGCTCTAGACGGAACACATGGAGACACTGTACCTGTAGTTACTCATGCTGACAACCTAGTCCTCTACTGAGATGCATTGTAGGGGTGTTTTATCACATATAAATCCCACAACTGGACACTTTGGCCAGAGTGCAGCCCCCCTTTCTCTCTACTAATGGATCCAGAGCAGAATTGGGGATGATCCTTGTCTGTACCTCAGCCAAATAAAAGAAGGGTTCTGGGTTTGTCTTGCACAGCACAAACACAGTCCTCTTACTGCATTTGTTACTAACTAAATTACTTAGGCCCAGGTCACTTGTTTGCTGTATTGCTGCAGAGGTTGGCCATTGTTTGCTCTGTGGGTCCGTCAGAGGAAGACACTTGTCTGTCGTGCCTCTGAACCAAATCCCTCTTTAGGTTGGGTTGATTGGGATCAGTGGAACCTGCGAACACCTTCTCCTATCATGGTTCACCTTTGCCAAGGGGCACCATGGCAGTGTTTCCCCAGGAAACATCTCCAACAGGACCTCTAGAAGATAAGGGTTCCTTTCCCAGTCACTTCATCCCTGTGGATGCCCCAGTCCTGGTACACAGACCCTCATTCCAGGCATCAGATTGTTTTGTGGGCTTTGTCTCTTCAGTTTGTGGCTGGACTTCAGGCTGCCTCTCCTGCATGCTTGGGCTGATGCAAAACCCCATCCCTGGCACAAATCAGGAAACTGGTAGGGCACTGCAAGGGGAATTTGTGTTCTCTGTGTTTCCCAGGTTGTATTATTTCTATGCAGATAAAGTGTGCTGACCCCATCTGAAATCAGGAGGCAGAAGAGGAACCTGCAGAAGTTTTACACAGCCTCTAAGGAGATCCAGACAGGAACATTTGTTTGGCTGCCAGTGCAGGGGAGACTCGGGGGATGATACCAGGGCAGACAGCCCTGCTTCTTCACACTGCATCCCTGACCAGTCTCTGGCTGCTAAGGGCCAAACTTTGTTACTTCTGACACTCTCTGATGTTATTGATCTATCCTTGTGCTGGTAGGTGTCTGCGTGGGCAATTATCCTTAGACGTTCCTTCATGGTGGACTCTGTAGAGAGCCCCAGGACAGCTCTGCCACAGACAAACGCTCCCCCCAACTTCCAGAGGTGATCTCCTCGGCCCTGCCAGCTGAACTGGGGGAATTGCCCCATGTAGTAAAGCTAATCACTGCCAGTGAATCAGAGCAGCAGAAAAACCTCTTGGAGGAAGAGAGCTGGAACAGTAGTTTCAGGAAAGAGCATCAATGTGCCATAGGGGGGTGCTAGATTTCCCCTGAGGTCTGTCAAACTCAGGGGAGGAGAGGATTCTTTTACTGCAGCTTTTAACATGATTGTTTTGGCTTCTGTGAACGTGTAGAGTAGGATTGCTGTTCTCCTGTGAAGTGTTAGCTTTGTTCTGAGGACAAGGGCTGTCTTTAACCTAAACTCACACTTTTATGCCTCTAGTGATGCAGCTGTCCTCAAGTGAGTGCCTCAGCTGCAGACCTAGCCAGTGGAACAGCCTGTGAAGGCCTCCAGAGGGAGATGGTGTCCACCTATGAAGAACCATCATCGGGATCCCTCTTCTAGATGTTTGTAACATGCATGGAAAGATAGATGGACTGTGTCCCACCCAACACACGTGGAAGGCACACCCTACAGGGACTATGTGAGCTGTAGAATGTAGATACAGACCAACAAGTAAATGTGTAATACTCCCACAGAAGCTCAGTTATGGAGGAAAACTTCCTCACTGCAAGAGAAGATGGTACTTTATCAAACACTGGGTGGCTTGGGACAATCAAAGACTTGATGCTAAGACAAGGCCATGGGTGTAAAAGAAGCTGCCCTTTTGCACTCTGAAAAATTTGGGGTAGACTTTGGAGAAGCGGGCCAAAAGGACCAGTGCAAATGTAAAAGCTCAGAACAGAGCTTTGGCGGTGGATTAGGAGGCCAGTGCACCAGCCTCACAGGGAGACAGGCAGGAGGAGAAGCTAGAGGGTTGGAGGAAGTCTTGATAGTGGGGTAGGCAAGGAGCAAGTTGGAAAGGGAGGGCTATGAGATTGGAAACAGTCTGTGTTTAATCTTTACTTCCGTGAGGTTGCTTGGGAAGAAAAGACCAGAGAAATGTGAAGCATTTGGTTGGTTAAATTCCCCAGTAATTCCAGGCATTCTCTCTTATTTTTACTTGGTGGTGAGGAAAACATTGCATGTGTTTAAGGTTTTTGTTGTTCATCAGTGCTAATAAGTCTGGCAACACAGGAGTTGTGCCTTTCTCTTGAACTGCCCATGACAAATGCTGGAAAACTACTCAAAGAGCAGGTGAAAAGTGTCTGCAGAGAGTATCTCATGTTTCAGTAGGAACCAGTTTGACCTCCATTCCCAGATGAGTCAGAATTTGGTGGAAAGGTTGTGCAGAAGGCTATTGCAATTGAAACTCCAGACGTCTTAAGGAGGACGGTGCCCCTGGGTGGAAGGCAGCAGTAGGATTGCAGCAGAAGCAGACATACCTTGGCTAGGTCTACCAGCCTTGGGTGCTGTAGAGTGCTGCCACATTACCATGGAGTTTGATGAGGGATGTGAAGGTCCCTTGCAGATGCTAGGTGAAGGCTTTGCAGCGGAAGCTTGTGCTATTGAAGATACTTGACAGTAGGGCAACCAAAACAGCTACTTCACTGCTGGCTAAGGTACCTCTGTGTGACCTATGTCCACATTGCAGGGTGTAGATGATCTTGATTTGTTCTTAGTCTCCTGTTTGTAGGAAAGACTCCGGTTCCAAGGAGCTCGTAGAAACATTAACTGAAAGTTTTGTTTACAAGAAAGATGTCCTACAGTAGCAGTTTTGGTTTCTATAAACACCCAGCCACACAAGGTACCAGATGTCAGCTGTGCTCCAGGATATGTCCACATGCCTGTTTTCACTAGATCACTTCCCCTGGCTAAACTAATGGACCAGTGTTGCCATTGCCATGTGGCTGAGAGCACACATGTGGCCAGTTACCAGTGAACATGCAGTAACTTGCTTAGCTTTGGGAATGGAGGACGTCTGACTCACAAGCTCCAGTGATTCATGCTGGGGTAAGGGAAGAGGTTATATGTCCCAGCTGCTTTCTGGGTCTTTTTTTTCTGGAGCTTGCTAGCTCTACAGAAGGAGGGATTGATAAATGAGCATGCAGTTGTGTTCCTCCACTGCCCAGGCTCAGGTGTTAATAAAGAAGGGTTATAGGAGAGAGACCCAGCTGAGTTGAGGAACAACCTGTCTTTCCATTCAGGCAGACACTGGGGCTAGGAACTCCTGGCAGAAGGGCAGGATGGAGAAGAATGGTACAATAGTACATAATACTGCTATGGATCCAGAAGCTGGTGAGTCAGAGCCCTAGGCATCTCTTTTTTCAATCCCTTTTTGAAGGTGAGTGTCAGTAGAGAGGTGAGCGTAAGTAGTGTAACCTGGGAAAGGCAGTCTCTTGTGAGAAGAGGAACATCTGGAGAGGGGCTGAGCACAGCCTGGCTGTCAACCTTTGCGGTCATGCCCTCGGCTCGTTCTCCTGCCTTTGTTAATGTGATGGGCTCCAGCTGCAGACCAGCTAAAGGAGAGCTGTGTGGCCATGAACAGCATGGCTCTGTTACCCTTCTTCCTGCCTCCTGCTCTGAGTGCTACCCTGATCTCTGTCCAGTCTTGGCTCAGCACTGAGCTGTAATGGGACTGTAGCAGTGCTTGAACTCAAAACCAACAGGAGAATCCGGGATGAGGCTGTGGCAGGGTGTATGCGATCGCTTTTGTTGCGTGACTCCAGAGGCAGCGAGAAGAGGGGAAATGAGCCTCGTTCCTTTGATCACTCCTCATTTTCCCTTTGACTCCAGTGAACACTTTCAGGTGCACAAGGGGAGATCAACATGGGGATCATATGACCCTGTGCCTTTTTCAGGGCCTGGGGCCTTTGTCATATTGGGGCCATGCTCTTGCAGTAAGGAATGAGTGGAGCTGTTGGTCACACGTGGCTCTTGCTTGGATGTGCTTGTTTACTTCTGGGAGCTAAGCTCTATAAAAGAGCCCAAGTGTCTCTTGAAGAGAACTTAACCTAAGTTCAATCGAAGCTGAGCTTGCAGCTCATGACTAGGACTATAAACCCAGGCCATTTCCTTTGGCTGAGAAGTTGCAGGACTGTAAAGTCCCAGCAAAGGCTGGCTGTCCACTCAGTGCTAGCAACCGTGTTCAGGGCAGAGGCTGTCGGGCAGTGAGATAACCTGGGGCTTTCCCTTGGGAAAGCTGCATCTCGTGTCACTGAGGATGAAGCTGAAGGGGAGTGGAAAGCTGGGTAGGAGCCACCCACCACTCCTGGTTCACCCAAAAGTTTCCTTGGTGCCGTGTCAAGCTACTTGCTCTGGTTTCTGTCAACATGTGCTGTCCTGGCAGCGGGTCACCCTCCACTGATCTGCCAGCACCAGTGAGCTGGAAGGACATGCTGGCAGCAGAGGCAGTTTGGGAGGGCAAAGGCCTCTCCACCCTGGCTGGAGCTCGGACATGCATCACCTGTTGCACTGACCCCCTGTCTGGGGCAGGATAACAAAACTCACGTGACTGGGAGATGTGACTCTGCCCAAGACGGAAGTTTTTGCTGGACCTGCAGTGGCCTGATCAGAGCAAAACTGCAGGTTCCCTCAACGTCCTGTGAGTCCAGAGCAGGGCAAGGTATGCGTGGCCTCCAGGCCAGGACATGGTCCTGGCTCCTGTGCTGTGCTCCAGACACAAAGCTGTGTTTTGAACTGACGTGACCTGTGGTTATTTCCTCTGACAAGGGCGGTGTTATGTTGCTGCATTTTTGAGATGTTCCAAATTGGAACAACAAATAGAAGTAATCATGGTAAAAATTAAACATTTAGGTAATTAATAACTCTGGTAATTAGGCTGGGCAGACTCAGTCATCAGTCCTTATAGAAGATTTCAGTTCAGGCATATCTCCCTCAATATGAGGGAGAACTTCTTTGCGGAGAAGAGCAATAAGCCACAAAAAGGCTGTCTGCACACAGTAGTAGTCATGGTCGTACTTCTGAGGAGTCCGATGGTCCTGGAGCTCTTCTACAGCTTGTCTCATCCTTACTGTCCCCCTAAGTTTTCGGCTGCATGTGGAAGTCAGAGCCCAGTTTTTCTTGCTGAGTATCGATGCCTAGTGAGGATGGGGAGGGGAAGGGAACTGTATTTGCTCTCCAAGTCTGAGACTCAGAAGCTGGCAGCTCAGGAGACAGACAGCTGCAAATGGGTGAGCTGGACAGAAAGAGTGTTCTTTAGGAAAGCAGTGAAACTTTCATTTACCTTAAAACTACACTAAAGCTGGGTGCTTTAGTGTTTTGCTTTAAAAAAAAAAAAGTGCCCCAAAATACGAAGCAGATTTCCTACATCATTGGCTGATATTTGGAAGCCCTTCAGAGAAACCTTTTTGGTGTCAGAATTTGCACATTTACTTAATTTGAGGGCAAAGTCAGGTTAAAATCCATCGGGTTCTCAGCAGATGTTTCTCTGACTTACCTCCTCTGGTTTTGTTGGTGTGGTGTGTATGTGATATGTATCAGCTGAGCATCCAACCCTTTGGCTTTCAACAGCTTTTTCATTTGAAGGCTGGGACTTTATTCCAACTCTGAAACTGTGTATGTGTACATATGTTTGTGCTCACGTGAATTTTTTTATTCTACTTTGAAGTCTGGGGTACTTTGCAAGAGTCCACTGGTTCCTGATGTGCTCCAGCCGTCTGGAGGTGTAGGGTGCAATTCTGGTGAGCGAACTACTCTGGTGAAGCCTGTACTCATCCTGTTGCTCCTTGTATGCCACTTGTACTTACTCTTGTCTGCTTCTTGTATTACATCTCTTCCTCCAATCAAACCATTGTCAAAACTCCCATGCTTGGCTCTTGTGTCTCTGGTTCAAAAGAGTACACCAAAAGAGCTCTTTGTATTCAAGCTCTTTCCCACCTCTCAGCTTGACCTGAGTGCTCCTGGAGTGCTCTGAGGGCAAACTGGCCTTCTCTCCAGGAGTGGTGTGTGTAGGCATGATTTGTGGAGTGTACTCGGAGCACCTAGTGCTCCCACATTCGTGATGTGAGAACTCAGATCAGCAAACGAGCTCAGTCCTAGCAGGGAACTGGCTATTGATGCTCTTGGGAAGTTGAGGCAAAGGCACTGCCTGCTCGCTAGAACCTGGCCATGACCCCCGTGCCTGTGTTGCATGGGTGTTCAGATGCCTGTCTCCTGTGCCCATATCCAAGCTCTGGTGAGCAGGGCAGGGCTGGCATGAGAGGAACGATGAGTTTGGGCCAGGCAGAGGGAGGGAGGATCTTTCAGCTGCTAGCACGGTTGTTCTGCACTGGCAAGGTAACCAGCTCCAGCTATTCCCATGCTAACTTGCTGCTCTCTGCAGGAGAGAAGCCTCAGCTGCACTACGAAGTGAAAAAAAAACCCCAAACAAATCACCTGCAGGGTTTGCAAGCAAAAGGAATACTGGTGGGGGAAGAGGCTTGGGAGACACTCTAGTGGTTACTGCTGCTGGTGCATTGCTCTGGTTTGGGTAGAGAGCTGACAACGCAAGGCAGGGCTTTCGCAGCCAGCAGGTTGTCGGAGCCAGTCTGTGCTGCTGCAGTCACCGAGGGACACAGCACCTTGTGCAGCAGCAGCAGCAGTTCTACATCTCACAGGATCCCAGAGCTGGGCTGTGTGACTTCAGCCACGAGACCAGCAAATTGCGGATCTTGTGCTGTGCATCTCAGTTGCCTGAAAATGACTGAGGAGTTCAAGTGATTCAGATCCAGGGAGTCTTGCTGTAACAGGTCCTGGATCCCCAGGTTGAGGTGCTGGAGCTGGGTAGGCTGTCTTTCAAAGGCCAGGATTCTGCCTGACTGCTGCTGCCCGAAATGCAGTTTGTTTCCCTTGCAGAGTTCATGCGTGTTTCCTCTCTTCATTCAGGCTGTTGCCTGAAGGGCAAGGACAAGGAATGTGATGAACTTCTGCTTGGCATGGGAGTGTATTTTGCTTCGCATTTGTCAATAGATGAGATTAAGTTTCTGTGTTTGTGCTGAGAGTCTGTGTGAGAGGCACATTTAATGTATGCTAAAATAAACTCTCTGGCTAGCTGTTGGGTAACAAACACAGGTAAAACTTGCATTGCAGAAGGGGTCCTCACGTTGCACAGATGCCAGTTACATGGTTGAGGAAAAGAGATTCAGCCCATGACAGAAATTATCCTTCGTCTTACATGAAGTGATGACTCAGTACCAAAAGTGGTATGTGTATGGTAACGTCCATGCTTCTTCTCTACTTGAAAGAACATTTCCCACTCAGTCGTGGGTTACGTCTCCCAGTTCTTTCAGGTATCAATAGGCTTTGTCCAGAATCTGAATGTACAATGGTCACCTCACGAAGATGAGAGGCAGCAAGAATTACCTCTTTCTGGGTGTCCTTCGTACTGCCCCCCTGATGACCCCTGGACACCCCCTTTCTATCCAGCAGGGCTAGTGAGGCCACTTAGGAATAAGGAAACCTTTCTGCTGTCTGAAGTGGACACATTTAGATCAAGAGAGAGACCTGGTAAACTCCTGGGTATCTTGGTTTGGGACCCTCTGAAGAAATGTCTGCAGGTGGAGTTCAGGAGGGACATCTTGGCGGAAGAATGGTTGCAGATGATGGTTAAATGAACACTTGATTCCTACAGGAAGCAGGAGGTGTAGGACAGTGCCCATCCTGTGCTGCAGTGGAGGCTTGTAGGCACCCATGCTGCACTGCAGCAGCCTGTTCCTTAATAACAAGGCTGAGGATCTGACTCAGCTTTCCTGATTCACAGTTGTGCACTTTCAGGCATGAGGATGAAGAGATTTGTTGATAACCAAGGAAGAGCTGTCGAGTGCCAAAGGTTGCCATGGGCAAACCCTCCTTGCCCAGCTGACACTATAGATGCACTGCAGTCAGCAGAGAACACTGCTACATGAAGACGTCCTGAGCGAGCTTTTCTTTTGCTTACTTGGATACAAGTATTGGTACCAGCAGCAGTGAAGGCACACTGCAGTTTTGGGTTATGTAGCCCTAGCACTTAGCCCTTAGGTGTACTGGTTACAGTGTCTGCTTCTGCCTCTTCAGTGCTCCTCTCAGGTAATTTGTCAAGGCAGGCTCATGGGTGTTGATCTGTCCTGCTGTTGATGGTGTGGATGCTGCATACCCTTCTGAGGGCAAGTGACCTCAGCTTCCACGGACCTCCCAAGCTTCAATTGTTTTCAATTATACGTCCAGCTCTTCTACTGGGTGTGCATAAAGAAGAATGTGTCCAGCAGGTTGAAGGAGGTTCTTCCCCTCTACTCTGCCCAAATGAGGCCACATATTTTGTCCAGTTCTGGGCTCCCCAGTTCAAGAGGGACAGGGAAACACTAGAGAGAATCCAGCAGAGGTTATGAGGATGATAAAGGGACTGGAACATCTCTTATGAGGAAAGGCTGAGAGACCTGGGACTTTTTAGTCTGGAGAAGACTGAGAAGGAGTCTTATGCATGTTTACAAATATCTGAAGGGTCGGTGTCAGGTAGAAGGATTCAGTCTCTTTTCAGTGGTGCCCTGTGATAGGATGAAGGGCAATGGGCATAAACTGAAACACAAGAAGTTCCACCTCAACATGAGGAAAAGCTTCCTCCTTGTGAGGGTGATGGAGCCTGGAACAGGCTGCCCAGAGAGATGTGGAGGCTCCTTCTTTAGAGACTCCACCTGGATCTGTTCCTTTGTAGCCTGCCCTGGGTGATCCAGCTCTGGCAGGGGGGATTGGACTCAATGATCTCCAGAGGTCCTTTCCACCCCCTATCAATCTATGATAGTGCAAACTTCCAGGTATAAGCCTGCCCTCCTGAATCTGCAGACAAGCCTGTACCATGCTGCTTTCATTGCTTAGGACTGTCCTAAGCTGTGGTTCAGGGAATTGCTCCTTTCTGTGGTTGAGCTTATCCATTCTACCTGCTGCTGATGGGCGGAAGAGAAAGCAGGAGTGGCAAAGAAATGTACGATGGAAATGGGTTGATAAGAGCTCTCAAAACCACCTCTGTCCCCATAGCATGTATTTGGTTGGTTGTTTGAATTATTAGTGCTTCTAGAGAGGTTTTCTTTTCTATCCTATATATAGAAAATGTGGGCAGGCCATGCAATTTTAAGAACAAGCCTTGTGTTAGCAGGGCCATTGCTCATTTCGTGTGTTGTAACATTTTGTGTTGGTAACGTTTCGAGTCAGTGTTTGAGAAAGATGGAGTGAGTCACAGCTCTGCTTTCCTTTTGGGGTAAGGTAGGTGTTTGGTTTAGCTGGGGAGGGGGTTAGAAAGGAAAAAAAGAATCAGTAGTAATCTGAAGCAATGGCAACAGTTTTGAGGTTTTTTTGCCAGAAAGTGATGATCTGGCATATCCCATACAGCCTCAGGTGTTGTACTTGCTTTATTTTCTGGATTCTCCAATTTCTCTTCTCCTTTGTCATCTCATGGTGAAGCCAGGCAGCGTGTCCTTTCTGGGGCCTAAACATTCACAGTATCAAAAATAATAACAAGCCTCAAACACATCTGTAGATGGATAACTCATTATATTTAATCCAATAACACCATTTTTTGAGAAGAGGCCCAGTTCATGATTTCCAAGTGAGCTGAATGTGTGGCATTTGCCCGTCCTCTCCTCCTTTCCTCTTCTTCACTTTGCGGTCATTTTTGTAGGTCAGAAGAGACGGTGAGTGTCTCTTGTAAATATTTACTGTCTTCTCATGCTAGTGGAGAGCAACACATCTCTGAGGTTGCCCCATCTCTTCTACCATGCGCAGGCTTAGGAGCTGCCTCATGGTAACAGTCGGAGCCCTGGCCTGCAAATGGCTTGGGTGCTTCCCCCAGCAGCAGCTTCTTCTGCCTTGAAGCCTCAGGGCTTGTCTGCACAGGGAGGCTCTTGCAAAACATGCTTGGCCTAGGGTGTGAATTTAAAGGGAAAGAACTGTTCTGCACCAGATTCCTGACTTAAAACCTCTTATTCTGCAGGAAAAAAAGGCTGGTGTTTTTACTGTGCTGCTGGCTGGACTTGGTTGACCAGCTGAGCAGGCTGCTCTTGGGGCAGTTTTTTTTTCTGAGCTGGCCTTGGGTTCTCAGTGCTGCTGCTGGTTAGCACTGCAGAGGAGGGAAGAGGGTGGCAGGGAAGAGGCTGGTGCCCTTGGGCTCCCTGTGTACCCAGAAAAAGGGGAGCACTTCAGAGCAGAGCCTACCTTATGGGTTCTTGGTACTCTCTGGAGAAGCCACCCTGAACAGAGAGGCTGTGCAGACCAACCGGAGTTGACAGTCCCCCTTCCTCAGGTTTGGGCTTGGATTAGCTGCTCGAGTCCAAACCTGTCAGAGCAGCCTGGGACTCAACTTGATAAATTACCCTGAGTCAGCAGCCCTTCCACACTGCACTCACAGTCCACGTGAGCTGGCAGAGCTGCTGGGCAGTGGGCTATGGGAGTTGTGTGTAGGGATGGTGTTTTGCTTTGTACGCTGCAAATACGGTCATCATCAAGAGCTAGCTATCAGATTGCCCACCCTAGCTGTCACCTGTGGCCCTCACGTGCCAGAGCGTGACTCTTCCTGAAAGCCTTCACCTCAAATCCACCCCTCCAGCACTGTCTCAGCCCCACCATGTCCAACCTGAGATGCTGGGGAAATGGTCCTGTGGGGAGCTGACTGTGACCCATGAATGGACTGTGCCTTCCGAGCTGGGGTCAGAGGCATGGTGGTGGCCCCCAGCCCAGCTTCTGGTGGTGGATGGAGGTCCAGTTCCTCCAGTCACACTGGTGCAGGGCTGCTAGTGCTTTCTGTGTGAGGCATTACTGTGGCTCTTGCAAGGATGGTGTGTGAGTAGGGAAGGACCTTTGTATTTGAGAGTGGGGAAAGGGATCCTGTAAACAGCTTGCACCCCACAGGGTTGCAGCCTGAGGTCTGAAAGCAAAAAGGGCACTGTGACAGTACAGAAAGTCATGTAAATGAAGCGCTTTTTCTTTATGTCTCCATTGAAGCCAAAGGTGGAAGCTCAGTTATTCCTGTCTGCTCCTGGCCAGTTTTCACTCGGTACAGCAGTATCCCCTGGAAGTTGTTGTCACTGCAGTCACTGCCAGCAAGAGAAGAGCAGGACTGGCATAAAGGGAGAGACCTTTATATGCAGCATAGGCACTCTGTCAGCTGGATTTACCAGGGTAAGAATGCACATGGGGGTTATAAGCCTCTGGGCATTGGGGCAGAAAACCAGCTCTGTCCTTGAGAGAATGCAGATGACTTCCCTACTGGGGAAGTTATTCAAAAGGAGTAAGTGATACTTGCTGCCATGAAGTGGAGGTCCTTGTCTAGCAAGGAGCGTGGTCTAACCCAACGTGGCAGCATCTCTGCAGCATGGTGGTCTTTTCTGGCTGCTCTCTCTGCCTGTCACGAGTCCCCATGTGTCACCGAAGCCTTCCCCTGTTCTTCACTGCTGGAGTTGCCCTGCTAACAGAGTTGGCTGCTTGAGGACTCGTCAGGGCTGAAATGATTTATTCCTCAGACATTTATTGCAAATGAACCATTGGAAGTCTTTCAAAAGCCATCTTCTCTTGACCTAAGTTCAGCTGAATGTTTTAGCAGCATCAGCTTTACATAACAAGTTAGAGATAGAGGGGAATTCTGGGGGAATAAGGTTTATGTTGATAAACAGTCCTTTCTGACAAGAACATCCCTCTGAAAGTTACCTGGTTATTCAGAGGATCACTGAGGGAGATGGGAATTATGAGCCAACTGCCCCAGAAAAATGTGACGATGCCCTGCTTGTTTACTCTGGGTGTCTGATAAAAGGCCAAAATATCCGTATGAAAGCAGGTAATACTTTACCAGTATTTAGACTGTAGTAAAGTCCCTTGATAGAGCCCTAGCACCCCAAATTAATTCCAGTTGGTAGGGACAGGAGAGCATCACATGGGCTGAAAACTGGGTGGGGAGGACCATGAACAATAGATTAGGATAAACAGCAGTGTGTCAAATTGTCAGGGGAGCGAAGGAGGGCTCAGTGTTGGGAGCTAAAGTCTTGCCAAGTGCTGCCCTTGGTGAGCTGTGCGTCGTTAACCTCTGCAGCCTTTCCTTGGGGCTCCTATGGCAATTAAGGGGAGTCTGTGAGCGTACGTGGGAAGGGTGGATCTGCTCATCTTTAGTTACCTGGGAAGGTTTTTCAGAATATCCTTCATACAGCAAGGGCTGCTGTGTGATCCTGTCTGAGGTGTCCATTTAGCTTTTGTTCGTGTTCACAAAGACGCTCCCAGTTAATTATCTGGTATTTTGACCAGACGTTTATTTACTACCAAATTACAAAGGGAGGGGTGCAAGTTGAAAAATGGGATGAAAAACATAATAGAGTAGGCTGTGCTTGACTGTGATGTTCAGTCTTGATAATCCTCTGGCTTTGGGTGAGACCCAGGTAACTACTGGCATGGGTCTGTCCTCGGAAGTGCCATTATAAAAGCAGATCTGGGATGGATCCTTCCTCTGTACGTGAACACGGGGCCTGTAACTACGAACAGCAGCATCTAGGTGAGCAGGAAGGCTTTCTTCTCTGGGTGTTTCAGGCTTGACTGTTACATAGAGGAGCCACCACAACAGGGCATGAGGGTGAAGAGCAAGCATCTTTCACCAGAGTGCGAGTACAATTGGAAGCTCAGCTTCTACATCCTGCAGCCAGGGGGAGAGTGTGACCAGACAGTGACACAGTCTCGAAGCAGCACTGAAGTGTTTGTGAGCTGTGTGTGATAGTGGAAATCCTAATGCACCATCCTGAACTGACAGAAAACCAGAAAAGCAACACCAATATTTGGATGCTTGTCTGAGAGGATGGTTCTAAACCCTCTCGATTTCATGAAGACAAGGTTGCCTGGAGCTCTTCAGTGGGATGTGGTAGGTAGTCAGCATCTCCAGAAATGAAAGGAGGATGAGGCTGTGGCTTAAGAGTGATGTTTTCAAGATCACTGGTTTTGCAAAGGGAAGAAAAAACATGCATCTCGCAACCAAAATGAATCGAGACAGGAAGGACAAAGATGAGTGATTCTGGTTACGTGTAATTGGTGGCAGCTAGCGTGGGCAAGGAGAAGAAATCAGAAAGGAGGGGCAGCATCAAGGACAGGAAGACAATAGGAGAAATGGTCTACATCTTTGGGAATAGGTGGACCGTGTCTTTTGCACCTTGGGGACCACACAAGAGCCTCACAGGCCTCCGTAGTTGATGGTGTGTCGGGGTTCCCCTTCACCTGCTAACTACGGTGCCCTTGTACTGACAGCCTGTTTCATTCAGGGACCCTGGACCTTTTCCCAGAGGGGATCTAGTGCTGTCTTTTGGAGAGGCTGTGAGGTTGGGATTGGGTGTATCCAGCCGTGTCTAGGGCACTCTGTGGGGTGCAGTGTAGATCTACACCACTAGGTTGTTTTTGTGTCTGGATCCTGGTGAGCTGGATGGATGTTGCAGGGCTGATCCCACCTCAGGGCAGGGATGTGGTCTTCTCAGCTTCTGAAGCGTTCCTCCGAGCTTATTCTTTTAATCGATTGATTTGTTGCTCCCCTGAACCCTGTCTTTTGTCCTTTCTAGATTGGTTCTGTAGATGCAGAAGATGGTAAAGGTCTATCCAGGGCAGCTCCTCAATGCCACTGCACCTTCTACATGTTTATCAGAGAGAAAGTCACACGCACAGGGTATTCAGACTGTTTCCTACAGAAATGTTTCCCATCAGAGGAGACCCTACTCATTCCATCAGATTTTTCATACTGTGTCTGAGACTCCTGAATGTGCCTTTTTTGGGTTTCTAGGTGGTTGCATTCCTCTACATGGAACTATTCAAGTGTGGCCTGGGGAGATGGAGAAGGGGGAGGGCAGTGAGTGTGCAGAAGTGAAGGAGCATCTCTGAAGGAATTCTGCATAAACTGGAGTGTCTGGGCAGAGAGCCGCCTTCTTTCTTGTCTAGTTCAGCTGCTTCCTTGCTTTTCCTTGTCATTCCTGCATGGAGATGAGAACCATCCATGCTTATAATACAAGATGAATCCCACATTGTGCCCTGTATTTTCTCAGGTCTTCCTTGGATCCCGAACTCCTTCCGCTTGTTGTCACTTCTGCTTAAAATTGGCATTTGTGGTGGCATCCAGAGGTCCCAACTTCAGCATTGTTCCCCTTGTGCTATTCACAGCACAGAGTCATAACAAGAGACAGTCCCTGCCCCAAATATATTAAGTGGGATCTTTGAGAGAGGAAATGGAAGCACAGAGAAGAGATGTGAATTGTCCTACTTTACGCAATATTTCTGGGATAAAACCCAGCACTATTAATAGCTTTTTGCTCAACAACCATCTTTTGTTCAGAACTCTGGTTTTCACCTTAAGTTGTTTGTGTTCTGCAGGATCTGTTGGCCAAGTTGGCAAAAGTTCCCACCTTGTGATCTACAGCTAGATGTAAAGCAAGTCCAATAAACCCCTATCCACTTTGAACTCAGAATAGCCTTTCTGCTCGGGCCACCGCTGTGTTGCCTGTTGTCTTTTCTTCACCCACATTTTGCTACTGCATCATCAGTCTTTGGGTTTGCTTGCTTGCGTTCTGCAATATCTCCTAGAAAATTGCTTGTGTCACACCTTCCTTTGTTTCTCTTCCCTAAATCCTTCAGTGGAGTAGCTGGACAACCAGCAAGGATTTTCTCACATTAGAAACTCAAATTTGCTTGGCCTGCCCTCTTTACTTTACTTGCCTGTGGATATTCTATAAAGTGAACTTTCTGACGGAAATGTTTGTGGAAGCAGAAACTGTTGATTAAATTTTACCAAAGAGTCACAGGAAGCAAATTTAAAAATTGCAACTGTATGTTTGTGATAATAAGAGCTCCGTCACTGCTGTCAGGGACTAGAATTGATGGAGGCCACAAAATCTCTTTATCCAACCAAAATGAGCCAGAGTTGCTTGATTATTTTTTTTTCAAACACGAGCCACAAACTGCTCATGAGCAATTTATAAGCCAAAAATTAGCCAGTATGGCTTTCCAGAGAATAGTTCTGAAGAATATTGCAATAAGCAATACTCAAATATAAAACGAGGGAAAATAAGGATAAAAAAATTAATCAGGAAGAGCTGACATCCTTGAGACTCCTGGCAGCCGTAAATCAGCCTGGTTGGGGGACATTTCAGTGTAAGCCACCCATCGCTGCACTTCAGTGGGGGTCCGGAGCTGTTCAGAACAATGCTGGGAAGCCGCACTCTGGACAAGGCAGGAGACACGCTGTGTTAGTGTCTCCACTGGGCAGTGCCCAGAGTCCCAAACGGAATTTACAGCTAGCTGCTTCCCTCCAGCCCGCAGAGGAGGGTGGCCCCTTCTCCGCGGGGCTCGGGCTCTCCCTCGGCTCGGCCGGCGCGCGGGCACGGAACGCGGCCGGCCCCTCTCTGCGGATCGTGTTCTCTTGCGCTGAGGGTCCCGCTGCTTTCCGCGGAGAGGTCAACGCGTGGGACGGGAGCGGGACTCGGCTCGACGTGGGCCGTCGCTCCAGCAGCGGTGGAGAGCCAGGGCCTTGGGAGAATGTTGTAGCGTAGGGTGGTGGTTCTGTCCACGCTTGCTGGGGTTTGGGGCATGTACGTATCCAGCTGCTGTCTTGGGGACGATTCTTTATTTTTCCTTTGCTTCTCCTGTGTTTGGATGAAAACCAGACCTGCGGCTGCTGTCTGAGGTTCTTTTGGTACCGGCGCTTTCAAACGTTGCTTGAACTGACAGAGAAACTTTTAATCTTTCTAATATAACATCACAGAGAACAAACAAGTCTTTAATGCAAGCCCCAGGGTCTCTTGTGGGGAGATCCCGATAAAAACACGGCTTTCTGTTTTGGAAATACCCTCTGGTGGATTTGTCAAAACCCTGACTGAGACAATGGTGAACTTTCAAAGTAAGCAGAGACATGGAAAACAAATATTTGTAATTAAAACTGCAAGTGGTTGGCTTTTGTCATGGAACGCAAGCAAATATCATTTTATAGGTTAAAAGTTAAAAATCCCCCCCCGCCTTAGCGATAGAGACCGCAAATAGAATTTAGTTGTCTAGGTGTCAGAGTGCTTTCTTCTTTGTATGCCTGCTTTGTGCGATGTTTCCACCTGGTCATCTATGAAACACCAGAACATCCTCTGGCCCAGGACTTCCTGGGAGGTTAAAATATCAGAATATGTTGCAATCTGGGCTGCTGCATCTGACCTTCAGCCGACCTCTGCCCGGATGGCATTAACAGCTCTGTAACAGATCCCCAGTTTTGCTGATTTTTTTTCCCCTACTTGTCCATGTTAAGCATGTTTGAAAACACTTGCTAAAACTGACTCTCACCTGCCAGGCTGCTGTGGCTGGGAAGGAGGCAGATTCTGCCCTGGAATTTTGCGGATGGGGGCTGGGTTTGAGCCGTCCCTCTCCAGTGAGGCGCTGCAGACGATGCTCTGTGTTTATGGTCTCCCTGACCTCAGGAATTTAACACCTCTGGAGTCCTCATTCTATTTATTTAAATAAATATGTATGTAACAGATAAATATAAATACATAATGTGTATATATATACATAAAACAATATATTTGGAGAGGGGGAAAGAGATGTCCAGAAGTGCTGTGCTATCTAAAGCTGAGTTCATCCCTCTTCCTTCGCTTTTATGCCTGTGATGTACACGAGACAGGGCTAGATGCAGAGAGAGAAATGTTTGCTTGTTCAAACCTTGGACCTCACTCATAGACTTAGTTGCATTTATCTGCTTGTAGTCGCTCTTCGTGCTGCCTTGGTGGGTGGGGTTTGGGGTTGTTCTGCACCCTTGCTATGGCAGCAGCTCTTGTTTTCGCAGGTTTCCCTGCAATGCTTCCACCAGTCCATGATGATGTGTCTTCTGTCTTGTCATTGGGAGAGCCCACGCTGTCTCTGTTAAAAGAATTTCAGGTCGCCTCTAAAGGAGCTTTTCCTCTTTATGTTTTAAAGAAACACTGCTATGATTGATAGAGCTGTAAAACACCAAACAGGTTTTTTTTCATCCCTTGCTAGAACTGATGATATTCCCTAATGGCCATTTTACATCAGCAAATCCTTCCCTGTAACCTGAAGCACAGCCTTTAGCTCTGCCATGACCATCAGGGCTTTCTATATGGTTTCAGCTATGGATTTCATACCAAACATTTAATGAAACAAGATTTTTGCTAACTTTGATTGTTTTGCCTCCTGGGGTGAGGGTTACACTTTCCTTTGGTGATTGGAAGATGATGGATGCCACCCAGGTCTTTACCAGGATACAAAGGCAAGTAATGTGCGTTTAGCGTTCAGTGGCTGAAACAAAGAATTAATGTATTTTAAAGTTTTGGATGTCCTTGGTAATTTGTTTGTTGGCTGGGTCTTGACTGGCGGTCCACAGAATACGGGTGGGCCATTTTTCTAGCTGATTGTGAAGATAGAGATAAAACTATATTTTATGAATTGCTATTTCCAAGGTCATCTGGATATTGAGCAGTTCATAAAATATATCTTTGTTCAAAGATATATTTGATTATATAAAATATGATCCCAGAATCAATTGGGTACAAACAAGATGTTGCCTTTAGGGTTGAAAACACATTGTTAGAGGCATGAAGAGCAGAAATTGTCGCTGCTGTCTTTGTGTGGCTATTGTTTTTGGTTTTAATAGGAACAGAATGAATGACATTTTTCCACCAGACCACTTATGCTCAACTATACCTCCAGGACAACTTCCTGGCCAAAAATATTCAAAACAAACAAGCACAATAGCAATTCTACTCCAATTACTTTGTTTGCAAACCAGCTAGTGTTCATAGAGTACTAGGTTTGGCAAATCCAAGCACTTCAGCCCTGGATTTTAATATTATCTATTTGTCTGTGAGTTACTCGCAGCTGTTGTGCTCTTCAGGTAGGCGTTTGAGTGACCGTGTGCACGGGCACCTCCAGCAATTCTGCCCATACTGGTGATAAAAGATAAGCTGTCATAACAATTTGGGTGTATTGGGAAGACAACCTTACCCAGTGGCCAGATGCTCATTGATTTCAATGGAGCTGAGATTTCAGCCTGAGGCTCTGGACCAAATCATACACCAATTTCAAAACTTTCACTTGAAAGAAGAATAACTAAATATTAAGTGTGGGAAAGAGAAAGACAGAGGAGAAGGAATTTATCTGTTGCTCTTTTATGTAAGTGGGGGCAGTATTTGTAAGAGGAGAGGGAACTTGATGGCTTTGTGGCACCTTTTTCCATGGTTTGAGCTGCCAGAGGGAAAACCTAAATCAGCAAACCTGCTTGTGACTTTTCAGTGAATTTTCTTTGTTTGATGGGAATGGTCATGGAAATGCTCACAGTTTTAAATGCATGCAGTGCTGTGGATTGTCATAGTAGTATTTTATCCTTCCCGAGATACCAAGAGCTACAGAAACCTAGTTATGGGGAAAAAAAAGTTAGATGGTAGAGATACTATGGGACATGTAGGAAGGATTAATGCAGTCTTTCTGGCTCCAGCAAGGTTTCTGAGCTTCATTCCAACTCCAGGTCTGCTGATCTCAGTCTTTTCAGCATCTTCACACTTCCAATCATCTGGGTCCTCTCCACATCGCGCTCTGTTCAATGTGAGTCAGCTGAGTGGATGTCCTCAGCAGACCCTCTAAGACCTGGAGGAATGGCTCCTTCATTGTCATGCCTAGTGTCCCCAGCTGTCAAAGTGGGACCTCTCCCAGGAACACAAAGATATGCCTTTGCCTCCTGCTGGTGTACCTCTTTGGGAAGGGCACAGCAGCGTGTGCATGCTAGGCACACAGTACATCTTTGTGTCCTTGGAGAGCTTTGGGTTACTAACCCTTGCTGAAGCCTATGTCTGTGCAGTTACCTCACAGAAAGACACATGGACAGTGGAGGCGAAGTGTAGATGCCCAAAGTGACCCATGTCATCTAGTGCTGGTTCCCACAGTGGAGTCCCTACCATCACAGATCTAGCAAGAAGGTTATGGCTAAGTGTTAATTAGAAGGCCTAATAGTGGCTACAGCAGAATGCTGCCCCTTGGATATTTAAATTCAACATTGTGATTCACCTGCCGTGTACCCATGCCCAGGACACAGAAATCTGAGTGAGCTGCTGCAGTGGACAAAGATAGTCATATTAACATCTGTGAGAAAGTCTGGTCATCCTTTTTGCATAAACTGGAAATACAAGTTGCCTAAAGCATATTGCAGGTACTATATTATGTTTTATAGTCTGAATTTGGAGCCTGTAATTCCCCACTGGTGGGTTGTGGCAGAGGTTGGTATAGGGTGGTGTGGCAGTTTGGTGCCATGGTTCTCTCCTGCAGGCTCTGGACTATGAGTGGTTTGTGGAGGTTGTGTCCATCCATTGGATAAAGCTGGAGTCTTTCACTCCCTCCCACATTTCAGACACGGCTTTAGTTAAATACAGCCTAGTTACCTTCAGGGGTACTGGAGGGTCACAGACTCAGAGTAGTTCTTGTGACCCTGTCACCAAAGAGCTGAGCTCCATTCAGAGTTCCAGCGGTAGATGCCACAGCCTGCTGAGGTGCACAGCACAGACTGCATTTCTACCCTCTCTCTGAAAACAAAGAGAAAACAAACAGAAAAAGGGAGGACAAACACTTAAAGTCCATACAGTGTTAAGCAAGGGTTTTTTTTTTCAATTGACTGCCATGTTTCCCTTCCTTCTGTCCAGAGGGAGCTTTCCTCAGAGCAGGTCCTTCTTTGATGAGTTGGCATTTGCAGCCAGTATTGAAAAGGTCAAAGAGTCAAGGTATGGAAGAGCTGCTGCTATTAGGATTCAGTTTGTCTCCTTGTCAAATAAAGGCCAAAGCAAAGACCAAAGGAGCATCACCTCTGATAAAAACAGTAGAGGTGGCAAACATAGCAGGAGCAGTAGGGCTGCATTAGCCAAGAGGTAAGGTGTATTAGCCCAGTACAGGACATGCTGACCCACCAAAGACCCGTCTGGACTCCAGACCTGCGCGTTGGTGCCCTGTGCCAGGGACACGTGTTGCCATCTTTGTAGAAGTTTGTGTTTGAATTCAGAACAAGTTGAGGCTGCAAAACATTTCCTGTGGGAAGATGAATTCTGGAATTTTCAGTCTGGGAGAACACTGAAATTCGCTCAGCTGAGGTGCCCTATGTGAAAGGGAAGGCCTGTACTCCTGTGGGTGAGACTTCGAGCAGCAAAGTGATGGGGATGCTCCAGAAGTTGCTTAGGGAATAGCAACCTTTGAGATGAGGCATGACACTCGCCCAAGCCACCAGATCTTGTATTTCAATGTTGAGGAGCCTGGAAGCCTCGAGGACTGTGCCTGTAGCATCCTTTGGGTGTCCAGATTTGCCGATTGAGAACTGGGAGTGCACACTCTTGGAGATTATCGCAGAACCTGGAAGCCCTGGCACCAGTGTGGAAGTGTAGTCCTGGGGCTAATGGCTTGTGCAGTCTGAGAAACACAGCCTACTTCCAAGAGATCACTTGTGTGGTTTCCTTCCCCTTCTAGCAGAGGAGAGATGTCCTGACCTGAGAATTACAGTTGGGTGGAAGGAGAGCGCTGAAAGCTGTTGCTCTGAAGTAGGTATGTCAAGGTCTCTCCTGTGAGTTTGTAGGTCCTAACTCCCCTCTCATCTCCCCCCATTCCTGTGAGAAAGCATTTTTCAGCCTCCCTTTTCCATGGCCATGGGAATTCAAGCTACATTGCCTTCTTCCTCAGCTGCTCAGAGACACGTAGATGGATCCTGTCCTCCCAGTTCTCCAGATCCACCTGCCTAAACATATTTCCCTCCCTGTGTGCTAGGCAGCATGCAGGAACTTCCAGTCGTTGGCACTCCGTCCTCTGGGGGAGACCAGGAAGATAAGTCACATCTACCCATGACATCTGTTGCCTGGAGATCCCAGATGTGTCTGTAGAGTGTCTGTTCTGGAGGATCTCCCACGGCGAGCAAGACAGCAGTTCTTGAAGAGGTGTTTGTGGCTAGTGCTGCTGGCTGTTTAAGAGTTCACTGAGCACCTTCCCCAGGATTAGTTGCTTCTGCTTTATGCTGCTGCGGGGTTGTTTATGTATGGTGCTTTGTGGGTGAGATGTGGTTTTGTTGGACTCTGTTTGGGCACTTTGCCTGTTTATGATTCATGATGTTTTGAGTTGAGGCTCTAAGGTGCTTTCAGGCATACTCCAGGTACCAGCAGTAGAAGAGGTGGTGTTGTCTTCAAGGTACTTCAATATAAGGTCAAATATAATGGCTCTGAGCAACCTCATTTAATTGAGGATGTCCTTGCTCCCTGCAGGTGGGTTGGACTAGATGACCTTTAGAGGTCCCTTCCAACCCAAGACATTCTATGATTTTATCATCAGAAGTTAAATAATTAAAGCAGTCTGGACATGTAAGTCCTTTTATGGGGGATGTTTAAGCAACTTGTATGGTGTAATTTAGAGCTCGGGTTTTTAGACTTTTGTAACCCTCTCCTCTTCATGAGAAGGTGGCAACTTGGCAGTAGATGCCAGGACTGCTGTCAGAGGGCAAACCTCTCCCACAAAGGCCTCTTAGTGGAACATGTCTCTTGAAACAGGTTTGGAAATAGCGTGCATTTGTTGATCATGGCCTCCGCATGTATTAGGGTTAATTCTTACAGCTTACACAACTGGTGTAGGCTGGGATGTAAAGGTTGCTTAGATTTCCTCTGACGTTGGAATAAGCAAAATCCCATAGAAAATCTGTATTTATTGTTGGTCTCAGCTCTACCAGGATTAAACCTTTCTTTCTGCAGCACGGCTACTCTTGACAGGGTCGTCTGTTAGAAAAATTGCCAAGAGTGTGGCTGCCTCTTCTGTCCAACACCTCAGGCTTTGTGAAGCTGGTAGTTCTTCACCCCTGCAGAGAGGAGACTTGAATTTGGGTAGAGGAGGGGTTGACAGGATTGAAACGTGACCTAAATGATTGCCTGAAGCTACCTGTAGCCTCAGTCTGACAAGCACGGCTAAAAACCTCCTCCCCATTTTTGTGAACACAGCGGTGGCTGAGTGATGTGTGTGCCTTAATTAGCTGTGGAGGAGGCCAGGAGCTGGCAGACCAGTACCATGAGATTCAGGTGACAGGGGAACAGAAACAGCAGCTCCAGCTCATGATGATGTGACTTTAGTGGCCCTGTTCAGTGTTTTGGCTCTGACAAAACTGAGCAGCAGTAACCCGTGCAGAGGGGGCTGGGAAGCTGGGAGCTGCTGGAAATGTGGGGAAATTGGACCTGGATGCTGCTTGGTATACCTATGAGACTGTTTGCCAGGGATAGTATGTTATCTTGATATCTACGAAGCTAGTGATTTTGTTTTCCCAACATTTTTGAAAAATTATCAAACAGGGAAGGGATTAAAATGACTCAACCTGTTCAGAGCTCTGAAGACAGGGGACACTTTTCAAATCCTCATGTCTGTTTGAGCCAAACTCATGACTTTCTGAGCTGCAGCTCTGTGATTTGGACAGGGATAGGCAACGGGTTGATGTTGAAGCTGAAAATGAACCAAAAGGTAAAACTTTGTCTTTGACATAGTCCAGTATTAGCACTCTGTGCACTGCTTTGTTCTCTAAAGCTACTTTAGTTTACTGCTGGAGAAGGTTGAAAGGTGATTCTTTCGTAGTTTACAAGTACCTAAAAAGGAAGAGGTTTCTGGTTGCTAGACGGGGTTCAAATTTACCAGAGAAAGGCAGAGAGATCTCTTGGATGGAAGCCAAAGTTAGAGAAGTTCAGGCTAGGAGTAAGGGCTGCGGTTTAAACAGTACGAATAAAATCCCATGGAGTGTCTTTGACTGGCATTAAACAGACTCACGAGCAGTTAATGCCTCTGAATGAGGATTTCTGTGTTTTTCTAAAAAGTGCTGGAATTATGAAGAAAGACTTTTCATCCTAGAGCAGCCCATCCAGGATACCAGGGCTGGGCAGCCTGGGCAAGGCTCTGGATGGTGTGTCCCCAGGCTTGGGACTCTGCCTGCCCTTCCCGTGCTGCTGTCCAAGCACAAGGCAGGCATGTAGCACAGCAGCAAGGCGTGCAGATGTGCTGGGCATCAGAGAGCACAGCTCCGTTTCTTTGTGCACAGCACCTTTCCCAGGCACGGTCCAAAATACTTCTGGATTGGATTCCCCTTTCACTGGCCTGTCTGTTTCAACCAGGGAATTACAGTCCATGAAGTGTGGCTTGAGAGCTGAATGCACGGTCCTTTCCCCTCCTCTGGTAAGACAGCCGAAGATATGCAGTCTGGAGGGAAACACATTCTCCTTCCTTTTTCTGGGCAGGACTCTCTGCTGGAGGGGTACAATGCAGGCAGAGCCCCTGCTCTGTGTGTCAGCTCCATCTCTGCTGCACTTGGCATATCTGTTTGGACCTGTTGCTTTAGGGATGTCCTGTAATTGGTGGTCTAGAGCACAAGGTGCAAAAGGTTCATAGCTTTGGGTGAGATGTGATTCATGTCGGTGGGGGGGAACCAGGTAATGGAGATCTCAGAAGGTTTCTTGCTTGTCCTTGGCCCCCTTCTTCAGTGATCTCGAGTTTCTGGGCTTTGCTCTGCTCTTGCCAGCATTTTCTGGGGAGAGGGACAGGGCTGACACATCCTTCTCCTAGACCGTGTGCCTGCTCCATAATTCCGCAGACTGCAAGCCTGGAAATGGTATGAAGCAGATGCACCAATGCCAAGGTCAGGACCTTCCCAGTATTTAAGGCATATGCATACTGCTGGCATGGGACAGGGTGACCTCAGTGTACAATAGGAGCCAACCGACACACACATTCAGACAGAATAAATATTTGACAGAGTCTATTTCTCTGTTCCCCAAAATGACCCCTATAAAAAGCAAGGTCCTGTTTACCTTTCCGGCTCTCCGTGCAAAGTGTTCTAAGAAGAGACAAGCTCTCTTCTCCATTCATTACCTTCCTGCTCTTCTGGGGGACTGATTTCCAGGCAAGGATCAGGAATATTGGCTTGGCAAAACCAAGGACACCTTGGCTTTTCATGGAACTCCTGAAATTTGGGGAAAGCTGAGTTCATTTCTGTTTGGAAGTCTCTCTGTCTGCGCCAAAACACAGGGACCTAGGAAGCAGCTCAAGGCGTCAATGTGCAGCCTGAAGCAATTGCCTGCAGCCATCCAAGCTGGTTTTTGTGCTGTCCCTGTCCCATTAACACTTGTGCAGCTGTCCCAGTCCTGTTGCCTGTGGCACAGGTTGAGTGTGCAAAAATAGCGGTCAGCCAGAGTAGTTGGTGGGGTTTATTCTTTTTTTCCTTGTTGTGCTAAACGTTCTTCCTTTACACTCCTGGATCTTAAGATTGCTTCTGTGCCTTGGTGCTAGGGTAGCTGTGCAGCCCAGGCAGCAGAAGGTCTGGTGTGCTTGGGACCAGAGCTGCTGCGTTACTCCTGCGTGCCCTGCCAGGCACCTCTCCTCTCATGATCGTAGGCATCTCTGGGTTTGCCTTTCAGTCGCTGTGAGCTTTGCCCACTGATTCATGTTTCCCTGGACCCATTTCTGTTACCTGTTACTGTCCGTGTTTGTACTTTTCAGTTATGGACAATTTAGCTTCTCATGCCCTTGCATGTAAAACAAAGGAGTATGAGAGTTCTGGGAGCTTCCTCCCGTGGGAGCATATGCTTGATGGTTGCTGTGCTTTTTATTTTGTATAAGATCACTTTCAGTGAAAATGGTCCTTCAACAAAACCAACCTGCGGTAACTTAGCTTGGCACTAGGAATGAGCAGAGACATACAAAGGTCTATAAAATAACAATTGCTTTAAGGAAACCCGTCCAGTTCCCCCTCCTTTGATTGCTCTTCCATATCGCAAGATCAGAATGCGCTAAGCAATGTAATGACAGCTTGTGCATATTAGAGGAAATACTTTATCTGTAACACATCTTAGACAAGTGGAAACCATTGTTAGTAATACTCTTAAGGCAAAACCAGCAACGTGCTATTTTCTTTTTTTAAGGTTAACACTGAGAATGAAAAAGGGAGCTAGAAGAGTACAGAGCTGTCCGTTGAAAGAAAAATTGCAAGCCTGCTAATCCTTTCTTGTCAGGTTTAATACAAAGCCTGGCAGAGACTGACAGGAAGCGTCTCCCTCTCTGCCTGATGTTCCAGATGCATGGTAAAATCACCTCTCTGAAACACCCAGGAAAGCTCATATGCAGAGACAGGCTTCAGACTGGAAGGGCTGCTGCCCAGGCTGACATTGTGGGTCCTAGGACCATTTTAAAGAGCTTTATTATTTCACTTTTCTAACTGCAACCTGAAGAATAGCTGTCGCTCCCCTTCTCATCATACACACAGGGTTTCACTGCAGCCCCTCTCAGTGGCTGTTGCTCTGCTGCTGACACTGTCGTGCTGAATGCCTGTCTTGGCAGCAGGAATGTCTGTGGCACATGCTGCTGGGGGACGGGGGACTGCTCCCTGGGACCTGCCCCTGCTCCTTCTGCAGCGAAACACTCCGGCTGCGGTTGGTGGGGCTGTGGGATTGGCGGCATGCCTGTTGGCAGAGGTCACCTAGGTGTTGGTAACCGTTGGCAGCGCTGGCAGGGTGCAAAGGAAAATTAGTCTTGGAAGAGCTTGAGCTCCTGCATTCCTGGCTCTGGCCTGCTGGGAGAGCCTGGAGAGCTGAGCAAACCCCTGCACAAGCAGGGGACACGTGGGCCCTGCCTGCGTAAGTGCAGCTGTGGAACCCTTGAGTCTGGCCATGTGGAGCAGAGAAGAGAGTCCGTTCCTGATGTGGATGTTTCTGACTCTGTGCTCCTTCCCTGCCTGTGTGCTGGTAAAACCCAGGGAGCCAAGCTGGCATCCCTCCCTTCTCCAGCCATCGCGTGGCACCAGGGACGGCGAGTGCTTTTCCCAGGGCAGGGGGCTTGGTGGGCTCACGTCTCTTGTGCACAGCCTCTGAAAGAGGCAGATTTCACATTGTCTGGTTTCTCTTTTTGTAGCTGTCCCTCCCAAACTGAAGAAACTGAAAAGCCCAAACGTTCACGTTGGTGAAAAGATTTCACTGAAATGTGAGGCGACTGCTGGAAACCCTCAGCCGTCCTACAAGTGGTTTAAAGATGGCAAAGAGCTGAAGAAGAGCAAAGACATCCGGATCAAGTATGGGAATGGGAAGTAAGTATGCTATGGGACCGTTCTGCCTCTGCTCACTGGTGCTGAGTGTCTGGGTCCGGGGGACTGTGTGGCTGGAAGTAATGCTGTGCTATCCAGGTCACTGCTGAGAGATACCAAGATGCTTCCTCAGGGTCACAGGATGATGCACAACCTGTTTACTATGCCTGGAAGAGCGAGCAGGATTCCCAGTTTTCTTAGAGAGTAACAGAGAGAGAGAGGAGCAAGATGTGCACAGGATAGATGCTGGGTTTGTAGATGGGGCTCTCCTTGGGTAACTGTCATTGGATATCTGAGATGGGTGTCCAATGACCTAGGGAGATAACTCTTTCCCTGCTGACTGTAGACTGGTTGTGGGCAGCTTAGGTTCCCTGGAGTGAATCCCGCTTTGTGATCAGTAGTTTGGCTGCAGCAGCTCTCCAAACTCAGCAGTCACCCCACCATCCAACAGCCAGCCTGCATAAATGTGGGAGAAATCGCTCTGTTCTATCCTGAATTTAGATAAGACTCAAAAGTATCTAAGGCAACTGCAAGGATTCAAGGGCACCTCACAATACTGATTAGGGCCTGTAGTCACTTGCTAAGGCGTCACGCAGGGTGTTGCGTTGCTGAACCCAGGGCAAGCTTTGTCTTGGCTGCCCCAAGCTGCCCACACAGCAAAGCTCTTAGGCAGATACTTTCAGCATGTCACCCCAGGGACTGCCTCGTTCAGGCAGTGCAAAAACACTGGGAGAAACAGGCCCCAGTGACTAAGCAAAGGAACTGATTTAAATGGATCCACGTTGATATTTTTCAAAGCCGAATATTTGCATGTGATGTATCTTAAAATTATTCCATAGTCGTGACTATGCTATATTCATATATCCTGACCTAGCCAGCAACAAAGTCAGCTTGCAGCTGCCCAACCCCAGGGAAAACTTGAAACTGATTCTTTGCTAACATATGTTATCTTTGAGTGTGTGAAAAATAGATCACCTCTTCTTATTATGGACTTCATAGAATATTACTTTTTAAAATTAGAAGCCCCTAAAAGATCAGTTACAAAAATCAGTTGGTACTTGGATGGGTCATCGTCAGTTGCTCCAATTTAATTTCAGTCCAGTTGGTTTTGATTTCAAAGTCACACCCAAAACAGTTGATCTCCTTCATAATAACCATAGGATCCGTGGCTGTTTAGGGCTCAGGCAGCAAGGTGATCAGTAGAAGGCTTAGGCTAGAAACACCAGTAGGTGCAGGATCACTGGCTCACATCTAGTGGATGCCATCTGCTCAGGAAGGGCTGTCTGGGCTTGCAGACAGCAGAGGTAGGGCAGAACTGTCCCTGCCTCTTTGCTATGTCAGCCTCAGTATTTCTGCGGCCCTTGTCATGGTCTCAGTTGTTTTCTGATGGGTACTGGAGCTGGGATGCCCTGGAGGAGTGTCTGCACCACCCACTGCAACCAGGCGTGAGAAGCCTGCTGGTCCACCCGGTGTGGACACTGCACCCCTGTGGGCAGGAGGCTTGTGGGACCTTGAGCTCGCTGGGGTCTCACAGGAACGTTGGGGAGCTATTTCCCTAGAGCTACAGAGCAGTCATCCCTAGACCAAACACCCAACAAAACTCTCTGGGGAGAGGTCCTGGCAATGGTGAGAAGGACCTCTTGCAGCGTTTCCCTGCTGTGCTTCCAGAGATCATAGTCCTTCCTTGCCTCCTGGCGCCCTGTGTCCAGCACAAAGCTGTGACAGGATGGCATCCCACCCACAGCGGTGTGTGTGGGGCCACAAACTCCCTGAGTCAGGGACATAAACATATGAAAGAGGGTTGATCCTGTTTCATCAGGACACTGCTGTCAAGTCATAATTCTGCCTTTACAAGTTTCCATGGCAACACGTTGGCTCACAGCTTGCCAGTGACAGGCCAAAGACATGTGCATGCTAGAAGTGCTTCCTGCTGGCAAAATAAGCCCAAGGATAAACATTTTCAGGAAACCTGAGCACCTGCCGCCTCCTCTGTCTGAGGCTCCTCAGCAGCAAAGGTGTGAGCCCAAAGTGTCCCCTGCTGATCTGCCCCCAGGATTGCTTCCCATCTTTGCTTCTGCTCCTTGCTGCCATTAGAACATGCCATTCAGTGGAGATGTTGCCTGGCTGGGGCCTGGCTACAAAGACTAGACTCAAGCAGCTGTCAAGTTGGGACAGTGCTGAGGTGATAACCTCTTGTTGACCATTTGCCCCTTGTTGAGCAGTCAGCAGTGCAGGAACACTTTTCCACAAAGATCTGGGTGGGTCTTTGCACACCTGATCTGGCATCCTCAGCTTTCAGGCGTTCTTCTCCACTGGGTTGCTAGGTCTCTGTGCTTGAAAACACCTTAAAGGCAGAGTGCTCACTGGCATTGGACCTGCCTTCCCCTGGTCTTGTCTGCATTCAGCGAACACTAGAAATTGCTTTGTGCATGCAGGCTGAGGATCAAGGGAATCCTCGTGACTGCCTATCTCTATTAAGTAGCTCGTTGGGCTGAGTTTAGTGGAGGGACCCAAAACTGGACATGGGATATAGGTGTACATCATTACATCCAATGTTAGGAGGGGACTCCAGGGAAGGATAAGCATCCTAAACTGTAAAGCTCAGAAAGGAGTCTTGCTGTATGATGATTAATTCAAGAATAATGGGGTTTATCCATCTGGTTCCACTTCGAGATAGCACTGGTCTCCACATAATCCTCTGCTCTTCCTTTGAGTTCAGAGTAGAGTGGGATTTCCACAGGGCAAAAATAAGAGCACTGGGGAGGGACTTTGATAGAAGAAGTACACAAGGCACAAACTTCATGGACTGTGCAGCACCTGGCCAGTTACACAGGACAATTTCCTTTAAAGTTTGATCCAAAGATCTAATAGAGTTGTCTGCTGGAGCCAGGCAAAATTAGCCCTGCCAGAATGTGGAGGTGTTGTCCTTAGTGACTTCCTTGGCCCTGGGGGTCCTCAGCAGAGTCTGCAACTCTGCAGTTCTTAGACAACATGCAGAGGATTAGGATAGGCGATAAGAAGAACATGTTTGCCCTCTGTGACTCATTCCTCTACTGTTCTGTGCCTGGCTTTCCTTCCTGTGTGTTTCAAGAGCCTTGAGATCTCTAACTAGAAAGCATGACTAAAGCCCTTCTTTTTTTGTGATCAGGTTTTCATCTGATCCCACTGGCCTTCCTAGAGTAGGAGATCTCTGAAAATAAGGAAAGTATTTGTCGTAGGCAGGAGAAAATCATTTAATTGCATGTCAGCTCTTCAGCTTGTCCATCAATCATCTTCCCTCTTGTTTATTAAACTTACCAGCCAAACTTCTGGTGCCATCAGGCAAAGGAGATGGTTTTTTTTTTTTTTTTCAATGGGTATTTGCTGGAGGGAGGGGAAAGATTCTGATTTCTCCTTTATGAACTGCATGTTCCATTTGTAATTAGTAACAGGCTGGGGCAAGCCTGGGTTGCAAGAGAGGAAACCTCTTTAAGGTGGTAGAAATTATTGGCTGGAATTTTATCTCCATCTCAATTTGAATAAAACACAGTTGATGGGGAACCTAGAGAAATGACCCAGAAAGAATTGTGTTCAGTAGTGGAAGTACAGCATAGAGAGTGGCTCTCCCTCTGAGATGACAAAGCGATGCCGTTTTCTGCTGAGTGCATCTGAGATCTGATGGAGGCTGCTGGCTCCCAAGAAGATTGGGCTTTGACTCTCTGCCTGTCCTGGCAAATGGTCAAATGCCAACCGTGGAGAAAGCCAGGGGAGTTTCTGTTTGGTGGAGGTGTAGAGAACCTACCCCACTTCAGGCTGTGCTCAGGGCTCGTCTCTGAGACCTGTCAGTCTTCAGCTGGAGTCAGAGGGGGTTCAGGAGCCTGGTAGTCTCCTAGCTGTGGCTGTCCTGTCCTTACAATCTCTTCCCTTTGTGTGCTCTTTTACCAAGGGAGATTGTTGGAGTGATGAAGTAGACATATCATTAGATTGGAGAGGGTTGGCAGTTCAGTTTGGGACAGGCTGACCATATGACACCCCTTGGGAGTAGTGTCCTACTTTCAGTATCACCAGGAATCCCTATTGTTAGCCTGTAAGTGGAGCCAAGGGATGCCCTCCTCTCCTGTTTCTGTACAGTAGTCCCTCAGGCGATGCTAGTTGGGGCAGATTCATTGCTGGGGTCTTCCTTGTAGAGCTCCCTGCTGTAGATTATTCCCCACCCACAATGAATGGGGCTGTGGTCTTCCCTGTACAGCTCACTGCTCTGGAATGATGGCAAAAAAAAAATAATAATGCCAAAGCAGCAGGGGAAAGAGAGTGCCAATAGAGATAAATGATTTCCTAATTAAGCCTGGAGACAAGGAGGGGCAAAGAGAACTGTTGAAGCCTTGTGGGAGCCAGAGTGAACCCAAGCAGGCTATACCACCACTCTGGCAGGGGTCTTCAGGCTGACATTTTTAAACAAAGGAAAAAGCTCATTTGACAATGGATCTTGCAAGAGCAATACCAGATGCCTTGAAGCTAAGACTCTTCTCAAGCACCGGTGTTGTTATAATCACCAGGGGAGCTTCTGCCTTGCTAACTCTCACGATGTCATTATAAGTCTCCGATATCTGGGATTTAGTTTTAGCTGCTGAAGGCACTTTGTTGGAGGGGGGTGTGAAGGAGAGCATTTCCTTTGTTTGTCTGTTTGTTATTTTAAAGGAGATGATGGACATCATCTTGGCCAATGCACCTGGGACTGAACCAGGGAATTTGAGAACTGAAAGGAGAAGCAGTTGGGTCTTGAGCTAGAACAATCCACAGACTTTGCAAGTTGGGGCTCCTAATTGATTCGGGGAATGGGCATTTAATCAAACTTGACTGAATTATAGTGGCTAACGAGTTATGGTCAGATGCTGGGCTGCTTCAACTGATTTTGTGTGCAGACTTAGAGGTGGAGGGAGCTTTATGTGCCTGAAATCTTGTGGGGTTTTTTGGTGATGTTGGCTGCTTAAAAAAAATAAAATCCTCCCTACACACCTTAGCCCACTGCAATTCAAAATGTCACAGATTAGGTTGAAACACTCATTGAGACAGGAGCTGAAATCCCATTCATCCAGTTCAAGTTAAAATGCTTTGCCCTGGGGAAGAGAGCTGGGGTGAGGCAGGAGAGCTGAGGCTGCAGGTAGTTCATCTGGGACAGCACATCATATACCTACAGGCAGGAATTTGCCAGGTCTCCCTTATACAGCAGGCAGGAGGCACTGGTGAGGATCTGTGACACATACCAGTTGCAGAGGAATGATTTGGGGAAGAAAAGAATGACGTGCATCCCAAAAGCTCCAAACTCAGAAAGGGGCCCAATAACTGCAGCTGAATCTCTTGCACAACCCCGGGTACCACCATGGTGATATATACCACAGAAGTTTTGGAGTGGTAGTTCTCTGTCCATCTGAATGTGCCATCCCTTTCCATCTGTTCCCACAGATGCTTTTTCCTGATCTGAGTTTTTGCAGCCTGTCTCTGCTCATCTCCATTCCTGTGCTCTGCTCAGGGCTGCCCTCAGACAACTGCTTTTAGCGTGGCACCACCTTCTCCTCCTCTCCTGATTCTTTAAAACTAATTGGCTTTGCTTTAAAGGCTCTCTCAGGCCTTCCTCCCCTGCTTCTGGCAATCCCTGAAGTTTCGATCCTGCCTCTGATTTGCCCAGCATATCAACTTCCATCTAATGTGAAACTAGAACCTCTGTGCCTTCTCTGCAGCACTGACCCTCTCTTCCCCTCCCTGCTACAGAATGAGCTTGTGGTTTGGCTGCTGGGATAGTGAGACCTGTGCATGCTGTCCTGGCTGTGTAGCTCCTGGGGTGTCTCCTCTCTGTACTGAGGTTATATACTCTTTGGGACAGGGAGGTATCTGCCCCATATTTGGTGTTAGGAGGTCCCTGGTTCTTGGGAAGCTGCTAGAGTGTTCCTGTGAGATATCACAGTAAGCTGGGAAAGAACCTGTTCTGAGCTGGCCTCTGAGTACTGCTCCAGGGTCTCTCTTTTCTCAAATAAATTAAATTCCTGGCACAGGAGTTGGAGGAAACATTTCATGGGATGAATCAATTGCCTCGAATTCTAGGACAAGTAATACAAGGGTCTCTACACTGACATCAGGTCTGTGCATCAGCCTTAACCCAAAACTCAGTTTTTATGTATGTATTGATTTCACGTGCTGGCAGCTGCCACAGACCTGCCTGCCACAAAGAACACGGGGCTTTGCTTCTCAACAGAGCAGCCACAAAGTCCTCTCCAGAGGACTTTGGTGTGCGGATGGGTTGTGCTGCCTCTGGTGCCTACACCTCCTCCTGTCGCGGGAACAGCCGTGCCAGTCGGTGCTGCGGCCCCAGGCTGCGTTTGAGGATGGAGTGGGGTTGCACAAGTGACCCTGCTCTTTGGAGCGTACTTATCGATCTTTTCCCCTTTTGTTGACTCTGTGTGACCCAGAAGGGACTCCAGCTCTCAGTCGGAGACCAGTGTCAGCTCTGCAGAGTGAGGACTGGTCGAGTCTTCCTTTTAAAATCAGCTTGTCCCAAGCCTGGGCACAGAGAGACAACAGCACTGCTGAGCACAGAAGGGGCAAATCTGCTTTTCAGGTTAGAACAGCACTTTAATGTCGGGGAACAGGGGTAGGAGAGAGTAGGCAGAGGGGGTCAGGGGATGGTTGGTCTTGTCCTGGGCATCTGCAAGGAGGTTAGCTGTCTCCCATGCCTGCTTCTCGCACAGTATGAGCAGGTCAAACACTGAGCGAGGCAGATGATGGTGTGAGAGGAGGAAGGAAGACGTTGCCCGCTGCAGAAGGGATGATGGCCAAGCAGAAAAGTCTGAACCTTCCTGTCTTTACCCCTCTTATTTGACTGCTTTGCTTGAGGACATTTTTTTCCCTTTTCCCATTTGCTGTTTCTGTAGCTAATCCTGAGCTAGCCAGATCATACCCTAGAGCACACAGCAGTCAGTCTAGGGCCAGTTGTATTTCTTGAGCACTGCAAGGTGCTGTTGTGCTGCACTGTAACTGAAGGGCAGGGAAGAGATTGGGGTGTGCAGGGGAGGAGATGCTCCTGGCTGCCACTTCTGCCCTGCCAGAGTTGCTTTGCCCACGACCACCCCCAGTCTGCTTTGAATTGCTGTGATCTATTCTACCTGATTTTATCCCACTGTGTGCTGGGGAAGATGAATGTGTTCCCCAAGGCCAGGGCACTGAGAGCGCCTGCTCCAGCCAGTTGGGCTGCCTGATGTTTGGTGGTTGCTGGACAACACTTCTTGACTGTAAGCTGAAGAATTGGATATTCTGAATCTTCTTGCCAATCATTAACCTGTTCTCTCAGGGCAAATGCACCACTGTGCAGAGTGCCAGGACAGCACAGAGGCACCAATTAAATATTTGGCAGGAGTGTAAGCTGAACAAGCTACAGCAATTGCTGGCCTTTCTGCTCTCTGTGATACTGGTGTGCTTCCTGTCACTGTCTCTTGCTGCAAACAGAGAGGAATGGAGTTAATAGGTAACCACAGCAGTGTATTCAGTGTCTTTTGCAAGGGTCGTGTTTGGGAATGTCTTTTTCCTAGGATCTCAGGTGTGTTTACTATGTGCAGTGCTCCTCATTGACAATTTAGGGGCCACATATGGTGTAGTCTTCAAATTCTCTTCATCATCTAATTCCTTGACTTCTTTGTTACTTACGTGCTAGCTACCCTATTTTTAGAAGACTAATAAAATACAGCAGTAGTAATCCTAGAGCTATTTTTATCCTGAACCATGCAGAAGCAGCTGAACTTGCATAGGGAACACTGAGTCCTCAGTGGAACGTAGGTGTCTTGGAGGCAGCTCGTGGCAGCTGCTCTCCTGCTCACATGCTCTGAGATGAATGGCTTTGCGAGGAGATGACTTGGGAAGATGGTCCCATTTCCACTTGGCAGTAGGTAAGAGGAGAAAAATGATTCAAGCTGGACCAAAGTGCTGTTGGGAACACAACTCCTGTCATGAAAAGTTCCTCCTTGGCTGAGATGAAGTTCCTGTTTCTTTTGCTCTGATTATGCTGGAGGCCTCAGGGCTCAAGCTCATATTTAGATGTCTAACTCTGAGATGTCTAAATTACAGCAGATGAGGCCACCCTTCCCAGCCAGAATTTGCCAGGATCTTTGTGTAGGTCCTGGCCAAAGGCTGATCTCCCTGTTTCCCATTGTAGTCTGGAGATTGGCACTGCAGAGGGTGATTTACTCATCACTCCAGGCTGCCCTCTTGGGAACTCTTTTTTGTTGACCAGATAGGTATTTTGAGAGATCTTCTTCTGGCCAGGCTGAAGGTCTCCTTGTGAATCCTATCCCCCAGAGCTTGCAGACAACATATTCCCCATGGCTTATTCCTCCTCTGGCACTACAGGAGATAATTAGCATGTGGCTAAGTCATATGTGCTGAGGGTCAGAAAAGACAATGAGGCAGATTTTCCCCTGGAGTAAAGAAATGTCAACGGAGTTGCACTGCAGTGAAATGATGGGATCTGTCAGTGACCCTGGCCCTTTCACTGAACAAACAGCCTGGGGCAGTGCCTTCCTCCAGGAGAATGGCATCGTCTGGCAGCCAGGCACCTTTGTGAACACACACACAGTAGGGCTTTCCCAGGGGCTGGCATCCCCAGGAGACACGCTCCCCAGAAGGGCAGCGGGGTACTTGGTAAACTCCTGTGCACAACAGAATTCCTCGTGTGCTGCTACTTGGTATTTCTGTAATGAACACACCTCAGCCCCTCGAGTGAACAAAGCACCTGCCCTCAGGGCTGGCAGGAGGAAGAACATGAACTTGAAAAACCAATTTCCTGGGCAGTTTTGAGATACTTCAGTAGCCCTTGGAGACAGTAAAATACAACAGAGTCAGACTGGTCATCTTTGTCTTTGCTGCGCGTAGATCAAGCAAGGTCTAGTCTCTTATGCATCCTTCAGATCAGTTCCTCTAGTGCACAGGCATTACCCATGTGAATGAAAAGGTGTGTGACTAGTTCTGTGAAGCAAATTATCTCTGCCTGTTTCAGTGCTTCCTGCAACAGGGAAATTCTCTTCACTGTGGCTATGCTCCACATTAAAACTGATCCTTATCTGCACCCTTCATCCTTCTCCCCCAAGTCTGTTAGCTGATGTTACAGAGCGCAGTGTGGAGATGACGTGTAGCTACACCATTGGTCTGGGGTATGAGAAGCAGAAAAAACTCTTGATCTTTTAAAGGGATCTTACGATCTAGGAGAATTTCCACAAACTGCAATGAGAAATAAAAGCAAGCTCTTTTGACAGTACAACAGTCCTGTGCGTTAAACCGGAATAATCCTGTTTTGGTTCACCTTGATGCTGATATGCTGTAAATGCCAACATTGCTTTTTATTCCGCTCACATTCCTCTCCAGTTCCAGGTAAAAGACAGAATGTCTCTTATCCTGTTCTTGGATATGAATCTGTCAAGTGTGCCCCTTTTTGTTAGCCTTTTGTGTCACTAATAACTTGGTAATTTGTATCTTTGAGACTTAAACCCCTTTATCTGTAAAAGATCACATACATAGGTGATATTCTAATGCTGTAGTGGATTTTTCCAGTTACTACACACAGTGAAACGTGCTTTGCATGTGAGATTGCAATGCAGCTAATTATCATTAGAATATCTGTCCTCTGGCAGCTGAAGGCAGCGTGTTTGTTACTGCTTCCAGCTCTGCACTGGCAGATAGCCTCAGCATGCTGGTGTGCAAGGGTGGTGTTTTCTACAGGACTGTGAGTTAAAGCCCCACTCTTCCAAGCTGCTTTCAACATGTGCTGCCTGCCTTTCCACCCGGCATTGCAGCAATAGCTACAAGCCTGTCCTAGGGGGGTTTATAAAACACATGGTGCATTCTGTCAATGAGAGTTGAGACAGCTGAAAGAAAGTAGTAGCTGGGTTGTGCTGGGGGCAGTTGTGTTGAAGTTGTGCTCAGTAGCACCAGGAGACCACCTTGCCCCTTTGCCAAGCATTCCTACACCTGCCTCTGCGGAAGGAGTGAGGAACGTGATGCTGGGCTGGGCACTACAGCCCAACAGAGCCAACCTCCTTCATCAGGCACCCATCGGACCCTCCCACACACAGGCAGCAACAGGCCCTTAAATGTTTTGCTGTCTCTTGGGTGCTGCCTGACTCCTAAGGCACCACAGCAGTGGAGACCACGATGCCCAGGACTGTCATGGGTTGCTCTAAGAGACTTAAGTAAAGTGAGAGAAGTGTACAGCACTGGGAGTCGAGGCAGCTTTGCACCACTCTGAACCAGCCTGCTTGTTGAGGCACCCATGTTGGAACATGCTGGCCCTAATAACTGGCTTTACACAGTGGATTAGGGGAGACCTGGGATTAGAGAGTTTCAAGAGATCTTTGCGTGTTGTCAACATTCATTTAAAAAATTGCTCCGCATGGGGCCTGAACTCGTGCAATTGAACACTTGACCGCATCCTGTAAAAGAGGGCAGTGCCTGTGTCCTGGGAGACATACCAAGTTGTCTCCAAGTGCTTTTAATTTGCTAATATAACTAGTGAGATGTTCATGCTGTGTCCTTGTGCTGTGCCTCCCAGTAGAACAGCATGTCAGGGTGTTAAAAAGATGCCAGTGCGCTTCTGTGAGGGACTTCCTATGGACGATGATTTGCACAGCCCAAAGAAAAGTCTTCTCAGATGACACATGTAACATTGCAAGTATGTCCAAAGCTAGTGAATATTTTCCACATAAAAGGAAATTTATTTGCCTTGAGCAACATAGGCCACTGGGACCTCTTTCTAAAGCTGGCAGTGTTACCCAGTCTCTAAATAAAGTGACTGTATGATGCAGACCTGAGATAAAAGCTTGGGCTAGAAAGCAGAGGGATGTTCTCATGAGAAGAGTCCATGGTGGTTTTTGATAAGATGGCTAAAATGGAAGGAAATGGAATCAAACAAAGGACCTAGTGTGGGAGTCCTGCTGTGGTCTCATGAGTGGTTTTCAGTGTGTGTTGAAGGCTCCTATATATCTGTGTTAAACTAGACAACAAAAGGTTTTGCCTGTTAGTCAGAGAGATGTCCCAGAGAATGAGACATCGGGCACAGCCAGTGGGAAAAGCAATGCTCCTCTTCCCCAGAGTGCCTCAGACCTGTGCCACAGAGCTGCTCCCTCTCCCATGAAGAACAGGTCATTAGTGACAGGGGCAATCGTCCTACACATCATCCTCTGCTCTTCCTGGGCAGTTCTGGCTGGTGATGGTGTGTGATTCAGCCTCACATTTGTAGTACTCTGGAGTATGTGTGTTTGGGGGAGGCAAAGTGCTTGCCCTCTTTGTTGGCCCAGATCAAGCTACAGGCTGGCTGTCTTGGGTGTTCGAGTGTGTGGCACTGCTGAACACGGCCGGTGAGGCACCAGACTGCTCAGCCTCCTTGATGAGGAAGGTGTAGAACATGCACATCATCTCTATCTTGCAGGCAGATCCCACTGTCCATCAGTAAAGTGGTTTTTCTCCAGTGCAGAAAGTCTATGTGCTGGGATGCTGGGACTTTTGGGCTCAGCTCCTCGCAAAGCTTCCTGTGTGAATGAGAGCAGGTATCAAACCAAACCACGGCAATGTGCTGAGAGCAGTGAGTTCAGAGGGAGATGTTCGTTTAGGAAATCATGGTGGTTTTGATTCCTGGGAATGGTGTCATTTGAATCCTGACCAAGAGTGAGTGCCTGTTCAGCTTGTGAGGCCAGGCAGCCCATCCTCTCAAGAAGGGGTGATGTACCAGGCAGTGTACCAGGGCCAGGAATGATTATCAATTGGTGAGGATGGTCAGCAACCGAGTAAGAAATGTCTGCTGTACTTTTCAACAGAAAGATTTCCAGACTGCAGTTCAACAAGGTGAAGCTGGAAGATGCTGGGGAGTACAGCTGCGAAGCGGAGAACGTTTTAGGGAAAGACATCGCAAAAGGCAGCCTGAATGTGAAAAGTGGTAAGTGGAGAAGCCAGCAAATGTCTTGAGCTGTCTGCCATTCCAGCAGAAAGTGGGGCATTCTGCTCATGATCTGTCTTGTATTTTGTTTCATGCTTTCAAGATATTGAGTAAAACAATCTCGGGAGATAAGAAAAATGCAGCTTAGCATAAATGTTTATCTTTGTTATCTGTCACTGGCAATGTGGTTAATTTACATTTTAAATAAACTTACAGTCTACGTATTTTTTTTAAAAAGGGTAAGGAGGAAAGAAATCTGGTGGGCTTGATGTTTTCTTTTATTAAAGAATTTCTGAGAAGCAAAACTCACCAGAAGACAAGTAATTAAACCATAGCTTTGTGACGAGTGAAGTTGCTTCTGGTTTTCATCCTAGAATGTGTGCTCCATCTCTTAGAGCACAGTGGATGGAGTCTGAGGTTAGGTGGTTTTATTATTATCTTGGTCACAATAATTATATTGCTTAACATGATGGTTTGGATGCACCCTCCAGCTCAGAAAGCCCCTACATTGGTTGCCAAAAGCCAGGGGGGTGTAACTAGGGGAGTGATGACTCTGTGCAAGCTCTGTTTCCTAAGTTCTTCCTCCTGCCATTCACAATGGGTGCTGTGCTCTGCAGCCCTTTGATGTGAGCCAGTTTCTCTCTTGTGCTGGTATTAGCATTAGTCAAATGTGAAGGAAGGTAGCTTTCTCCTGCTGCTTCCTGGCATTACTTTCTCTATTAACCTCTGCCTCGGCAACGTTTGCAGTCCTCAGTCTTTTGTTCTGTGAAGCTACAGTACCGCGTGGCCTCCCCCTGAGTTACTCTGCCTGTAAATACCCAGTGCTTGCAAAGTCTGGAGAAAGGCCATCCATGCTCAAACCTCCATGCCTTCATGATTCATGGCTATGACGTCAGTCCTGCTGCTCTGCTCTGTTTCATTCTGATTCCAACAGGAAAGGTGGTCAGAGTCAGCTGGCCGAGGCAGTGCCTCTCCTTTCGTTCTGACTCACGCTCTCGCTGTCCCATCACAATGTAAACTCCTCCTGTTTTGACTGGGAGCTGCATGTGCAACCCTCCCCTCCACGTGCAACACGCATGGGCAGCGTGTATCTGCCATCAGAGCACTGTCTGCCTCCTCTGCTTGCCCTTCCCAGGCGCTAGCAGTCCCCTTTCACAAGAGGAAGAGTGTAACTGAGCAGTGCCCGCTGCGAGGCTCTGATCCTGCACACTGCTTGTGGCACCAGGAGAATGCACATCAACCCACTACAACTTCCAGCTGCCCCTTCCCTCACACAGTGGGGACAGCAGCATTTGTCAGGGGTGGACTCTCCGTCACAGGAAGATGTGCTGTCTGGCAAGGACAGGTCGTTGCCCTCATTCAGGTTGCAAGTGTCTATGAGGACACACCTGAGTTGCCCAGAAATAAGTTGAGACCTGAAAGGCAACTAAAGAGACCCAAAGATCTGACCTGTACCTCTTCCTAGTGGGGGGTGCAAGGTGCTTCAGATCCCGTAGGTCACCTGCTGTCCCCTGCTGCGGACGTGTCTCAATTAATCCATTTTCTAAGTTGCCTCACAAAGCTGCCATTGGCTCACCCCGCTCATCTGCATGCACAGCTTGCTGCTGATATTTGCAGGTCAACTGGCAGAACAGCAGTTGAATGCTGGTTGCAGTCCCTTGCGAAGCTAAGAAGATGATGGTGATCACTGTAGGCTTTTCCAGCTCTGCCACCTGCTTTGAGCTCTTTTTTTCACTTTCTCCTGGAGCTACCCAGAGCTGAGCAGCCTTCAGCTGTGCCCAGGCACTTGCTATCCTGGAGTCTTCCTTTTTGCTTACTGCTGGGCCTTCTTGGGACCTTGACAGCTTTCCTCACTTCTGCAAGTTCCCTTCTTCTGTGATATCCTTCAGTAGAAAACTCCTCAGGACATATGCTTGTCTCTGAATCCATGTGTGTCCTGTCTCCTGTCCCTGCCTATATCCTTCTCCAGGCTTCTTACCACTGATCCTATTGTGTCTAACTCTCACACGGTGCTCTGTGAAGTTGTAGTAGTTTATAACAATTGATCAGAGCAGGTACGTGAGCTGGCCTCGGGTTGGAGCATTCCCCTCTTCCAGCTCTCCCCTCACTCCAGCTATTGCTCTTTCTGTGTGTTCTGCTGCTTTGTATCCTGCCTCTTTACTGACACCCTGTCCTTGGGAACCTGGTACCTCTGCCTGTCCCAGGCAGACTGGCTGGAACTGATGCTCTGGAACTGTCTGCTGGGAGCACGCTTTCTGACCTGACACTTAGCAGTAGTGTTAGAGGTCCTGTCATGTTGCTGTGATACAGGCAGGTGAATCCGGGACTTGGAAAAAGTCCTGACCTAACGTTGCATCTTGTGATACAGAGACATGAGTTTGGGGACATCTCTGGGCACCCCTGTAAAGAAGTGGCATAGCAAGAGGTGGCCTGAGCTGTTGAGGCTTGAGATGAACATTGTGGAGGAGCAAGGTGTCCTCAGCCCAACATGGCATTCCCCTCCAGGGATGCAGAAGCTCCTGAGCTCACTTGAGTCCTGGCTGGCAGAGAAGGAGCTCACACATGAGACCCTCAGGACCATAGGTGTGAAAGTCTGAGATTCAGTTTCTGCTTGTAAAAATTTCTCATCCTGATGAAGCAGCATTGCTGTTGTGAAGTACTCTTTGCTCTATTCCACCACCACTTTTTGGTTGATACCAGTTTCAAAAGGAGCACCTTTTCAGCTGTGCGAATCTGGTGTAAATCACAGAAAACATCACACTGAAGAGGTGTTTTCTTTAGAAAGAGAGTGGCTGCATTGCAGTGGCCCCCTTGTCACTTAGAAAATGCACGTCAGCCAAACCCATCACCTCGTGTCTCCTCTGCAGCTCTGGTATTTCCACAGAATGCCTGGCTCAGGAAGATATGCTTTGGCATTGAAAAGCTTTGGGAGGGTGTCAGTTTCTGAGGAAATGCTTCTGGGCTTAGCCAAAACATATTGTGCTTTGGTGCTATTTTCAGATTGTTATTACGTTGTGGTAAATTAGGTGCTTTCTTGGAAAAATGTCCCATTTCCCAGTTCTCTTTATTGAGTCGTCTAATGTTGGTGTCACATGGGCATGAGGGCACAGCTGAGCTATGACTGTTTCAGACTCTTTTTTTTCTCAGAAATTTTTTAGACACCTCCTTAACTGACACCTCCCCACCCCTTTTGCTAAACAATGCAGGAAAAAACCAAACTTCTGTAAAAAATTCTTCCTGCTTTTACCTTTTTATGGTGGTCTCGCCCCTGTCTCTAACAGGGTGCTTCACACACAACATAGATCTCCTGGTGCTTTCTCCTTTGTGCATCTGGAGGGTGATGAGGGGCTTTGATCCAGAAGGGGCTGTTACTGCCAGTGGGCTTGAGGAGAGCTGGTGACTGTGGACATTGGACTTTCCCAGTATCCTCCTTTATAAAGAGTAAATGGCTACATGGGCTCAGCTCTTGTATTGCCTTGGGCCATGGCCTTCATCTGCCTCACGTTCCTCCGTTCTTGTTCGAGCATTACTTTGTGCTGCAGCACTGCACCTACGTGAGGGATGGAGGCTCTCGGGTATCTCACCTTTTCTCAAACTCCACGTTTTTCTCACTGTCACATTCTGTGATCCTGTCTTTGCGCTCTCCTGGCCATCAGGGCTAAGAAAACCTCCGGCTGTTTCACTCATCACCTCCCGGGTGAATCCTGAGCCATTTCTGCCTTTTTTTTTTTTTTTAATTTTTTTATCACAACAGAGATCCTAATGGCATGAGGCCCTTTACAGCGAGGGCACTGGCGTGCCCTGTGCCATCCCCCACAGGGGGCACTCATTTATCTGCCTCTGTTTCCCAGTTACCC
>WUAM01000431.1:26926422-26959824 GCA_024336885.1 Actenoides hombroni
TTATCTGCCTCTGTTTCCCGGTTACCCATCTGAGCATCCTCTAACCAGCACTAACACGTTGACAGCCACCCCAGCCTGTGCCACCCAGCAGCACCTGCTCTTGTCCTCCTCCCTGCAGTAGCTAAGCCCACTCTTCTCTGCTGAAAATAGATGTTTTGTTCACTACTTTCTTACCTTAATTTCCCCAGGAACAACGAAAGCACCACAAGTCTTTCCAGCCTCAGAAACTAAAATAGTTGTTATGGAAGAAGAGTGTAAGTACCTCTCCCCCTGCTCCCCCCCACCCCACCCCATATAGCTTCTTTCCCCTTATTTGTTTTATTTTTATGAGACATTTTGCATAAATGCTTTATTGCCTCCTGGAATCTTCTTTAATCTCTCCTTCTCCTTGATTTCTTCCAAAGCCACTCATCTTTCCCTAGATCTTTCAGAAAATATGATTTGTATTGCTGGTGTCTATCTTAGGGAAAGGTTGGTAACTATTGCAATGGTAACTTGAAGGACACACTACTTGAAATTGCAGCTAGATTTTAAGCATTCCCAGCTCCTTCAATAGATGGGTTTATTGATACTTGTAAGATGTGCTTGTTACAGTCTTTAATTTAGTGAGGGATTTTTTTGGTTTGTTTTTGTGTTTGGGTTTGGTTTTCTTTTTGAGGTTAGGTAAGAAAACCAGAAGGAAATACAAGAGAGAAGACATGAGTCTTCTAAGAAGATTGCAAAAAATACATCTGTGCCTTGGCATCACATTTTTCCTCGAGTCCCCAAAAAGCAAGAACAGATTTCCCAAAAGGTTTCATTTCATTTAATGTGGTGGAAGTGCTTTTTAGCATTCCCTCCTAATTCAGTTGTCACAAATGCAGTAGGAAACAGGCTCACAAAAATAAAAATCAAAGCATGTGTAGAAGTGTAGATCCAGAAGCCAGGTGCCAGGCTGTTGGTTCAGCTCATTCTGGTGGAGGGCATTGTTTCTGTGTCAGTCTCTCACTGCTGGGGACCCTGTGCTACCCAGACACTGTCAGCACGCTGGACATCCCACCAGGACCCCATCCAACTGAGCAGGCACCTGCAGAGCTGAGGGTCAGGCAGTTATTTCAAGACCTGTGCTGGATTTCCATTCCAGATCCTTACACCCAGAACTGGCAGCGCAGCTGGCTCTGCCTCTCTGTTGACAGTTCCACTTGGCAGATTTTGTGGAGATGTTTCCTCCTCAGAAAGCTCAATCTTTGATGATTTTAAAGGAAATCTGATTGCAGCCACAGCAGGGACCGGCCAGGTATCCTTTAAAAGCTTTTCTGATTAGAAAACTGCTCTTCAGATTTGCTCTTGCGTTGTGCTTAGCCTTCCACTGCACTGGGGGCATCAAGCTGAGATACAGCACCATTAGTGCAATGGCCATGCCTTCTTTACCAGGATTTTTCCTTTGTGTTCACCAGCTGTGTTCCACGCTGCCTATTTGCATCGTATTAGATATATGCTATTTTCACAAAAAGCCAGATTTCTACAAGAGAAAGGAAAAATGGCAAAATCGCAAAAATGTCATGTGGCTTTCACAGAACTTTCTCCTTATGAAAGACTTCTTTCCTCTGTAGGAAGGAAAATCATCCTCGACTGTCTGTTCTTTTCTGAATGATGTGAAGAGAAGATAAAGTCTCCAGAGTTAAAGTTATAATTCACATTTTCATTGACATTCCCTTTTTTAATGATCTCTCTCAATTGTTACCTATATAACACAGAGTCCCCCTGATTTTTATGGTTACTGATGATCCATCATAGAATTGCACATGTATACAACACATGGGGAGGTAATGAAGATGTTGAGAGGTGTGATGATCTGGGTAGCTGACAGGTATCTCATTCTTGTAAAATTCTTGCTTTTATTTTAAATATCTACATTCAAAAGCTTGTCTGGCACCTTGTAGGTTGTCCCACCTCTTCTTCTTGTTTCGCTGAAAAGCTGTACATAATTCACTGGGTTTTAAACACCATGTTGAGAAAGCACCGTAGCTGCAGTTCCCTGGGAAAAGAGAGAATGCTTCACAAAGGCAGCTTGGCCACGGCACTTGGTCACTTGTGTTTGGCTCATGGTGTGAGGCAGGCGTCTTACCAGATATGCTGGGCAAGGGTGTTAGACTTAACACCTTGAGAAGCTCACTGTGTTCTCCCCAAGGCCCAGACAGTCCCTATGGGCAATGGGATAAAAGCACATCACTCCCTGTAGCCCCATGTGATTAATTAGTCTATTAATCTTCCATTATTCTTGCTATTCTTCTCTAACTTCTAACAGCTAATTATCTTAAGGGCCTATTTTCCTTTATACCCCCTATAGCCCTGTTGCTTCTGGTGGTTACATTTTTAACTAGTGTTTTTCCTGAAGGTTTCAGTTCCTTCCTGGATGGTCTGTCCTTCCTTTCTACCACCACCTTGGGGAAAAGAATGATATGTCACATATTTGCCCCTTGGAGCACTGTAAAGCCTTTCTTCCCACCTTTAAGTGTGCCTACTAACAAATCGTGCTGCATTCTGAGTCATTCCTGCCTTCCTGCTCCCCTTCTCCAGTGGGCAGAGACCTCTGGGCACTGCTGCATCATTGACACAAGGCAGGTTTACACACCCAGACAGCACTCAAAATGCAGCCAAAGTCTCCAAGGTGTCCTGTCTCCATTCTTGGGTAACTTTTTTCTCTGGAAGCATTTTTTTGTCTTTTTGCTTTCCATCTCAGCTCCACACCTAGCTGGCACCTGACTTGAGGCTGCAGAGTGCAAGGGGGCAGATTGGTATCGTAGGTTCTTGGAAACATCTGCCTTGCACCGATGATGTGCTTAGGATCTCTTCTCCAGCTGCTGTTTCCCTGGCCTACGTGCTGTCTGGAGCAGGAGCCACTGGTTCCCATTGACAGGAGCACTGTTTTGTGTGGGCCTCCCAGATCTCATGACAGTGCAGAGAAACCCAAGGACCTTATGGTGTTTCTGGTGTAAAGACAATTCTGATACCAGTCTGGATCTGGGACCAAAGCCAGCACACTTGAGGGATCTGGGATCTGACGGTGCTGCATTTTGAGAGCTGTCTGGTTTCAAATCTGCCTTGCATCCTTGTCCAGCCCATGTGGATGCAACCCTATACTCGAGGTGAGTGCTGGGACCTGCTAGATGGAGATCTGGGTTTCCTGATGTCCACACTGCAGGGTATGTGCATGGCATGGGGTACCACTCAGGTTCATTCACTGTTATGGACACCTTCAAATGAGCTAGAGCCATTTAGCACATGAAATAAGCTGGACCATGGAGTGTGGTGAGTGCTAGCCTGGTCACAGGGGTGTGGACCAGCTTTGGTCCACATGGTCAAGCTATACTCTGAGGGTCAGATTCAGAAAGGAAATCTAGTGTCCATGAAAGTCTTCCCATGATGCTGCATATTTTGACATGGTACCACAGTCTTACACCTTCCTCTGAGTACAGGCTTTTGTTCGAGCATTTTCAGACTAGAGCAGCCCATGAGATGCTTTCTAGGCTGCAAAAGAGAAGACATGTCTACTGCTCTTCTCCAGAAGTCTTCCTGTTGAGCCCAGTAAGCATGAGATAGTTGCAGTAGCCTCATACATAGTGAAGAAGTGTTAAACAAGACACGTTGTCTTGTGTTTGTTACAGACTGAGATTGTGCAGTTGGGTGGTCACAGTGGCTCAGCTCACAGGCAGGAACTTGCAGGGATGGGTAACTTGATCATGTGCCCTGATACAGAGAGAAAGATCCTTTATGCTCATTTCAACATCCAGAGAGCTCAAAATGGTAATGCGATCCTGTCACTGTGCAGCTTGGAGCAGCTAAACAAGGTTTGGGAGTCTGTGGCTACAGACTTGCTTGGTAAACAGAATAGGAATCTGTGTCAAAGTTTAGAAACGTTTTGATGGGGGCAAAGACAGAAGAAGGTTCAGAGCAATTTGTAGAGCATTCTGAGATGGAAGGTTTATGCAGGAGAGGGATGCTAAAATCTTACAAAATTTTCATTTTTAAAAGGTAAAATAATGTTTTAAATCTCTGAAAAGGTCAGGTAATCCCTTTTGCTTGTTTTCTGCTGTTTAGTTCCCCTCTAGTTTATTTTCTTGACTTCAGCAAAAAGGTAATGTCTTGAGGGTAAAAAGAGAACCCAGGCTGGGTGCAGGAAGTGTGGTTTGGATACCATCAGGATACGAGAGGATCCGTCAGTGACGGGCAGATGCTCTAAACCAATATGTGTGTCATTGCAGCTGCTCACCTGGAGACTGCTCATGCCTTTGTCTGGGTCACCATCCCGCTAATCTGCTTGAGTGCCTTTGCTTTACCATCCTATGTAGGCTGACAGTGCTGGCTGGGCTGTCTAGTCCTACTCTGTGGGTGCTCTGCAGCAGAGAGAGGTTTGGGATCAGGTGAGAAGATGAAAGAAAGAGCCAAAGAGGCAGTGCTAAGTTGTGCTGGGGACATGAGGACTGGGGGATACCGTGTGGCACCTGAAAGAAATCAGGCTCTCTGGATTGACTGTGGGTGTCTTTATTTTAGCTGCTGGGGATCTCCAGCCATCCCTGAAGTCTGTTTAGAGATTCTGTGGATCACCCTGTAGGTGAAACAGCCCTTCTTTCTCAAATTGAGTCTAACTCCACACATCAGTTTGGGTCCACAGATTTCATAACTGTCATCTTGGTGATGTCATTGGTTTAGTCTCATTCAAGCTCTCCCTCTCCCATTTAATACTTTCCCCAATGCTTAGCATGGCTGGGTGTTGGAAGTGTTTTCCTTACTTTGTCTCCCAGGTGAGATAGGCCTGGTGAACTTCCATGATTACAAGGGCTCAGGGATGTCTTCACTGTGATGTGGTTTGTAAGTCACATTTAATCACATCTAGTTGAATCAAAGCCTCAGCATGTACCAAAGTAAGATGTGCCATGTAATTAAGTTTCTGCCAATTCCCCCAAAACCTGTGTCTCAAGTCATGGGTCACCATGGCAGACGTGCACATTAATTGGCTGGTCAATCTCTGCTCAACTCCAGTCTGAAGCCACTGTGCTCTCCTGGAGCCAGCAATGCTACAGACGTGAGCATGGTGCTGGTGATTTGAAGCTGAAGGGTGTCCAACCAGCTCAGAGCACAGGTAGAACAGTCAGTCCACCAAAGGCCGTGCAGACAGACCAGTTTTCAGTATTAGACTAAAAATAAGTCCTGGGGTAGCCTTTGCTTGGATAATTTAAAAGCCACAGACAGAGGTGTGGCTGATAATTGAGTGGAGCCTGCATGCACAGGGGCATGGGACCTTGAGGTGTACGTGTTGGAGACCTCGCTGTCAGTCTGCAGAGAGAGCTGTGTTGGGCTGTGTTGTGCCCGGCTGCTCTCAGGTCCCGGTCGTTGCTTATTTTGCACACTGTATTTTTTAAGTAGCCATCACATCTGCTACTCTAGATGCGATGGCAAGAATGGCCGTTGTGACTCTAAAAGCCAAGATGGGCAGTATGGAGCGAAGCAGAGGATGGATGATGATGGCCTCCGGAAGAACTGAGGCTGTTAGCCCAGCCTTCAGATCAGGAGGCTGTGTACCAGGAGATCTGCTCTGTCTGACTCCATTGTGTGATCCTGGCATGCTGCTTCGGTTCTTGGGCTTCAGCTGGCCTGCCTGCAGAGCATTCTTGCTGGCACTGGCCCTGCAAAAGGCTTTTTAGGTTGTTGAACAAATCCCCTCATTGAAGTATCATGTTGCTGCTATTACAATTGATGATGGGGATTTGGGAAAATGAAACGCTGCAGTGCTCACATGTGCATTCTGGGATCCTTGTGGTAGAGAAAAGCGTAGGAAGGATTCCTTCATAAAGCAGGAGAGATCAGACTAGAGGGGCAATTAGAAGCTTTATAATAACGCAGGACTTTGTGCCTGCAGTAGCTACCTGTCCTGTGGAAACAGACAGCCCCTTGGTGCTCGGAAAACACCTGAACAGTGCAGATGGGAGATGTGGGAAGTGGTGCCTGTGTTGTTTTGATCAGCACTATCTGATGTTCTTTGATGAGTGCCCTGCAGTCTGGCTTTTATATTTTGGGATGAACTTCTAGTCTACATCTATTGATCATCATGATCCCCTCGGGAACTGGGAACATAATTGCATCAGAATCTATTACAGTAAAGTGCAGGGGTAAATATTGGGTCATTTCCACACATGGGAGCTGAATTTTTATGAGCCTCAGGGTCTCCGGTGTGTTGACAGGTGAGCCCCAGTCTCCACAGGCCCTTCTGAGTTTATGTACAGATAGCAGCAGTGAGCATCCAGCCTCTGTCCGGGTTTATTGAGAGAGTGTCATACCAGACGTACAGAAATCTGCCACAGAAAGAATGGTCAGGATCAACAGCCCCTCAGCGTATTAATCAGTGTAAATCATGGATTTTTAGTGTGGCTCACGCCAGGATTACAACACTACAGCTAAGGAATAGCTTGGCCAGACACCTCATCCATGTCCTTCTGACAAGCAGTTGGATGAACTCGGTTGAGAGGAACCTCAGCAATGCTGTGTTTTATCAGTAAGTACATGAGGCATATACAGAGCAGGCAATTTGTATACACTCTCCAACCAGATGAGTTCATCTGTCTAACTGAAATGTCTAAATATTGAGAGAATGAAGTGTCTGTACTCTATGAACCCACCAGTCAAAGTTATTTATAAAAAAAAAAAAAAAGGAGCGGTGAAACTATCACTGTCTCCCTGCTCTCCTCGACAGTAGCTGTAGTTTGTGAAAAAGTCACTATAATTTATAGTCCAAGCTGCATTAATTAACTCTTTGCAGGGGGAATGTTTCACCAGATTTCTGAGAAGAGGCTGGTGAGCTGTCTGCAAAGGTTAAATGACGTGCGGGGTAGGAATTGTGTAAGAAGCCCTGCACAATCATTAATGGCCTTTCTGCGTAGATGGATTGTGTGAAGGGAAGTCCACATGGCAATGTCAGTGCCCTTGGCTCTCCTCCCTGTTGCCCTGTCATTGATGTTAGTTCCACATAAACTAGGCATGCAGTAGAACACAGATGCTCTGAATGACTACAGTGCTCTTAATCTCTTGTGTTTATGCTGCGTTGTCCCACTGACTGGGACAGCAACAATAAAAGGTGGCTTCAGATAATTCACAGCCACCTCCATGGAGAGGCAGCTCTCTTTTCCCTGTCCTCACCTCCTTATTACCTTCTGCTTTGTTCTCAGCCCTGGGACTGAGATCAGCTGGAGATCTGACTTGCTGAGGGGTGAGCTGCTCCAGGCTTTCTTCCACCTTGCAGGAGCTTTGTGACCGGTTTGCCTGTGTGTCTGCAGAGGCCCCTGTCTCAGGGGCACCTTACTTATTCCTACAGGTCTAATTTCACCGTTTCTTTTCTGTAGATTGCCCCATGCAAGCTCCCTGTTTCCTGCTCTTAATTCGTTGAAGTACTCGGGGAGGCAGTTGGTACATGACTGATGTTACTGCACAAACCCCCTCACCGTCTCCCACTGCCTTCACGTGAGTCCCTTTCCACCTAGATTGCAGCTAGCATCCAAAACTGCTCCCTTGCTTGTTCAGATCTCCATTTATCTCAGTAATTTTGCAACTTTCCAAGTCATTTGGGATAGATGGAGTTGTTTTGGAGGTTGAGTGAAGGACTTACGCTACCACAGCAGCCAACAGGGAGTAAAATCTTCCTGGTGCAGTGTGGCAGTTAAGGTAAAATAGTTTTACGAACTATTTTCTGGATCACCAGACACACCTGAGTGGTGTTTGGAGAAGAAAATGAGGTGAAACTCATGGGTTAAGACTAAGGCAGTTTAATGAAAAGCAAAGCAAGGCCGCGTGTGGAAGCAGAAGAAACCCAAGATTTATTCTCTACTTCCCATCAGCAGGTGATGTTTGGCCCCTTTCCAGGAAGCAGGGCTCCGAACATGTAGCAGTTGCTTTGAAGGACAAGCAGATGCCCTCCCCCACCCTTTTTCTAGCTTTGATTGTTGAGCTGACATCATATGGTATGGAATATCCCTTTGGTCAGTTTGGGTCAGCTGACCCTTGACAGCTTGCCCTCCCAAGATCTTGTCAACCCCATCCTACTGCATGGGGAATGTTGGGAAAACATCCTTGGTGTTGTGTGAGCCCAGCTCAGCAGCAGCCACAACACGGGGGTGTTATCAGCACCTTTCCAGCTCTCAGTGCAAAGCACATTTAACTCCAGCTCAGTCAGACCCAATACAGTTACCATGCAGGAGTCAGATTTCAGGGTGATAATAGGTAAAGATCTGTGTTCAGTATATCAAAACTCAAAATGAACATTAGGAATTGTGGAATATTACGGCAATGATTTGCCACAGGAATTTACTATTAGGAATTACAAATAGGAATAGAAATATCACGTGTGCAGGATGGTCTTGCCATCTCCAAAGGGAAAAACAACCAGAGATGACACAAAAGAAGACTGCAGCCAGGTCAGCCTTTGTATAAGAAGCTACTAAAGAGGCCATTGCTTTCCAACTGGGGCAGGAGATGCCGGCTGTGCCTGTAAAGCTGCAGGTAGCACAGGGGAACTGCCTGGGGATGATCACTAATTTTCCTAACACGAGAGCCAGGAAGGGGCAGGTTTAAAAGACTTAAATGGAGCTTTGCACACTGTGTACATAACACAGGAGCTCTTGTCACAAATATTGTGCATGCTACAAGATGAGATTTGCTCAAACAGCAACTAGACATGTTCCTGTCCAGCTTCTAGCAGAGAAATCCATCAAAGGCTATGAAAAGTAAAGACACTGTGGCTGACTTAGGTTGTCTCTGAGCTGCTCATCCTAGATGGCTAGAAGAAGATTATCATTGTGTGGTCATGCTGGTCTTCTTCCTTAAGCATTTCCTGTTAGCCACTGTCAGAGCCAAGACAGGGCTTTGGTTTGACCAGCACTGCCCAGCTTACAGTCTTATAATGGCCTCTAATTCATGATGTGCTCTTCTCAACAGGGAACTGGGCCAACCATCTCTTTTTGTAGACTTTGCTACACCTCTGTTGCTAACAAGTGTACCATAGTAAGATGAGTCTGTGATTCAGTTTCAAAACACTTCCTGCTTCTTTGGTAGAAAAGGCACAGTATTTGCAGAAAACAGGATTTAAAGGATAATGATGTTAATGAGATGCTTCTCAAACTGGTCAAGCATGTATTATTCTGACAGGCGTAGCTCTGTTGACAGCTCTCTTTCTGGAAGTGCACAACATTCATGTCCCTAGCCTCATTCATGTCAGTCTCTTTTTTTATTTGTTGAAATGGAACAAATTTGCTTATATGGGATGAAAATTCCATGCAAGCTCTAGCTGGCCATCACTGTAATCCCCTCTGGTATCACAGCAGTCCATCTTCCAGTCCAGGAAAGGGTATCCAAGGTGTTTTTTATCCAAGGTGTTTCCTCTGCGGAGGTTCCTAGCTTCTGTTTTTATTTCTCCCTCTCTGCTCTTCCCCTGCTGTGGGAAGGCTCGCTGCAGAATCCTTTTCTGTAGGATTCATGATGTGAGACTTTGCCAGATGGATCATTTTGCTTGCTGGCAATTGGTATATTTGATGGGCGCAAGGGTGACGGCTTCCTGCAGGCTGAGCTTGTTCTTCATCCATGTGCCTCTCAATTTACACCAGTGCTTTGAGTCGTGAAGTTGCAGTGCTACCTGATCTGATGGCACACATGCAGCTATAACAGAGACCTCGCTGTTGTGCGGTCTTAAGGTACTTCAGGAAAAGCCTGCAAGCTCCCCAAACCAAAAGCCTCACTGCGAGTGGCTTTCAGCAGCTCCCATGCTGCGTGCTGGCCAGGCAGCACCCGGGGACTCTTTGTAAGAGACAGTGGCTGTCTTCTGTGACCTTGCTGCCCTGCAATTTTCAAACTTCCCTGGCAGGCCTTTGCTTGCTCTTCCACTGCTTCTGCCTCCACAAGACTGGCCCAGCCAGCCCAAGAGAGCAAAGCAGGCAGTTCCTACTAGCCCAGTACAACCTGCACCTTCCCATGCACATGTGCAGGGAAGCCTGTGCACAGCCTGGGGCCAACTGGTTTGGGATACAGCTACATGCTGCCAGGATAGGTTTTCTTTTCACACTCATTTTTAAGGTCAAATTTGGTGTTAAGGTGTGGTTTAAGTGGCTGGATCAAGCAATAGCTAAAGGAGAGGCCCCGCAAAGAAAGTCCGGTGCTGTCCTACACAGTTAGAGCTCCTCTGTCCTGAACCTGCAGCTCTCTACTGAAGAAAAGTGCTGCTGTCTCATAAAGGTACAAATTACACAGACTTGTTGCAAAGCCATTATGATGACTTTGGCTTCTAGTTCCCATTAATCTTATCTGGAAGGGAACACTGAATTTCCCTACAGAAGTATGGGAGTTTTCATATTTGAAGGTTTTCTGCAAGGACTTCTTTGACGGCTTGGTCAAATCATCATCTGTTCTAAACCCCAGCATACACTCTGCTGTACACCCAGTACACTGCTCTGCCCATTTCTCTCCCAGTTGGCTGGTGTAACATGCCCTAGGAGGGGAGCAGCTATTTGCTGTCCCAGGGTCATGTGAATTTTCAGTCTTTGCTGAAGTATTTGCCTTGTCTGGTTTGCAGAGCACTTTGGGACAACTTGCTCTGCCTTGGATAGCTGTGAAAAGACAACCCCAGAGGCAATAGTTATTCAAGGCAAAGCATAGCAATAGCTGTGCTTGGTGCACAAGGCTGGCTCTGGCAGACAGTGGAAGGTGTTGGCTTCCCTATGGGAAGAGAAGACAATGGGGTTGGACAATGCATTGGTTCAAGCAAAATTAAGAGTATGCTTAGCTCTGCCCTGAGCTGTGCACAGGTAACAGCGTGGGCTACTCCTGCTGAGCACAGCCTGGTGAGCAAAGTCCTCATTCCAAGAAGCACGGACACCGTGCAGTTAGAGATAATCCTGAAAGCAAGAGCTCCAGAATGAGCTTGTTTGGTTGCTCGTGTGCCAAGCATCACCTAAATGTGGGAGGCTTTACAGGATGCTGGGAGACCTCCTTTACCAGTGAAAGCCCAGACATGTCTGGCAGGTGCTGGGCTGGAGCCGGAGCGTGAGAATGGAGACCTTGGCTGTGGCAGTGTGGGCTGCAGCCAGAGGCAGCTGGGCAGGTACCCGTGGCAGCCTCTGAGCCTGCTGCGGAGATGGGATGGGCACAAGAGCTGCTCGAGATGTGAGGAGCAGCCCCAGCTCCCTCTGGGGCACGCTCTGTCATGCCTCACTGCTTCTCCCGTGGTTCTGACTAGCTCTTGCCTGAGGCTATGGCTCCAGCCTTCTTCCTTGAATCCTGTGTCAAGGAAGTGTTCAGTCTTCAGCAACTGGTCTGAAGTCACTAAGCTCTCCATCAGGTTTGTTCATGCTTTGGAAAAACAGGATGGAGGAGGACATCTCCTCAGAAACCTCAAATACAGCACAAAAGGCGCTTGGAAAGGAGGTAGTAGCCACATTGCTGGAGATCTAACTGTGTTAGGGTATAAGCAAGGTGGGTGATCCATGATGGGGGACTATCTTTAATGGGATTAAGTATTCCATTGGAAAACACAGACACTTTTGAGAGTCCAGCCCTTCTTTCAGTTATACAAAGATGAGTCTGCATTCCCCAAAGCTCATCTGCTTTTGTAACCTGTGTCAGTTGCTCTAACAAAAGGTTTTTCCCTTTCTAGAAGCCTTTGTCTTGCCTTCAGACACTCTCTGTTTTGGGCTGGAAATTCGTGTGAGTCATTCAGAGACAGGAATTGCAGTGAAATTCTGCAGAGTATTGCCAGTTTTGTTTGTACCCTCCTTGGCTGGAAAGCTTTTCTCCAGAAAGAAATTTGAATTTGGAAAAGCGTCTGTATCCCAGGAAACTTGAGTCATGCTGATGGCCTCCCTTTTAGCACAGACCAGGCTTGGCTGACTTCTGCTGCTGAACTTCTGTTTGGTCTTTTGAGGCAACCCTATTGGAGCATGACAAAAGGGCTCAGACACGGAGGAGGGAGAGATGGAGCTGTTCTTGCTTGCACTGGACCTGTTCTGGGGACAATGGAGGGCACTTGATTCTGGCTCTGAAAACTTATTTCCTCCCAGAGATGTGGAGCAATGAAACGTCCCCTGCAGTATCTCAGGATCTTGGTGCAATATCGTGATTCAAGTCAGGTCTCAGCAGCACACCACTGTGACTCTGCAGCACATGTTCTTCCTGACCTCCTGCCTGCCTGCTGGTGCAGGGCTGCATGCATGTATATGGGGAGGGCTGGGAGAGGTGGGAAGGGGCCACTTTTCCCTACAGCTTGCCAAAAATACAATCTTGTCCTGCCATGCTGGCTGCTTAGAGGAAGGCACGTCCTCCACTTCTCTTTCACTTGGCCACTTTTGTTGAGAAAGCAAAGGTCAAATCGCAGCCCCAGGACCTGGAGAGGTGAAGGTGGGTCTTAAGGCGCAGGCTGAGTTTGTAGCTCTGGGATTTTTCCTTCAACAAATGAACTAGTTGAAAATCATCTAAGAAAACAGAATTGCCCGACAAAGGAAATAACAATATATCCTTTTTGTATGTGTTTTTTTGTTTTGTTTTGGTTTTTTTCCCCTGCAGTAACCACAACTCTCTCCTCCTGGTCCGGGCATGCTAGAAAATGCAACGAAACAGCCAAGTCCTATTGTGTCAATGGTGGGGTATGCTACTACATCGAGGGGATTAATCAGCTGTCTTGCAAGTAAGTGAGTGTTTTCTTGTGTCAATATGGAAATTACTTGGCTGGCGGAGAGGAGACCTCTGTGTAACTGCTGAAGGAGGGGTAGCTCTGAAATTCTCCTGGCAAGTTCAGTTTGAGCTGTGCAGATTCAGAAGGGGAGACCAGAGGGGCAGGGGTGGGGAAGGAGGGTTCGTATTTTCTTTTTTGTGTGAGTGCCACTGTTCCCTTTTCCTGACTCTTCCTCTAAGAATACGTTTGTCCTGGCTGTTTCCTTTCCCTTTCTTCCCTTTCGCCTCTGCAGTTTCAGTGATGGTCAGGTCCCTTTTGCTCTTCCTGAGCTAGGTTAAAGCTCCACACTCCCCACTGACATGTCCTCCCCTCTGAGCAGAGGGCTTTCTCCAGTGCACAGCCATCTCCCCCCCTCCACGACTGGAGAGTGTCCCTTGCTGAGACCTGTCTCTTACTTCTCCTGTCCACACCTCAGAAGTGGGTTTAGCACACCGCTGTTCACCATGCTGTGACACTTTGTGGCAGCCTGTGGTTTGTTTATTTCTCCCCTTCAAATGTTAAAAAAAACCCCAACAAACAAAAGCCGAGGAGACATAATAAGATGAAATGAAATGTCTTGGAGAGGTTCAAGTGGGGCTGTATAGTCTGAGGGATGTGGAATGGGATGTGAGACCTTTTCACCCGTGGTTTGAGTCTGTTACAATAGAATCTCACAGCTCACCCTCCAAGCCTAAAGGGAACTGTGAATGAAAAGCACAGTCTGATTGCCAGTGCTGGAGATGTGGGTACCCAAAGCACAGCTGTACCTGTCCCTGGGCTCCTGCAGAGTGAACAAAGATATTCACATCTGTGGATGTCAACCTAGTACCACTGTCACTGCATGGTGTGCTGCTCACTAGACACCTCAGCTCCTCAGGCCTTGAAGGACACATCTGAACAGAACCATCACCCCTCCTGGAAAGACTGAGCTGGATTACACTTAGCACAACTCCTCTCTTTTCCCAGCGCTCTGTTGGAGCAGGGAGCAGTAGGAAAGACCATGTGGAAATGCATTCTGCTGAGCTCCAGTGCTCTTGCTTTCTAATGCAGGATCAGCTGTGTTGGGAAAGACAGAATTAACAGCTTCTTCCAGTTTCACAGGCTTGTGTCTTCAGACATGAAAAGAGCCAGGTAGGACAGGAACCAGATGCCCTGGTCCTCAATGTTTCCCATTTGCGTGAAGTGAGAGCAGCCCTTGTACACCACAGATCTGTGCTTTAGGGTAGTTGTCTCTGCGTTGGCTCCTTTTGCCAGTGTTCCCCATAGGAAACTTGGGGGAAGTCCCATATGATGAATCAAAGTCACAGCCACTATTCTGGTGTATCTGTAGTCTCAGGAAGCCCCAGCAGTTCCAGTCTTTACATGCTGGGAAGGGCTTAACCTTTGAAGCCTGGAGGAGTGTATGAATCAATGTCTCTATCTGTAAGCAACGTGGTGGTACCAGAAGCACAGATCTCAAGGCTATTTTTCAGAGGGAAGAACTTGAATCCAGATCAAGACTTTTCAAATTGGATCAATTTCTAATCACAGCAAGAGTTACCTGAACTCCTGCCACACATAGTTATAATGACAAAGCTCTGTTTTTCCTGATGGAGGATATGCACAGTGGTTATCAGGTGTCTTCAGAAGATCAATTGTTTTAACCAAAGTAATTCCAGCATTGCAAAGAAACAATCTACCTCCAAACCAGGCTGCTGTGATAGCTTTTGAAGAGAGGGCAAGCTCAGGGATGGATTCCATGAAGTTTTTTTGTGCCATACAAAACAGACCTAATTATTTAATATCATTTGAAAGCCTTCATTCCTTACTTGCAGATGGTAAAAGGATCTCCTTTTCTGATGAATTCCCAAGACATCAATTGCTAAAACCAGATGGGAATTGAAGGGGTGTGTATGGAAGGGCAGCAGAGTGTTAACCAAAAGGAGGTGCTTTGAAGGTCTGCACTGTCACTATCCATCTGCCAGAAAAGACAGTTTTGTGTTAACAGGAACCCAGAGGACCCAAGTGCCATCCATATAGTACAGTCATTTCTGATCTTAACTGCTTGAGGAGGTATCTGGATGTTCATTCTCCTTGGGTGTTTTTATAATTAAATCATAGACTGAAGGTAAGAAGTCCTGGCTTTTGAAAGTGGTGAAATTTTTGAGTTTCTGGACTCCCGAAGACAATAGCTAGTTATTGAGGAATGCGGAAGCATTGGAACTGAACAGGGTATCTCCCATAGAATGGCTTTCCTGATGACACAAATGATTCTTGGGGAAAGCTGGTGGTGGATAAGCAGACTTAACATTTGTCTGCCTGCAAACTAGCAAGGTGCTGAAATGTTTCACAGCTTCCTCATTGCACCAGGACAGGAGATCTCCTGCTGCAGTTTGTGAAAGGTACAGAGATACAGATTCAGAGGAGAAACTAGAGGAGGCAAAGCAGTGGATTTTGACCTGCATTTCTGAACTGTGCAACATGGGAGTCAGCCTTGGTCCTCCAGCCCTGCCATGCCTCTGAGACATGAGTATGGAGGAGATTAATAGGTCCTTCTACACAAAACTCTTCAAATACCTTGGAAATCAAACAAGAGCCACGTGAGCATCTCGAGTGAGGAAGAACACTTGTCCATGTGAGGTTTCCACTTTGTTATTCTGATTAGAGTCAGCAGGGCCTCAGGGGGGATCTTCAGGCACCCTGTGCCAGCTTGCAGTCCTCCTTCAGCAAGTGCTGAGGAGATTCTTGCACCCCAGCACCCATGTGGTGTTACCAGCCTTTCCAATACCAGCTATCAGAGACCAGAATCTTAGTGTTCGTGTTCACTACCTGCCACCATCCTGTAATCACCTTCCTGGAGTGGATTTCATTGTTTGCAGCTGTCCACAAGCACAGGAGATCCTTCCTGTAGATGTTACCCCCGGCACTTTGGCACAAAAAGAGCAGCTGGATTCTCAAATGATTTCTTCTCCTGAAGTGGCTCGTGCTCGATTCGTTACGGGTATTGCCTACATTGGCAGCTGCCCTTTTATTATTATTTTTTTAACAGGCTCCCCAGAAAAGTGTTTCTCTTGATCTTTTAAGTTCTGAGGAACAAACTGTTTGCCCATAAACCTGCCTCCTCCATCCTTTTCAATATTCTTCAGCGACACCTTGGACAATGCATTTTCTTCACCAGGGTAGACCCCAGAACGGACTTGGAGCTGTTCCAGGAATTGTGTCCTTTTTTGGATTGTGTGCTTGCATAATTTTGTCCTTAATTTGAAGTAAATTCTACCCGTGCTATTGTCAAAGGAAACCTGAACATGATACAATCTGTGCTGTTATCCTGACTGCAAACAGGACACCTGGAAGTTAGATGGGAGAATTGTGATGTGCCTCAGACAGTCTACAAGTTTTCAGCATAAACCCAGGAAATGACTGAGCCACATGCATACGGAGTTGACTCAACAGCCCTAATCAATTAAAAAGTCCCAGGCTCTTGTTGACAGGAAGAATTTCTCGACCCTTCTCCAGACCATTTTGCTCAGAGGGGCCTCATGAGTTGGACTGATTTCTCTCACCATAACTGTAGGGAAGCGGTGAGTTTGAGTAGAGCAAATTCCAGTGCCTGCAGGAGGGATGCACACAAGCACGTCTCAAGGCCTTGAGCTGGGCTGGGACTCAGAAGAGTGGTGACTGGTCTGTCGTGTGGAACTGAACATTGTGCTGGGGATGTCAAGCAGCCTCCATCTTGAGTCTGCCTCGGCCCTGGAGCCCACTGGGTTCTTGGTACAACTTGGGGTAGTTTGAGGCTGCTCTAGTCTGTTATTGCTGGGTTCCATGCCCCACGGGGTTGTGCATAAATTTTCCCAGTTGGATCTTGGCACATGTTATCTACAGTTGGGGTCTTCCCAGCTAAACAAAGAAACAAAGCCAAGTCTCCTTGCAGCACAATCCTTCCCTGCCCACTGAAATGCACTTCGTGATTCATTTATGTGGTTGATGTAATCAAAGCGGCTGGTACCCTGGGCCGGGATCTTCCTAAATCGCATGGGATGAGAAGACTTAAAGAGCTTTATAGAGCAACACCTCCCACGTCGTGTTGGACCAGTTGTGCTTGCAAGAGTCAGGCTGAAGGATTTACAAATGCTGACAGATAAATGGACTCTCTGGATTTGGGCTCACAGCGTTGCATTACATGAGAGGGTGAGGTCAGAGGCTTGGAGGGCCTCAGACAAAAAGTGAAAGTCAAGGAGAGAATAAAAGTCAAAACAAAGCAAAAGAGAAAATTGATTTTTAAACTAGTTGATGTATGCAATTCACCAATTTACAAAATTAAATGTTCACTTCCTAGAAGCCCATTTGCTTACCTCCTCCATGTATATTGTTCCCTGTAGATTTCCTGGGGAAAGGGGCAAGGTCATTCTGAAGGTTTAGCCACATTGCCAGCTCCCCCATGCTTTTCCAGAGCACCATTCAAAGGGGTGAACATCAGGCTGATCTTGTACAGCCGTGGTTCTCCTTGCAGCACAGCTTGCTCAGCAACCCTGCGGGGTCAGGAGTGATGCCATCCCTCTCAGTGACTCTACTGACTTGGTCAGCGTCAAGTTGCAAATTGCACAACCCCAAGGATATTGCTTTGCCATGGATATTTGAGTGGTTCTGTGGGGAGGTGTTGCAACATCTTTGGAAATGGAGAACCCACATTGTTGAGCTAGGGGTGAAAATCTCCACATCCTGTTCCAAATCTCTTGCACCAGCCAGGACTCATTCATTGGTTTTTGCATGCTCTCTACCTTGGGTGATGAGACTGGGTATCTTTTCAGGTTCAAGTGGCCTCTCTGTGTATCCTGTTCAATGCATCTTTTAAAATGCATGTAATCTTTTTAAATGCATAATAGTAGGAGACCCTTGAGAATCATCAGTGTGGAAGCTGATCCTGCAACAGGAAGGCTTAGTGAAGACAACAGTGCAGATCCTGCTCAGCTCCCACAGCTGGGTTGGAACTGTGCTGTTGTCTTCACTGGGCCCAGAAGTGGGTGCCCCTGGGATTTGGACTCTACTATGCAGCAAACATGCCTTGATTAGCTGTTCTGGATAAGGCCCCTGCATTTATTCTGGTTGCTTTCTTTTCTTCCCATTAGCGATTTTGTGGAGTCCATCCTTTTGCGGCTCTCCAGAGCCTGATCATCTGGGACTGGTCAGGGGACAATGACAGAACTGTCTTTTTTTTTTCTTTTTCCCCAACCCTTCGCACAAATAAGCAACATGCTTGAAACATTTCTCCATTTGCTTGTATCGGTGCATTGTGTCCTTCTGCTACAGCTTCTCCTTATCCCATTATTTTGAAACACCTGCTTGTTCACATTCTTCTGTAACACGGAATGTGTTAGGAGAGCTAACAAATTTGGCACACTTTAATTAAGATCTAAGGGAGCAAAGGAAATGTGCCAACTCTTTCAAGATTTAGATCAACAGCTGGGCAGAAAAAGGTTTGCTTCCAGCATGAACATTATTATGACGATGTTATTAACTAATAGCAGCAAATAACAATTAACAATAATTATTGCTGTGCCCCGATACAGGGCAAAAGGTCAAGTTTCTCAATTTTCATAAATAAGTGCTCTGCAACCAAGATAGAAATGGGTCATTCAAACCATTTTGGTTTGTGCTTTTTGAGATGTTTTATTTGGCTGATCATCTAACTACATTTTTTTTTTTTACCATGTAAATATTTAATTGCAATTCATCCTGAACCCAAGAGCAAAACTTTGTGGATGTTTTTGAAACAGGGTAAAAAAAATGTCTTAAGGAGTTGTTTAAAACTGCAAGAATTGGATGTTTTCCAGCAACAGCAGAATCTGGACAGAAAAAAAATCCCTGACCAGCTTTATTGATGCCATTTGCAAGTAGCAATTCTTCAGATGCGGCATTTTTTTCTTTAATTTTCATGCACCTGGTTAGGCACAGAGGGGTGGAGTTAGGCAAGGTCAGTCTTGGGTTCTCCACATAGGCTAGAGAGGGGACAAGGTGCTGTCTGCAAGAAGTTGGTGTAGCCTTGTACTTCCCTAAGAGCATTCCTACAGACACAGCTTTGTCTGCTTCCCTTGGCTTTTGGGGAGAGACTTGTTGGACCTCTGTAGCACCAGTGAGTGGTCCAGGAACTCCAAAGGTAATACTTGCAGGAGTAGTCCACCTTCTGCATAGTCCCTGCAAGAGCTTTCAGAAGGAAGAGGGACTCCATTTTGCTGGGATAGCCAGCCAAAACCTCTTGACTGGGGTCAAATGTGCAGGAATAAGGATGCCATGATCAAAGACCATCTCATGGCTCTTGACCTTAGTGAGCCTTAATGTTCAGATGTATCCCTCGGGCCATATGCTTGGCCCCTGAAGAAGGGGGACCCAGAAGCCCTTACCACGGGCAGCAGATTCTGCATGCAAAGAATGGTGCTTTCCATTGATCTTCGTGTCCAGACTGGGAGACTCAGGTGCCATGCACACTGGAAATTTCTTTCCTTAGAAGCCACACCTGCAGCCCTAGTAACAAATAACAAATCATCTTCACCAGCCTAGAAGTGTGAGACAGCTAAACCAAAAGGATCCATGAGCACTGCATGCTATCTAAGGTCTCCTGGTCACTGTTGCTGACCACAGCTTTGCTTAGGAGGAATGGGGACCCAGGGATGTCAGAGTGGCACAGGTGTCTTGACAGCTTGTGTGCTAGCTTGGGACGTGACAGAAGGTGCTCATGTTCATGAGGGCTTCTTTTCTGTCACATTTTCCAGTGCTGATTCACAAGTAACTAAAGATGAAAAGCCTGAGCTGTCCTAGACACAGAGAAGACAGTCATCTACTGCCTGCTGTCTAGAAAGCTCTTCTCCCCACCCACGCTAGGCTGACTGCAGAGATCTAAAGATGGTCTATATGGTAGCTGTCATGGCTTCAAAGCTTCTTTGACACTTCTCTGTTTTGCTTTTTCACTTCTCACCAATTTCTTTCTCAGGGTTTTTTATTTCCTTCTACCGGTTTTCATATAATTTTCAGTCTTTCCTTAATGGCATGCAACTTCAGTCACATTGAAGCTCCAGCCTTGGCTGACCTCTTGGGCATGTGCATCTGAGACTTTTAGCTCCTTTCAGACAAAGCACTCCTTTTTGAGGTGGGTAGGACATTTGTTTCATTCAGCAGCACCCTTGAGGCACTTTGGTGTTCTCACGACATACATGAAATCTCAGATCCCAGACAAATGGGCAGCATGTTGCAAAGCTAAACTGGATATCCTTGAAGACTTTGTGAGTAGGTTCATCAGTGCTGATGAATAAACTTCAAAAAGGATTGGGAAGGCACCTTCTGTTCTGGTTGCCTTGTTCAAATCCCTGTGCAAATCTCTTGAAGGTTTCTCCAAAGTCATGCTTCCCAGGGCTGTCCTTGTGAGTCTGTATCAACCATCTGCCTCAGGTTTGTGCTTTTTGATTGCCAACAGCACATCATCTTCACTTCCCAGCATAGGTTTCCTCTGCTTCATCGTGGGGGAGGTCAATAGGCCTCATGTCTGATGGTAACACCTTGGGATGGGCTTTCTTTGGGAGCTGGCTGGGCTCCCTGGTATTGGAACATTACTGGTATGTCTCCCTTTCCTGTGCTCTGACATGAACATCCAAGACATGAGAAAATGGGCTGAATTTTTCAAAGATTTTTGCCTGACCAGAATGTCAAATTTCCAGTTTCAAAAGTGACTTGGATACTGACCAACTTACGTGTATGACTAGGGAGTTAGTGAAGCCTCATGCAGAGCCATGCCCTTAAGTTGTCCCCAAGCAGTTCAGGGTGCACAAATAGCCTGTGACACTCCCACATGGAGGTGTCAGCACACATCCTAGGAACCAGAAAGAAACCAAGTGCCAAAGCCACATCAGTCATGCAGGGCCTTCCAAAGCTTTGATCAGTGAGAGGGACAGCAGGTGAACTGTCCTCTGTACTTGGGACACCCTGCCTTGAAGAACTGGGAAATGTATTCTTTAGGGTTGGAATAGACCTTTCAGATCATGGAGCCCAACTGTTCCCCCAGCACTGCCAGGTCACCACTAAACCATGTCCCTCAGCACCACATCTCCACAGCTTTGAAACCCCCCCAGGCATGGGGACTCCACCACTGCCCTGGGCAGCCTGGGCCAGGCCTGAACAACCCTTGTGGGGAAGAAATTGTTCCTCGGGTGCCACCTAAACCTCCCCTGGCACAGCTTGAGGCCCTTTTCTCTTGTCCTGTAACTTTTTCCTTGGGAATAAGTTCCCATCTGGCTCCAACCTCCTGTCAGGGAGTTGTCAAGAGGAAGAAGGTCTCCCCTGAGCCCCCTTTTTTCCAGGCTAAGCAAACCCAGTTCCTTCAGCTGGTCCTCAGAAGATTTTTGCTCCAGACCCTTCAACATCAAACCATCCCTTCCTCATCCCCTTCACTGTGTCTGCAGACTGGGAGCAGGCAGTAGCTCACCTTTGGGAGGCACAAAAGGGTCAAATCTGCACTGCTGGCATGGGGCTGGCAGTGAGTGTGTGGGATCTTGACCTGCCCTGCTCTACCCCACTATAGGCATAGGTTGGGACCAGTCATCTGATACTTTGCTAAAGTTGCTCCAGCTTCTTGCTGTCCTCTGCAGTGGACTGGAAGAGAGCTTAGCCATTGACCTCAGGTTTGGGCCTCTAATTCACATTCTTTTTGCTGAGGAGTCTTTCAGTCCCTTCTTTGTTGACCACCTGGGGCCTGCCGAACCCTGGGTGGCAGGTGAGAGCAAGGAAAGTCTGACATGTATGAGGTGCAGAGCCTGCAGCCTCACTTACCCTGAGAAGCTGGAAAACAGATGTTAAGATGACAGCTATAATGATAAAACCCTCTTAAGCTCAGTCATCTGGAGAGGGAAGGACTTGTGGGACAGGCAGGTAAGATCTAGGACTTCAAGAAAGTTAGGGATAAGTTTGAGGGACTAACCAAGGAGGCCAGAAGAAAATATGTGAAGTGAGGGAGGTAAGGTCCTGGGGAGAAGCATTTGACCACCCACAGCTGAGCTCCCATTGCTTCCCAGGTTCACCCGCAGCTGTGGTGGCTGCATCTCTCCCTGTGTCCCCATGCTCCCCAAAGCTGGCTCAGCCTGCTCCAGGGAGCTTACTTGTGAGCTGGTGAACATGCCTGGTGGCCTGTGCCTGCAGGGTGCCATCCCTGCCACTGCAGCATCATGCTAATGTATAACTGGTGCCTCACGGGCTGGCACATCCCAGCGCATCACGTGATGTTGGTTGGGATAGCCTGAGAGAACCTCGCAGTTGGGCGGCATGTGAGACGTGTTCGGTTCAACTTTCTTCTCTGTCCCTCTCTCTCTGTTAACTCAGAGACTCTGCACATGCTTTTTCTCTAACTGCAACATAACCCTTTTCCTTGGAAAATCCTCTGGGTACTTCTGGGGTAATAATGGGAAGATGCTTGCTGTACACAATGCTTGCTGCCACCTGAGCAGCTGCTCACTGCTCTGCGGTGCCTCTTGCCAGTCTTGTGCAGATAGCAGCTCCAAGGAGAGTCTCCAAAAGCAGCATCCAGCCCATCTCAATCTTCCTGCCAGCTGGTGCTTCTAGTAGGTGAGAAGGAAGGAGTCAGGCAGAGAAGGAAAGGAGGGGTTTGACTGGCTGCTTGAAGACCCAGGCCAAAAATAGAGCTGGAATGCTGATGTTGCAGGTGCCTGGTTAAAGCAAAGCGACGAGTCAATATGCGCGTAAAGCCTTTATTTTTTCCATTCATCACAATGCACTTTTTATTTCTGACCTTAGCCTCAAGAATGGTGCCAGACATGTTCTGTGATTTCTCCCCTTTTCCCCTCCAGATGTCCAAATGGATTCTTCGGACAGAGATGTTTGGAGAAACTGCCTTTGCGATTGTACATGCCAGATCCTAAGCAAAGTATGTTTGAAGACAAAAAATGCACCACACTACTTAAAACCTCCCGGGCACAGCGGTGGATGTAGAGTGGTCTAGTCAGGGATGGCTCTTGGTGTCAGCTTTGGGCTAGGGCTTAGGGATGCAGGTAAGGGTGAAAGCTGAAAGCAGACGGATAGGAGTCGTGGAAGGGATCAGAAGGGGCCTCAGTTCGGTCTGTTTGGGTGTCATTTGCTATCTTGTTTCTCTCTTTCTGGTTTTCTTTCTTCCGGTAGGTGTCCGATCGAATTCACAGGAGACCGGTGTCAGCATTTCGCAATGGTCAGCTTCTCCAGTATGTCTCTTTCTACTTCTCTCTCTCCCTGGTTATTGTAGCTCTGTGTCATGTCCTTAAAGCAGGTTCTTCTGTTCTCTAAGAGCCCTCTTCCTGTCTTGTACGCTCCCAGCTCTGCTTGGCCGTAAGAGGAGCTGTGATCGTGTCCAAGAGAAGAATCGGGGCTCTTGTTATCTCCCCATTTGTTAGAATGGGTTCTGCTTTCATTTCTGATTGAACTTAATGTTGCTTGCTCTTTCCATGCAAAATGCGAATAAGGCACAAGGTTATGTGGTGTGCTGTGTGAGAACAGTCTGTGTGACAAGCTCTGTCTGTTAGCATTGCTGTCTCAAGATGGACTTGTGTTGTGCAGTGGAAGAGATGCACATTTCTCCATGACTCTTTGCGAGGGGGTGTGTGAGTCTCTCTGTACCAACTGAGGAAATCACAGCGAGGGCTGTAATGAAATTTCCCGAGGTAAGGTCGTGTTTCAGTTTCCAGAAGCTAAACCAAGCATCAGTTGCTGCTCAGGTGAGGTGGTTGGAAGCTGGCTCAAAGATCCTGGAGCATGCCCTGAGGGCTGGCCAGAGCACACATGCAGTCCTCGAGGCCCAGGGGTCAGGCTGGTGGCTGCCACTGTCTCAGGGTTTCTCCTGCCTCAGTGCCATGCAGGATATGGGCCAAATCTGCTGACTGGGCATCTCAGACTCTATCTCTCCTGGACACAGAGATGCTTCTGTCTCTCCTAGGGGATTGGACAGCCTTGCATATGGGGTCGTATCTAACTACAGAATGATCCTTTAACCTTGTATTCATTCTATGTCAATACACTAGAGCCCTTGCACTTAGTGCTTCCCAATTGCTACTTTCCATTTCCCACAAGCTCTAGGTCTCCAGAGGTGCCTCACTTACAAACATCATTAGCTGATTTTGTTCAAGGCAGATAATTTTTCTAAGTCTGTATTCAGGCTGTGTCCCAGCATCAGTGGGATCCTTGTCTTGGGTAAGGACTGACCTGAAAGTAGACACAATTACAGTGCAGGACATCGGCCATGGTGACCCTCTGTGTGACCCATCCTGCCTCTGTACTGGCTGTTTGGACCACCACAAATGGTGGGTTTAGAAAGAAGCTTTTTAAAAAGAGCCACAAGAGAGGCTTTAATTAGTGGGAACCAGAGGAGAAATGCCTCTCCACAATGATTTCTTGATTGCCAGTATCCCATCTCCCATTGCTCTGTAAGAAATCCTGCAGTTCTCATCCTGAACTGGCAATAACAGGAGTTTCATTAGCACGTGCTAATAGCTGGCAAGAGCTCACATTAGACTGTCTTCTACAGAGTATACAGACAAGGAGCGAATGTGCTTTATGAGGCTCTCGGGACAGCTTGATTTTTTTACATTGGTTTTTGTTCCAGATTAGCTTCCAAAGTTGAAACCTCCATTGACTTTTTATTTTTTTTTCCAGACTAAAATACTGAAGTAAGCTCTTTGGAAAATGACAAAAGTTCTGGTTTGATTTTTAACCTGGTGCAAAAGGATTTCCTTTCTGCTTTTAAGCCAGTGCTGTTAGGGACCTCTACTGCAGACAGCAGTGGGATGCTCACCCCATGAAGCTGATTCGTAGCATGTTTCATGAGGTGGTGACCAAAAGGCTTAAACATTATTGCTATCATGCTGCAAAACCAAAACAGGGGTGAAAATTAGTTTATGTCAAGAAAATGCCTTTTCAGAACATTAATGGCAAGAGAAAACGTGGTAGTTTTTTCCCCCCCTAGCCTGCAGAATCCAGCTTTTTATGGGAATGAGATCTGTTTAAATTTTATTAGTGTGTTAGAGGAACAATGCCAACTTTTGAAGCCAACACATGTACATTTCCTTACCTCAGTTCTGCTTTAACCACAGGATAGTAAGTTAAAAACAGCTTAACAATCCTGGTTACCTGTCTGAACTTGGATAAAAATCAGCTAAGGAGATGATTCATATTTGTTTATAGCTGTTTTCACTTTAAGGTCACAGTTGAGTAACATGCATAGCAGCAATACTGCAGAGAAGCATGCACAGGACTTGCTGTTCTTCTGAATAGGAAAGGCTTTTCACTTGAGTCTGGACTGTGCAAATGCTTACTTTCTACTTTAATCAATAATTAGGGCACAGTAGAAGTTGCTGTTGCTCTATCATTCACTCAGTGCTTCATCCCATATGGGTTCTGACAGGTCAAAATCTGAAGCTGATTAAGTGAGGTTCAGGCATTTCCACTGGAAATAAAATAGCTCTGCCCTGATTCATGTTTTGAGAACATTGCCAGCACTTGACAAATATTTAAATAGTAAATAATGACACCTACGCTGGTGTTGTTTTAAAGGCATTTGGGGTATTTTAGGATTTCAGGCCTAGATTGGAGCCTTCTGATTCATTAACATAAATATTAACTATTACAGTATGACTTTTAGTAGCTACATCCCAGGGCTGAGTGAGAGTCTCTGCAGAATGAACTAAATTTAAGATGCTGTTCTGAAAAGATATGGCTGCTACTTTGCTGAATTTGGGCCAGAGATTGAGATGGTGCTAAATCCCAGCATCATGCCAGATGTTGTGTATTTTCCTTCTGGGATCAGCTTCCTTCCTATCTCACCTATTTAAACCCTTATTCAGATTTTTCTCAGGTAAAACTCCCCATGTTCTCTAGGGATTCAGGCTATTTTTGTCTATTTGACAGGTAGCTTTGGAGGTTTGTTTTTCAAAACACCTGCTAGACCACTGCAATTGTGAAGATGTCGATCAGATGTATTTATATAGGTTTTCTGGCATGTGATGTGTCTCTTTATTACTGTTGCAACCATATTACCAAGTGCCTACTGCCATTCTGGGTATATATTCTCTGCTTGAAAAAGAGAAGATAGGGGGTTTGGGCTTTTTTCCTATTTCATGCTCACACTGTTGCTATTTTCTAACAGATTGGTACAGAGGAACTCACTAGGAATTGTGTTATTGGGCTAGCTTGAAGACCTCCCAGTCTGTCCCAGCTCAGCCCTTATTTGGATGACTAGCATTTGCTTTTGGTAGGAATTTGCAACAGCAGAATGGAAGCAAGTATCTCAGCGGTTGGTTCCTGTCTGCTTATGAGGAGTTTACATTTTATTTTGCTTGCATTGTAATGCAAATGTAATGGGAAACGTGTTGACATAGTGGAGAAAAAAAGCAAAGCATGCTGAACCAGCTGCTTATCTGAGAAAATGGATGCGTAGTGCAAACAGACAGCATTGCCCTGATGTAGCAAGGTGCTGCTTCTGAGCAGAGCTGTGGCACCTGACTGCGTCAGCTCTCTAAGCCTGCCTTTGTGCTAAGCCTGCATTAGTCTAAGCCACTCTGATGGTCAGTTTTCTAGTAAGGTTCATGCCATAAGGAGATCTAAGGCAGAACGTTTATTTTGCTAGGTATGTGTAGACAGTTGGCCACCACCAGTCAGCAGACGGATGATAACCTGCTAAGCAGCAGCAACACAGATGAGAGCCTTTGAGATGTTGATGCATAGTAATCCCACACCCAGTAAACATGGACAAAATCTCACAGGGAAACTTAAAAGCTTTATCCTGCTTATCATAGGTCAGGTTTAGGACAGTATGACAGATGGCTTTCTGACATTCATCAAAACAGAAAGCCTACCAGAAGAAGAACGGAAGGAGAGATGTTAGAGCAACTGCTGCGCTTTCACTGAGATTAAAATAGTTGAAAGGTACATATATCTGAGAAGAAAAAGATGTCCTGACTGAAGATGTGCTGACTTAAGATCGCTTCTGTCTGTCTGAAATGTCACTATCTCAGGTGGTCTCTGTGCACACTCCCTCCACACATAAGGAATTGACTGATGGATCAAGGTTGGAAGATCATGTTGCCTAGGCTTTAACTAATGTGTAAGAGGAAGGCCTTAAAGAGGCTGTGTAATATAACTGAGGGACATTAAAAAACCCCAAAAAAACATTTAAACCAGTTTTAATTTAGACTGAAGGAGCATTCAGGACTGAACAGAGGGGACAGTGATTGTCAGCAATTACTATATAAAACAGAGGAATACCTTGATAGGTGAAAATAAGGAGAATTGTTTCCATGGGTGCTGAGTCATTAAATCATCTTTCCAAAATGTTTTTCACATCAAGGCCTTCCTATTTCTGTGTTTCCATAGAATTATAGCTGTAGATGTAATTAATGTATACACACTGCATTGTACATATGATGGTAAAGTCATGTTGTCTGCTAGTTTCAGGAGTTAGATCTTGCAGTTATGATGTATCTCTGATGAAACCAGAGAGCTGGGAGATCATAACTCAAAAATGTGACCTAAAGCAGGAATTCTCCCTGACCCTGGCCACAGGGAATGCAATGTGCAAGCGAGGAGTTACCAGCTGTACTGGCAGTCTGAGTTCACGTCATGAACTCGTCTTCGGACCCCTCTTCTCCCTGCTACTCTCTTTGCAGCAACAGTGCAGCCAGTTCCTTGTTATTTTTTTAGAGGGCTTTTAGACATCTGTGTTAGAGGCTTGAGTCCAGATTCATATTACAGGCACCCTTCAAAGTCAGTGAGGAGGGAGTCAGCATCCAAAGAGGAGCATTTGGCTAACTGAACTCCAGTGCTGCCATCAGGATGAGATGTTTCATCCTCCAGATGTGCTGAGGGTGATGAGTACAAACTCTTAGGCTTAGTTGTCAGATGTCTCTCCTGGTGCTCTGGTACAGGTACCTGCAGAGTCACAGATCACAGTTGTCTCTTTCTGTCTGTCCATGTGTTGAACACAGTTGAACTGTTGATCCACAGCCATAATAAATCCATAGCAATAGTACCCAGGACCTTTTTGTCTTTGCAGTCAGATCTTCATCTCTGCTGGCACACGTAGATGTCAGGTTCAGCAATATCACAAAAAAAAGTCAGGAAATCTTTCTAATAGGAGAGCTTCTGATGGGTACTGGAGACCCACCCAACTGACAGCTGTCTCTTGGGTCCAGCTTCATATGCACAGCAATTGCTTGCAGCTCTTTCCAGAAGCATGTCCAAAATCATCTTCCTTTTAAGAAAATGATTTTTTTAAAGCTGTGCTGGCACCTGTGTTTCATAGCTGCCTGTTCTACATCAGATCAAGATCTAGCTTTATCTCCTCTCTTCTGCAAGGAACTTTTCAGGCCTTTGTAAAACCCTGCTAGAAGTTCAGTAATAAGTTGCCAGGCTTTGGGCTGGCTGGTTGTAGAAGTTTTGTAAAATATATGGGCAACTATTTCTCTCCTGGTGGGGCTGAGATACTGAAAGTTAAACATCGTGAGGGGGAACATTTGTCCCTTGCCTAAATCTGCACATTTGGATTCTTTTCACTTGTGATTTATGGAACAATTTAGAAATTTGGGATGATTTATGTTTATGTTTGTCTTTTCTCTGTGGAATCTGAAATTTCATCATAACTTTGCTATTTATGCGTCTCCCAAAATAATTGTCACTGATCTAGAGGACAAGTGTCATGCCATTCTTCTTCTCGTTTAGTGAAAAATTTTTGTTTTTTACTTTGTGACCTAATTAAAGTTGACATCTGTAACCTGCCTGTAAACACCCTGAAATAGAGCTGACATTCATATGCAATGTAAACTGTTATATTCTCCATTTTTATCCCTTTTTTAATTCGTGATTTCTTTTAAAATTTTAATTCATAGTTGGAGTCTTCCTACTGGTATGTTTTGGAGCATAGAGGAGCATTCTCTGCTATCCATTGGGGGAGGCTTTCTCTTCAGCTTTGGGCTTCCCTAAGAGTTTGATATTCAGGCATCAAAACTTTTTCAAAGGGGAGAAAGACAGCTACTCTTATTGCATGGTACTCGGTGTAGTCATCTGGAAACATGGAGGAGAAGAGAAGAGCTTGAGCTGAGAAATCAGTCTTGCAGTCACAGATAAATGGTAAATTCTTCTTACAATGAATGAGTTCCCAGCTTGATACCACACAACGGTAGGGGTTGGAAGGGACCTCATCTCTTCCAACCCCACTGCTAAAGCAAGTTTCCCTACAGCAGGTTGACCAGGATTACGTCCAGGCAGGTTTTGAAATTATCCAGAAAAGATTCCACAACATCTCTAGGCAGCCTGGTCCAGGCTCTGGCACCCTCAAAGGAAAGAAGCTTTTCCTCCTGTTCAGATGGAACCTCCTGGGTTCCAATTGGTGCCTATTGCCCCTTGCCCAGTCACTGGGCACCACTGACAAGAGTCTGGCCCCATCCTCTTGACCCCTGCCCTTAGCTATTGATCAGCTCCCCTCTCAGGCTGCTGTTCTCCAGCTGAACATCCCCAGGGCTCTCAGCCTTTCCTGGGCACAGAGATGCTTCAATCCCCTCAGCATCTTTGCAGCCTCCACTGGACTTTCTCTTGTAGTTCTTTGTCTTTCTTCAATGGGGGAGCACAGAATGGGACACAATACTCCAGAGGTGGCCTCACTAGGACAGAGTAGAGGGGGAGGAGAACCTCCCTTGACCTGCTGGTCACATTCTTCTTAATACACCCCAGGATACCATTTACCATCTTGGTCACAAGGGCACATGGCTAGGTTATGGTCAAGTTGTTGTCCACCAGGACTTCCATGTCCTTCTCCATGGAGCCACTTCCCAGCAGCCAAACCCCTCACCTGTACTGGTGCAATAACATCAGCCAGCTCCCTCAGCACTGGTGGGTGCATCCCATCAGTGCCCATGGATTTGTAGGTGTCCAGTTTACATAAATGATCTCTAATCTGATCCTCATTGGCCAAGGGACGTTCTTCCTTTCCTCCAGAATTTGTGTCTTACCTCCAGGGTCTGGGACTCCTGAGGTCTGGTCTGAAGTCACCAGGCTGCAGCCAAAGGAGTGCTGGTCATCACCCTGACATGTAAAACTAACACTTCTTGAGAGGAGGGGTTTGGACGCTTGCTCCTCACACTGAGGTGAAATGTGCCTGTGAGCAGAAGGATAAATGTACCACTTCAAGCTTTTCTGGGAAGGCCTAGATCTGAATTCCAGCTTCTTGAATTAACTTATTCAGCAGTAGTTTCCTACATGTTAATTGCAATATGAAAATGATGAGCGGAAGAATACTTCTTTTCTTTTTCTTAACCTACTTTTCTGTTTCCTCCTCCACCTCTTATTCATCTGGACTCTAAACCAATATTTAGCAGCATTTTAAATTCCACAAACATTCTGCAGCTTCCTTTCCTAATGACATGATAACCGCTGACCACTTAATTACAGGGTGATGACTACGCTGTGGTGTGGCTCCGTAATTACAGGGTGTTTGTGGTTTATCATAGCAGGGTTATTCCTCTCCCCTGCACGGCAGTGCAGGTTACCCCTTGGGATCTCCTGAAGCTAATTGCATGCTAATCCACACTCTATTGTTACGCATCTGGACTCTTGAGACCTACCAGATTATTTTTATTAATACAGTACTGGATAAGCTAAAAGGCTGCACAGTTTATGGAGAGACTTTTGTCTGTCTGTTTGCAGACTTTCTGTACTTGGACATCCCATGTATTGCTCAGCCCTTAACGTGTGAACAGCATCCTCTCTCCCCAGCATCATGGGATTGTCTTGCATTGCCCCCAGTAGCCCCTGGACCAGAGCTCTTGCAAGTATTACTCTTATCAGTACAATTTATGATCAACAGTCTGCCTTGCTGGTCCTCGGATGTTAATTTTGCACTTTTTTTGATGCCTTGGAGCATGCTCTGTGACACAGATAGTGTGTTCAGGGGAAGTAATGCATATGGTAACTAAACATCTTCATGATGTTCGCGGGCAGCCTGAAGTCTGTGTGAGTGCAGGCACAGTTATCACAGCTGTTTGCTATGGCTTTTATCCTTCTTATCCATCCTATCAATCCACAGTTCACTGAGAGACAACTTGTTTTAAGGTGTAACTCCTACAAGCGTATTTCAGATTAAATGGTTTTGTCTGTTCATCTTTTAAAACAGGTAGAATACATTAGAGAGAAAAACACAGTCCCAAAGTGACTGTGGATCAAGTACATGGACTTTGTCTTCTGTCTGATAATGAGAAAAAAATCCACCACACAATCTGTGACAGTGGGCCCACAGAGTACCCACCCTACTGGTAGCACCTAAACCCAACTGAATTTTTTCTTTCAGTCCACTTCAGCTGAATATCAACCTCTGGGGAACTTGAGTGTGAGGTCTGTGCAGCACTTCACTCTTCAGCAAGCCCTGCTTTGACCAGCTGAGCGGTACCGATCTGGGCGATGGAATCCCGCCTGAATCCCACACAGCTGTACAGCAGCTGAGACGCAAAGCGTGAAAGTTAAACACTTTTGTAATCTCTTTCATATTTTATCCCTTTTCCCCTTTCTCAACTCTCCCATGCTCGCTACCTTTCTCTGTTGGACAACCCTCTGTCATACATACAGTAGTGAGGTCTTTGAACATTTCCAAAGGACTAGTCCAGTCTCCTTTGGAATCAACACAGGAGAGTCTAGCTTAGCCTTTAAGTGCAAGAAAAAGTGTAAATACTGCAAAGTAATGCAGTAAAGAGGCCAGTATATAGTTTCCTTAATGCTTATGGCTGCATTAGAAAGAACAAGCTCTCTCTTAAGCCCAACGTTTTCAGAAAGGTTCACGAGCCACATTTGGAATGAGTTTTTTCCAAAACACATGCCCTCTGCTTCAGGTAGTTTGGAGAGTCTCACAGCAGTTCAGGCTACTCAGCTCTAGCTCCTTGCCATGTTCAGGGAGCATGTGTGAAGTTTAAACAGAAGGTTGATGATGTGAGAAAAATAATAAGCCCATTACTTATTTGCCTGGTAGCCTCTGTATATATATTGCTTCCAGTAGAGCTGATCCTATGGGAGTTGTAGAGAACTTCTGCACTCTGGCAGCACTCCTGGCATGTATCAGTTTGTCTCTACAGATAGGATCCATCCATTAAATTCTAGCTAACCCAAAGGCTCCCTCTGCCACAAGCCTGGGATAAGATACACCCTCCCCATTGCAGTCAATGTGGTGTGAATCATTGTCTGGAGGAGCTGAAGAACTTGCCTGGACCTCATGCTTCCCTCTGTATGGTTAATGGCCTCAGAGGGGGCAGTTGCCCAGAGATTTCTTGACATCCCCAGCAGCCCAGTCTGCAAGCCTGCCGGTCTAACTGAGAGGGTGAGTAAAATGCAGGTTGACTGAACTATTGCAGGACACAATGCAGGTACTATACATCATGCTGAGCACCTTCTCCACTGCTAGTTTATCAAATATAAACCCAAACTTTTAAAATATGTATTACTTTTCCTGAACAACCTCTTAGAAAAGCAAAGGAGACTTCTTTCAAACATGGCACACAGAAATATCTTTTGCTCTGGACCAAAATAAGTTATCTCTAGGAGAAATTTCGATTTCTCAAACATGTTTGCTTCCATGTGGTATATTGTTGATATAAAATAGGCACGCACTACGCAGTAAACCATGTTTGTGGAGATGATACCCCTCTGCTGAATGCAGAAGGATTACATTTTGAAGCAGTGTTTTTCCTGGAGCTGGGGTCATCTTGTTAATCTGCGAGTTGTAACATGTTGAATAATTTTGAATAGTCCCTTCTTTAGAGAAGAGACAAACCCTCCAAATCCCAGCCTACTCTTGAAGTGTCTTCTTCACTGTCCTAGCATAGAAGGCAATCCCTGCCTTCTTCTCAGGACCTCCCAGGAAGGGGAGGGGGCGAGTGCCTCCCTGTTCAATGTGTTCAGTTATGGGTGATACAGAAGCAATGTCTGTAGCTTGAAAGGATGGTGAAGAGGTGTTGAGTAGCCATGGACATCAGATGCAGGAGCATAGGCTGAGGTCAGGTTTCCTCTTTCTGCAAAGCTACCGCTAGGTTTGTAGACATAGACAGGCATGTACATTCCAGCTGCTGCATGGTTGCATGGTTTATCTCCTGCTCAGGGAACCCATAGCTAAGATCCAATGAGTCAGCTGGCTGTATCTGCTCCATGGGGTTAGGAAGGCAGAAGAAACTCCAGTTCTCATGTGAGAGGAAGGCTGAAGTTCCTCAGGTCCTCTGTTTGCACAGGCATTTGAGTTCGAGAAAACAAAAGTGTAGAAATGTTTTGAATTGCATCCATTTGTAGCTGTAGACACTGCATCAAATCCTGAAGCAGGAGGGAAATGTGGCAGTATGGGCAATACGCAGGTACCAAATGGATCGATAGCGTAGATATATAGATGGAATTTAACGTTTCTCTACACACATTTGTCATAATGTCAGGTGAAACAGTGTGTGTAATGGTAGCATACCCTAGGAGAAGGTCAAGGCTAGATGCAATAACCAAGAGGTTTAGGATTAATGTATTCTGTCCAGTTCTCTGCTGCCCACCACATCGTGTCTGTGTCTCTGCCACTTGCACAAAATGAGGCTGAAATGCGTGGCAGAGTTTGCCGTTCCTTTTGCACAAATGTGAGACGTGAAGCAGAGAGCAGCCAGGTTTTGTGGCCT
>WUAM01000431.1:26959924-26973201 GCA_024336885.1 Actenoides hombroni
TTCCGATCTGCCCCCCAGTCCCTCCCAGTCCCTCCCAATCTCCATCCCCAGCCCTCCCACTGCCTCCCAGTCCCTCCCAGTCCCTCCCAATCTCCATCCCCAGCCCCCCCCGTCCCCCCCAAACTCCCTCCCCCTCCCCAAACATCAGCATTGATTTGAAGAGAAGAACCTGCTTTAGTAAAAAGTGTTTACATGTTTTGTAACAAGTAGTGCTAATTTCCCCCCTGCCTAAATTTTGCACAGCATTGCAAAAGAAAGCCAATATTTCTGTGCAGCAAAAAGCAGTTCCTATGGAAAATATCGTAAATAAATCTGGACATCTCCAAGCTGCAAATAATCTTGTGTGTATGGTGATTGGGAACAGCAGAGCTCACTTTTGTGTACAGCGGTAAGTATGGAGAACTGTCATGTTTATATAAGAAAAGCTGTCTTTAGGTCAGGCCTGTGTCAGGAAAATTACTAAAATTCAGGGTATCTGGTTTTGGGTAACAGTGCTGTTGATTCAGTAGGTAAACTACTTTGCTCAGCACTATCTCTGCAAGCTGAACTGCAACCTTGCGCATAACGAATACGAATCTGAAAGCAGATGCTCCAATTTGTGCTTTTTTTTCAGCATGCTTGTTGTTTCTAAAACAGTGCAGAACCACAGCAGAAGTGAAATTTGGAAGATCATAGGCTCGAGGGAAATGTTCAGTGCAATTTGCACTTTTAGATCTGCAAGGGATACGTTGCCTTGCCCGGGCAACTAATCACTTGCAGCATCAGTGGTTCAACTGCAGACGTTCACCACCAAGAGCAGAGCTCACACAACTGACACGCTGCCGGGTGATCTAGAGGCAATGCTGCCAGATGATGCTGTGCATCAGAGACCAGACGTGAGGTCGTGGGCAGCAGAATGCTGTTGGCAGACCTCCGGGCCCTGCTCAAGTGCCCGCACATCTGTCTGCCCAGCACCCTTCCTTGGTGCACAGGCCCCTGGGCAGAGAGGGGCGTGTGAAACCGTGCAGGGCACATTTTGCCTGTAGAAAGTGAATGAATGGCTTTTTCCAGGTTCGTGTAGTTGCTATGTGTTTTGACCTGTTAGGAGTTGTTTCAGACCAAGTGTACCTTTCTTTTTTCTTTTTTCTTTTTTTTTTTTTTTTTTTTTCCTTGCCTAAAGTGTAAATTCCATATCAGGTACTAACAAACATGGCTCATCTCAAAAGAATTCATAATTAACTAAAAGAATTCATAATTAACTTCCACTGCAATTTGTTTGGGTCTTTCTTTACATAAGATAAAAGCTCTGGTGGGAATTTGAAATGCTCTGAAGCATACACTGTCTTCTGTGTAACTGCTGCTGAGCCTACAGAAAAGCTAACCTGCTGTAACTGCACAGTGTGTGTGTTTGTATATTAGAGATCTCTGACAGACCTGTTTTTCTTTTTCTCTTTCTCTTCCTTGTCTTCTTTCTGCATTGGCAGAGCATCTTGGATTTGAATTAAAGGGTATGGAACAACCATTCATTTATTAATCTGAAGCCATTAAGAGCTGACCGCATTATATTTATGGCTTTAATGGGATGATTAAAAAATCAGCTGTTCTGTTCTCTTCGCTGGCACAAAGATAGATGTTTGGATTGAAAAAAAAACCAAAAAACCTAAACAACGAAAAAAACACAAAACAAAGCAAAACACAAAATCTAAATGTAAACCTATAAAAATGCACGTGTATTTTTAGCAGCACTTTTTTCTTTGTTTCAAGCAGCAGCCTGGTGTGAGTGGCGTGACTGGGATGTTCCAATTGCCATACGTCTCCTCATTCAACATGCTTTTGTGTATTTAACTGAAAAGCTGGAGTTTGTGTCCATCCAGAAGGTTGCCAACAGGCACCACTTGGGAACGGGCAAGCATTCCAGGAACAGGAAGGCAAGTTTTAGGGAGATCAGGGCTTTTATAGAAATTGCCATCCTAGCCAGACTAACCTCCACTGGATACTATGAAGGGTCAGAAGGAGCTTTGCTGTTCCTCCTCCCAAAGGTTAGCAGCTTATTTCAGGTGTTGACCAGGAGGAAATAGTTCTAAGAAAGGTGACATGAGACGAGTAAATCTAGAAAACAGGTGAGCCCAGGGAAGTCAGTAGTGTCCCAGGAGAGCAAAGGGTAGAATGCTGAGCATCATGGTCACAAGCTGAAGTTTGGAAAAAACACTGCAATAACTTAAATACTTTTTAAAATATCCCCTTTGGGCAATTAGCTGCTCCTGCCCAGTTGCTCATAACCATATTATTTTTCTTTCATTCTCCTCGGTCTGTTTTTAGAAATATATTGAGTATCTCTGGAGTAAGCACCTAGATAATCAAATCCTTGGTGCTAGGTTTCCCTTGAGTGTGCAGGCCAACCATGGGGAGGCTTGGTGAGATGAGAACAGAAAGCTTTACCCTTCTCAGTGAACTTCCAAACATTAAAGCAGCAGCGTAAGCCAGAGCAGGTCTTCACATGAAGATGCTTCATTCCTATTTGCTAGAGGTATGGGGACACCAATATTTCACTTAGGAATCCTAAATTATTTTCCCGAGCCGCTGAGGTGGAGAGACATGCTCAACTGAAGCTGGAGAATCTTGTCTCCTCTGGTTTTTGCATGCCTGAGCCACCGAGATTGGCGTGTATGCCCCAGCAGGTCTTCCCAGTGTCAGAAGATGCGTGCAGTTTGTGGCCAGGTGTTTCAGAGAAAGTGGTGCTGCTAATGCAAAATACACTTAAATAAACTTTCAAATTGAGGATTTTTGACATCCCTTTTTTGTTGACCTTTTGTCCTTTTCCTCATCCGTTCTCAATGTCATCACAGAACCGCACACATCCTGTTCCCAGTCTGCAGTCGTCTCTTCTCTGTCATTCGTCTTTCACTTTCATGCGTTGCTGTGACACCCATGGCTGGACTGTGATTCTGTCGGCATTGTGTGGCACCACATGGTTTGTTCATAGAGTTTGCTGCTGTAGAGTGACGATGCTGCTGATGAAGACGTGGTGTTTGTAGAGCATAGAGACGCAAATGGACAAGTCTTGCTCGAGGATCTTAACCTTCTCAAATACAGAACTGTAGTGTGCATTCTCGTATTTTCTTCCTGTCACTGTTGTGCAACGTGGAGATACTGTGTTATCGAGCATCAGCTTTAATGGGATGTCAGGAGCTAAGCTAAATTACTATCAGTAGGTCGTTTGATTTTTAGTTTTGCAGCAGAGATGCACAGCCTCACATTTCACTGCTTCACACGGCAGAGCTATCAGCTGGAGACAGAGGCTAAATCTCCATTTCGGATGAAACTGAAACATCCCCCATGCAATTCAGGTGAAGGTTCAGCACAGTCAGATGTTCTAGAGTCAGGGTCCCATACTGACATGATCATCAGAACAGAGGCTGTAATTTGAGCCTCGGGTGAAAAATTTTGTCATGTAGGTAATAGGCAAAAACCACAACCAAACCTTAGTTTGGATCACTTTGTTCTTTCTTCCTCCTCCATGATTCAAAGGGAAGGATTTATTAATGGGAAAAAAAAAAAGTCTTTGTAGCAAAAAACATAGCTAGTGAGGAATCTTTGAAAAAATGGGCTTGATGGATGGATCCATGGTGATAACTGACCTCCTGCCCTGGTGATAACTGGCCTCCTGCCCGGCATTTTTAGTTTTGGGGTTTTTTTTTGTAAAAGTAGTTTTTGCCGGGTAGCAACAAAATTCTTGCCTGGTGCCATCCATAACCAGGACATGACCCAAGCTGTTTTTCCTGTTTCTGATAAAATCTCTGAAAATCCTGTCTGAAGGAAAGAGCTGTACACAGGAATCCAGGTCCCAGAGGTGTGCAAGAAAACTTGTCTGCCATGGCTGCTGATGCCTGGAATAGGGCACCCATGGAGGGGGAAAACATCGCTGCAGGAGACGGTTCTCCCCGGAGTGAGTTCTTTCCCCTTGCTAGCTCCACCTGCTCCCTTGTAAAGTGCAGGGAGTATAAGGTCAGCCAGCACCCAATCCCCTCTCTACGAGCAGAACTCAGGCCATGCAGGCTCTGGTTCTGAGGAGGTGCAGCCAGCTGGTGAAGCTGCTGCAGAGCAGTAACTTTGAACCCAAGTGTGGTCCATGACCTAGCATTCCTGGTCCACACCATCATGGAGAGGGAGCCTGGGAGAGTCTCAACTGCCCACCTCACTAGTGAATGATGGGACGTTGCAACTCCACCTGAGCACCTCGTGAAGCCAAGGCCAGTACGCAAACAAAATGGGTGGAAATGTATTTCTTTAAACTGCAGGTTTGCAGCACAGAGGTGAGGCAGGCTCTGCTGATTCTGTCTTGCATCTTCATGCCAGGGCTGTCATTTTTAGGCCTTGTTTAGCAAATCTTTCTTCATTCCCATTTGGAGAGTCATAAAGAGATAAGCATTTTTCTTAGCACGTTTTTTGTCCCCCAGAAATGCTTTTTCCTTCCTAAAATGGCAAGCTGAAAATAGTCTCAATCTTAGTTACCTGGAATGTTTCATTGCTTCCTGCTTGCTTTTGTTTGCTGAAGTCTAGTTTCTCTTCTTATTTTTTTATTTAATTGTTTGGTAGCACTGCAGGTACCCTAGAGCCTATTCAAGGTATTTAGTGTGGCATGGTGAACCATGCTGAGCACAGCAGCCATGGCGCAAGTTTTATTGCCTAATCTACACAGAAAAATATCTCAATGAATATTAAAGGCGACACAAACCCCAAGAACTTTAGCATTAACACATAGTATGGAGGCATGAGGACGTCTTTCGTAGGAGCTGAACTGAAATGCTCGCGACAGCTGTGCACTGAATCCTTCACTCAGTCATCTGGCTGGAGAACCAAATTACCTCTGCTGAGCTCAGTGGAGATTGCTGGATGTCGCCGGGAAGAGCATCTGCTCTGGTGTAGCCACACAGGTAGACGTGTCCTTGCCACGTGATGGCTGCCTAGTTGTGGTTCAGTTACACTGCAAAGCGACATCCTCGCGCTTCCTTGGAGCTTTGATTAATGTGACTGAATTACCTCACTTCCAGCACGGTCTGGGTTTTGGTGCAAGTGACTGATTTTTCTGTTTCGAAAGGTGGTCCATGACAAACAGTGATATCCGAGAGAAGCAGCAGCGTGCTGCTCGGATTTTGTGTGCTCATCTGAGTTACCTGGTGCAATGGAATGAATCGCTTCCTAGGGTTTCATTAAAAATCCATGACTGTAATCGGTTACTGTATTTTAATTACTCCACTCCCTTTCCTTTGTCTAACGCGCTATCACGTTTCCATCCTCATTCTGCTTTTTGACTGTTTTAGGATGTCCCTTTCAGCACCTACATGCTTTGGGGCCTGTTGCTCGGTGGTTTCTAGCACAGCGCTGAGCTCCAGGGCATGCAGCCGCTGCAAGGAAAAGGCATTCTGAGTCCGTCAGAGCAGAGAGCCTGTGATGAGAGCATCACAGGGCATGCGTGTATGTGGTGAGTGAGGGATGCTCGGGGACTTCCTCGGTAGGCTGCTAAGTTACCGAGAAGGGGAGAACTGCTGGAAGGGAGAGGAGAGTCGTGGGGCTTTTTGAGATTAGTCACCAAGTTACGCTGCGGGACGAGGAAGCGAGAAGCGTGTTTGAGCACGGAAGGGGTGAAGTACTGAGTGAGAAAGGGCAAAGGTGCAGAGAGACAAAAGGAGTGAAGGTCTCTTAAGGGGTGAGTAAGGTTGGGCCAGCTGGTCTCAGGTTTGGGGCAGCTATTAGAGACGGGCAGTGGATCGGTAGGAGGTCTGACCAAGCCCTCTTCTCTGTCTTACCCACATGCAGTGCTGGTTCCTGTGCAGCCAGATGCATCCCTGGTACTGGACCCTATTTGTAACTGGTTTCTTTCTCTCCATTTGCAGAAGCGGAAGAGCTCTACCAGAAGAGAGTTTTAACCATCACAGGAATATGTGTTGCCTTGCTTGTGGTGGGCATCGTCTGTGTGGTAGCGTACTGTAAAACCAAGTGAGTATGGATGGTTAACAGACAATAACTGGCCAGAGGCTACTGAGGGGTAGTGTTCATGCTTCATGCTTTCATGGTCTTTGCCCAAATGTTATTTTAAGGAGATACTGTGCTGTGGTATTCCCAGGAAGTTCTCATGAAGGAAGCCAGTGAAGCCATCTACCAGGCTGTGCCTGAGCAGGATGTTTTCCTGGGACCATTTGCTTATCCCTTGAATCAGCATCATTTTGCCCAGTCAGGTGATGCTATTACTGTGAAAAGCTGTCCCCCAAGCCAGCAGCTCATCTCCTGACAGTAGATGGACACTGGGCTGTTGTGCAGGAGCTATGGGCTCAGCTGTGTGCATTTCAGGGACTTTCAGAACAATTTTGATCGAACAAGAGGTTTGGGGATCTCTTTTATGGCCAAATTTCCCTGTCTGGACAGCACCTTTTCCCCATCTTAGCCTGCACCTCATTTAAGCTCAGGGTGCCCCTCGGACATGGGCAGTCTTGTGGAGTCAATGCCCTGCCAGGGCCACGGGTAGACTTTGCCACTTTGTGCTTAATGCAGGACAGGTCAAGTGCCTTGCCACCAAGGCCAAACCAGGACCTGCTTTCGTTTTTCCTTCTTCCTGCTTTTCTTCTCCTCTCCCAGTGCCCCTGGCTCTGCTGCATTGTGCTGGGTCTTGTCTGGCAAAAGAGGACCCTGGATCAAGCTTCCCAAATTGCCCGTAATCAGAAATGTTCACTTTTTTTTTGGAAAAAAAAAGGAGCAAAAGGTGACAAATGTTGAATGTCTGGTTTCTTCCTGTTTGCAGCTTTCCATAAACACCATTGAAACATCAAGTGTGTCCAAGACTTGCCTTCTGTATTGTCTGCATCCCCCAGATGTCTCTGCGGGGGGACAGCCCCATGAGATAAGTCTTCCTAATAGATTTTTCCTTTCTGTTTTAAAGGAAACAAAGAAAACAAATGCATAATCATTTACGGCAGAACATGTGCCCTGCCCATCAGAACAGGAGCCTTGCAAATGGGCCAAGCCATCCACGTTTGGATCCTGAGGAAATCCAAATGGCTGATGTAAGACCTTTTGTCTCCATCTCCCTGCATGTTACCGAGTGCCTGTTTTCTGCCAGGGGTTTGACGTGGCTGTGTATGCTTACACACCTGCATGCATGTGCCTGAGGAGCAAAACACTAATAAAGATGAGCAAAAAGATGAGATTCTGCACAGAAACCTTTCCATAATCAACATCTGGAGGGGAAGGTGATTTTACTTTGAAGCACGGGATGAGATTAGAGCACTTAGGACAGGCTTGTTTTGATGAATCAAGTATGATCCTGTTTTCCTCTGAGAGAGATGTTCCCAATGTTTCCTGTTTATCAAGCTACCCTATCAAACCTCACTTTGCAGCATGACAAATGTGATCAATGCTGTGTTGGCTGGAGTAGCTGTGGTTACCGTGTCACACTGAAGCATGTCATGGTGGTCTCTGGTCAGCACCACGTTAGGCCATCTGCCCTTACCAAGAGTTGCATCCTGGGCAAGGTGGGATGTCATGGTGGGGTGCTGGTGTCATGCCCAGTGAGAAGGATCTAAGAATTTAGGACCAGATCCAGAAGGGCAGTTCAGCCACTTTTATGATTTCAGTCACATAAGATTCCCATCAAACTCCATCAACTCAATAGGGCTGTCAACGTGCTTACGTGTCTTGCTGGACCAAGGCATTGAAAGGGGTCAGAAGAAGGGAGGCAGGAGGCGGAGCCAAACAAAAAGAGGTACCGATGGAAATGAGTACAATGGATCAGTTACAAGCTCTGCTGTGTCACCCTTTGGATGTTAAAATTTAGCTAGGTTGAATCCCAGCCATGAAGGAAGAGGGAAAGGCAATTTCTAAGAACCACAGCACTCTGGCCCCAAAGTACTGACCCCCCAGAGAGCTTAGTGTCCCTGTAAAAGGCAGTGCTTCGTACTAGCTGAAGGAATATCTCAGCATAAATATTTGGATTACCCTTGGTCTTTCTGTAGGACTCATATCTCTGACAGATTTCACGTAGTTGTCTTTTTGCTGGTACTCTGTTAAGTGTATAACCTCCTGTGAGCAGAGATGTTTTTCTGCTCAGTAGCTACCTGTGGTACCACTGTGCTCTGGGGAACCCCTCAGCTCTTCACATCCTCCTGCATTCCCCCTGCTACGGCCCCTTTCCAGTGTTCAAGGTGAGGGGGCAGAGAAGAGCCTCCAGTCTCCTTGTCTCTTTCCTTGGGGTGTGGAGTTGCTGGGTTCACTTGGTCCTCCTCTGATTTCACCAGGAGTAATCAAGCCAGTTGGATTTGTCCCTGTCAGCACTAAAAAGGTGGTGGCTGATCTGTGTGATTCTTCATATTTTACAGTATATTTCTAAGAATGTTTCTGCCACCGAGCACGTGATCCGAAGGGAAACAGAGACAACCTTTTCGGGAAGCCACTCCTGCTCCCCATCTCATCACTGCTCCACAGCCACTCCAACGTCCAGCCAGAGGTGATGTATACCATGTTCTCCTGAGCTTTCTCCTGCTGTTTGCCTTGGGGTGCTGTGAGATTCAAAGCCAGTAAAAGGTTTTCCTGTCACCTCCCTTACTGTTTGTACTTGATGTTTGGCACTACGCTGGCATACAGGCCATGCTGGCACCGCAGGTCTCTGGGAGGAGATGAAGATGGGCTTTCATGCTTTGCACAGACACAAACAGGAGGACCGGATGCCTGCAGCAATTCATTAAGCACACTCAGGTTGTTTATTTTGTGCTTGACGTATTTAGAATGTGTTTGCCTTCTAGAATTCAAAATACACAAAATTTCACAAAATGTTTTTGGCCAGTTCCTCGAAGTTAGGTCTGACTCTGGAGCCACAGTTTTTCACCAAAAGAAGCACTCCTGTGCAATTTATTGCAGTCCAGAAAGTTGCACTAGAATCTCAGCCTCGGAGCACGTCTTTCATTGGAAGACTTTCTGAAGCTCTCAGAGAAACTGGGGCTAACAGGAAAGTACCAATAATTCTTCCTACACAGCTTGGAAGGTGAAGTTCTCATGTCTTTTGAGAGCATTTAAATTGCAGGTGGAGCTTCCCTATTTTTATGATGTCCAAAAAAGTCCTTTGGATTCTCTAGGGAAAGTCTGCTGGTTTGGGTTTGGATGTTCAGGTTCTTCCTCTGACTTAGGTGCTTCTTCCAATAAGTGACAGTGTTTCTCTAGGAAAGCACCTGCCTTTGAAAAGTGACTGTGAGGTGCAGGGGGTGCATATCTGCCTCCTGTCAGTGATGTATAGATCACATTGCATTGACTTTATGAAGTGGAAGATGTCCTGGCTTATTTACTTCATTAGTCGGATGTGTTTGTCTCCATTTGTCTGGGAAGCTAAAGCTCAAAGATGGCTTTTAGTCTTCAAGCATTCACCGGGAATGACGAAGTGCTCTTGGTGTACAATGTGTCAGATCAACTTCAGATATTGAGCTTCGGTTTTCAGGTGAATTCCTCCCCACATTCCTCTGGCTAGACCTCTAACAAGTAGAGAGGGAGCCAAGAATGACTTGCTGGGCTGGAAATGACTGCTTTTGTGTGGAGAAGTCTTACCCTGGTAAGCTAGGCAATGTGGTTTTGAGGTTTTTCTGAATTCTTACATTGCAGCCCAACCCTGTCTAGGTGTGTGCAAGCTTGAGCCAAGTGCACAGAGGCCACAATTTGCTGGTCTTCCATGCTCACTTCAAAGTCCTGTGTTCCGGGGCCATCTCTGGGCACCTCCTGCAGATGAAAAGGTGTGTCTGGAGGGCAACATTAACAAAGGAGAGTTGTGGGGAGGCACCTACCCTGCATGTCCTCTGGTCCTGGCTACCTGCCACCTAGTCTTCCTGAGTCAAGTGCAGCGAGCAGGTGTTTCTTGAAGTTATGCCAGAGGCAAACTACTGGCATAATCAGGCTCCATTTCACCCGATCTGCACCTCTAAAGAGGACGCCGTTTGAAGTTAGAAATGAGTGTGGTGATTGCAGCATGCGCCTGGAGCCATCAATAATTCACAATTTCTTGGGAACTCTTGATGAGGCCAGTTCTCCTCTGCAAACCCTCACCCACATCCTCTGCTGGCACAGCTCTGCCTGGTGCAGTTTGGGAGTCCAGGGTTGTTGCTCTAATGGATCACATGTTTCAGGCTCAGCCTGGTGGCCATGGCACAGGAGGGCCCCCAGTGTGCACATGGCCCCATGCATCCCCAGTGAGTCCTTGTGGGATGTCTTCTTTGCACCGAGACTAGGGCAGGTGGAGCTCCAAATGCTCAGCAAGGTCTACCCAACATATAACAGTTTTTGTCTAGCACCTTGAAAATGTTTTGCTGCCAAAATCTTTTACAAACTGGTGGATACTGAACATCTAGATCTACCTTTGGTATGCTTTTCTCTGCTACTGCTGAAGTAATTTTGAGGTTTGTTTTTTTCTGGCTCCTTTCTGGTAGCATTCCTGAAGGGGCTGTCACTTGGCAATGCAGGTGGCACAATTCAAGATCCTTTGCAGACCGGCTTTGGCGTAGCCAGTGCATTGCTCCACACCCAGAACACTTTGCAAGCACAAAGCTGAGTTGCCCTGGCCTCCTTCTAGAGACTGTCCCATCCTGTCCCTGGCCGTCAGGGAATGGTGTGATAAATACCTGCTATGTGCTGGTTTGCCTTTCCTTACCCTCTGATAATGTCTCCAAGAAGTAGCAAAGAAAGGCAAATTAAAGGTAGGGTTGGAAAGTTGGGCATCCCTGGCCAGATGTATCCTAGTGAGGGCAAGGTGACACCAGAGCAGAGCGTGAGCTGTGCCTGCATGCAGCGCTTTGGAGAAGCCTTTGCTGGGGTTTCCTCACTCACTGTCCGTATGGGGTTTCGTCCACAGACACGAAAGCCACACCTGGAGCTTGGAGCGGACAGAGAGTCTGACTTCAGATTCCCAGTCCGGGATAATGCTGTCCTCGGTGGGAACCAGTAAATGCAACAGCCCTGCGTGTGTGGAGGCACGGGCTCGCCGTGGGGCTGCCTTCTGCATCGAGGACTCGCGGAGGCCCATGACGCAGTATCGTGACTCGGTGGATTCTCTGCGGGACTCGCCGCACAGCGAGAGGTCAGAGTCCACTGCTCGGTGCCACCTCAAGAAGCCATGCCTGCTGTGCCGGGCACAAACATGTTTGCCCCTGCCCGGCCCTAGAGCAGCAGTCCCCTGGTAGCACTGGAGAAACTCCAGCTCTAGTCTTACCAGAGGAACCCACTACTTGAGGTGACCACTCTGGTATGGGTGGCAGCAGGCACTGCACCCCACTCACCTGCTGGCAACATAGCTTTGGAGCACAGGAGTGGAAAATACCTGGCTGCAGTCAGCAACTGGTGAAGGAAAAACTGTCTGAGAGCACACCCAGGGCAGCTTGGTGGGCTGGCGGCTCAAGCAGGGTCTGGCCCTCAGGTATATGGGGAAAGATATGTCCTCAGCATAGTCCTGAATGGCCTGGTGAACAAGGGTGCTGTGTGTGGGCACAGCCCTGGGATGGGGCTCCATGTGACACAGTCTTCCAGGGAGCACAACTGTAGGGCTGAGACACCATCAGCCAGTGAGGGGCAGCAACAGTCCTCCTCTTCCCTGGTCAGGTTCCTCATGGTGTAGAAGCACATCTCTACCTTGCTCCAGCCCGTTGTGGGTAGCTGTGGGTGACCCTGGGTGGCCACGTAGCCACTTTTGGGCAGCTATCCTTCAAAGCAGTGGGACTTGTCCATGGGGCAGAGAAGAAAGACAGCATCTCCTGCTCTCTCATTCCTGTTCCCAGTCCATTCAGGAAGGCTGACCCAGCTCATACAGTTGTCTCATACTTCACAAGACACACAGGTAAAAAGTCACCAGATGAGCCAGGGAGCCCGGGTAGCCTGAAATGAGTGAAGACCCCAGTCAGCACTATTGAGAGGAAATGAAATCTACTCCTTAGAAAGAAGTCATGCTGAAGGAAGGGCTGTTTGGAGAGAGGCTCGACCAGATCTGGGTTGCCACACTGATATTGTTGCTAGAGTAGGTGAAAGTGGTAGATGCTATGGAGACACAAGAATTTTGCTAAGTTAGAGGTAAAGATGCTCAGCCTTTCCCCATCTATGTCCTGAGCACAGGGAAGGGCATTTCAAGAGACCTTCCTTGGGGACAAGCCTGGCAGCTCCAGAGGGAACAGAAAGCAGTTGGCAGGCAGGCAGGAGGTGGGGAACTCTTGACTCAGCCTGCTGGGAGATGCTGCAAGAATTGCAGTGCTGCAGAGTGGGAGTTGCACACCGAGTCCCTTAGGAGAGGCAGTGCTGAGATGCAGAGTGCAGGGTGCCCAAGCACCCGCTGAAGCCAGCAGCTCCTCCTCCCTCTGCACAGCAGTACTGGTTCCCCAGGAGGTGCTGAGCTCCAGGACCAGGTGCACCGTAAGCCTCATGGGTGTTCAGCAGAGCACCAGATGCAACTAGAGGTTTTTTGGGTTTCTTCGGTGTCCAAACGGAGGTGTTGCTTTTTTTTCAGGTACGTGTCAGCCTTGACCACACCAGCACGCCTGTCGCCTGTTGACTTCCACTACTCGATGGCCGCGCAGGTGCCCACCTTCGAGATCACCTCCCCGAACTCGGCGCACGCCGTGTCCCTGCCGCCGGCGGCCCCCATCAGCTTCCGCGTGGAGGAACAGCAGCCCCTTCTGCGGCGGTACCAACTCCCCTTCCAGGACGCGCAGAGGTACGACAGCTACTACCAAAGGAAGACCTACCTAAACGACAGCATGGGGAGCCTGCCCTCCAGCCCCTTCCGCATCACGGAGGACGACGAGTACGAGACGACGCAGGAGTACGTCACAGCGCTAGAGCAGCCAAAGAAAACAGCCAGCAGCAACAGGCGGTGGAAAAAATCCAAACTGAACGGGCACATCCCTCACAGAGCCAGAGCCGTCCGGGACTCCTTCTCCTTGAGCAGCGCTTCTTACAGCGAGTCTGACGAGGAGCTGGTGGCCGAGAGCACCCCCTTCCTAAGCACTCAGAACAATGAGGCGGCACACACAGAGTCGCCCCAGCTCCACCGGCCAGGTGACAGCCGGACTCACCACCCCTGCAGCAGGCACAGCGCTCACGGGGAGAGCGGGCGCAGCAGCCTGGCGCACACGACGCCCAAACCGGAGCCGGACCCGCTCTAGGTGCCTCCCCCCACCCCGGACTCGTACGCCCCGCAGACGTAACCCACCTGGAGGAGGTTGAGGAGGGAGATGAGACAAAATAAGACAAGACAAAAAAAGAAATATTTTTATTTTATATAAAAG
>WUAM01000431.1:26980223-27010237 GCA_024336885.1 Actenoides hombroni
TTTATTTATATATATTCATATGTATATATATATATATAAAAAGGATAAGGTGACAAGAGGGCACTTCAGGCCTCTCCTGCTGTGGGCAGATGACATTCCCACATGCTGCTGAAGACATCACTCGCTCGCTCAATGACCAGCTCGTGACAACCGTCCTATCACGCCGTGCTGAATGGTGCACCTCTCGGGGGAGGGACGTGCTCCCTGCCACTCTGTGACCTTCTCTGGGAGCGCTGGTGGTGCCACAGACCATCGTCTCGGCTGAGTTTCCTGCACTGCCGGGAACTGTGGACATGAACCAGTGGGGACTCCAAGGACAGAAGGAGGAGGAGAAAGATGGCTGGTGGAGAAAAGAGCAACCCGGCTCTTGGAGAACCAGCACATCTCTTTGTTGTGCAGGCTGCAGTCGGAGGGAAAGAAAAGCCACTGGTGCTGTTGGGGATGAAGAAGAGATGACGCGTCTATGATGCCGAAATGCCAGACTGTTGCCAGAGAGTGTCAACTAAAGCTTCTTTGATTTCTTTCACTAGAGCAATCACCATGTCATACATGTCTACAGTTTTGCTCATTTAATTTCCTAGGTAAAATTGTGCTCATCAATCTAGTCCAGGAGCGCAAAGCATCACCGGTTAATCCTCCCTGTGCACATGTTCCTTGTTAAGTGTTCTGCTCTAAAATGTCCTTTTCCACCTTACAGCTGATGGACATGTGCCCTTGGCTCAAGGAAGGGCTTGAATGTGTCTTCCGCAAAGCAATGTCGTCAGCCTCCACCTTGAAGAAACTGGTTTCAATTCTCTCCAGGTCGTCTGTCCCGACTTTTATCTTCATGCACAGCAGGTTGATGTATGTCTCATAGCGGCTCTTCTGCAAGGAAAGAGGGAACAGAGAGCCTGGGAACAGGGATAGGCCACAGCATGTGTGGAAAGCAGAGGCAGTGCCATCTGCTACTGCAGGAAAACCCATCCTATATTGTCAGGATCCCACTAATCACACCCAACAAATACTGTTTAACCACAGTACAATGCCTGGTCTATGTAAAGTCTGCAAAGATTAATCAACCCATCCTGGAAAGGGTTCAGGAGAACGGGGAGGGCTGTGCAAGACTCTCCAGTTGCTCTTATGGTCTTGGCTGCCACTCTGATTGTATGAGGCGGCTATAGTAGGCAAAACTACACCAACAGATCTGCTCCTTCCTCATTTAGGAGATCCCCTTGATTGAGTCAAATACTTCTGCTTGCCATTGTTTCCATCCAGTGATTCACTGGTTACTGCTGAGTAGTTACCCCCATTGCTCCTCACAGGGCACAGCATAAAGGAAGGCATCTCCTCTCCACCTGGCACCTCTATTCCAAGGCCAGATGGAACCTCTTCTAAGGACATGTGTAGTACTTGCCCTTTCCACTCACATCTCAGAGGCAGCCTTTACAGCCTTCTTTGTCAGCACAGAGAAGCAAGCATTTCTAGAGCACATCTCATAAACCATATGAGATTAATTATGCTGTGGAAGTGCCGACTTCTCCTTGTAGACTGAAAAGGCAGCCTAGAGAAAATGCTCAGATGGAGACTTCTCTGCAGGCATCCAAAACAAGATGCCTGGAAAAGAGGAGGCAGCCGTAAGCAACTATTTGAAGGGTTGATACAAAGAGAAGGGACCAAGCAGACAGAAACTGTGGCTTTGGAGAGTTAGGCTGGGCATGACACAAAAGGGTGGTGCAGCCCTGATATGCAGGAGGTGGGACATTTCCATCCGTGGAGATTTCTGAGTCTCAGCCACAAAATGGCACACTCAGCCTGGGCTAATACTGGGAATAACCCATGCTCCTGCTGGAAGCAGAATTAGAGGCCTCCAGCAGTCCCTTCCCATTGAAACCTAACCTATGTGGCAGGAATCACACCTTCTGCTCAACTCTCACTGCCACAATATAGCCCATTTCTCCCACAATTAAATGCTTCTTAGACTTTTCAGGGAGTTTAAACTTAGTGACATGCATCCTCAAAGAGTCTGTAATCAGCTGCAACACTGGTTTTGGCATTATTTACAGAAACAGCTGCAGCAAAATAAGATTAATTCTCCCAGGGATTCCCTTAGATCTTTATTTATGTTGCTGAAAAAGACTGATGCATACCGAGAACTGAACCACTTTCTTACTCGGGACCTAAGAAATGTCAAGTTCCAGCAAGTAAAGGAAGATTTTATTTCTCTCGTCAGTTTTCCCCTCCTCTGGTTAGAAATCACAGAGGGGAGGAAATGTCTGTTGCTTCTTTTTTTAGCTTCAGTGCAAAACAGTGAGTCTTGTTACTGCCCCAAGACACCCACTCAGCTTGTGAACCCTCGTTCTTCTCTCTCCTTTCATGTTCTCCCAGGCTCCCAGCATCCACTCCAGAGCTCCTAATTCCCCTCAATCAGCCCAGGTATCATTTATCACAGAAAAGATGAAAGTTCCTTTACCTCGAATATTAGGTAATGTTCTTTGAGTCTGTATTCCTCAGCTTCTTTTGACTTGAGGCTCTTCTCTACAGGATGTAATTTATGCTCTGCTAATTCGTCTGCAATCTGCTTCATTTTATTTTCATGAGACCTCAGCTGTTCCTCCTGCCGAGAGAAGCGTGTCAGGTATTAAAATGTAGGAGTGCAACACCCAAGTGCATCGCCTGCCTGTTGATGTGGGATCTGCCTCTGCGAGGATGTCAGCTTAGCTACTGTGCTGGAGTCAAACATGAGCAGTACATTTGCAAATTCATCTGATAAAGGAGCAGCTGAAACACAGGTATTTGGGTATGATCAAAAATCATGTATCACAAGTGCCAAGAGTGGTTTTCTCTGGCATCTGGGCTTCTTTAGCATCATAAACACAAAATGCACTGCATCCTTCAACAGCCAGGCAGAACCAGCAGTGTCCCAAGGGCTGCTTATCCTGCTTTTTTTGGAGATATGAGTACCCTTCCCATCTGGGCTCTGATAAAGGTGACATTTGGCCACATCTGATTCATCACTTAGGAGCTGTATCTCTGCCCTGGCACTTCAGGCTGTTCTTCCTTTTGCTGGGGGCCAGTGGCAGTGTGTTCCTACTGTTTGGAGGTGCTAAGACATGTTGGGCTTTCAGTGGATAAGGGAAAAAAAAAAAAGCTAATCTTTGGTTGGCAGCTGCCCTTTGTTCTTGGTTAACTGAGCCTTAAGCAGCCGTGGCCTGGTGCACCATGTACCCTTGCTTCCAGAAGGTTTTCTTCCTCACTGAGTGGGACTTAGACTCACCCTTCATCGTTGGCTTTCTGGCTTGAGAAACAACAGGGTGCCACCTCGGAGTGTCATGTTATAAAATAAAGCAGGGCTGTAGGCAGCTGCTGGGCTCAGTAGCAACAGCTGCTTCAACTCTGGCAACAGCAAGGTGCTGGGATGTGGTGGGCAGAGAGGAATAAACAACCCAGAATCAACAGCCATACAGGCAGGAGCACATGCATACAGCCACTTCATAGTCATGGCAAAGGAAGCATTGGCCAGACACAGGAACTTGCCAAGGTCTGCCCAAGTCACCCACTCCACTCTCCCGCTCCAGCCCTAAGCACCTCAATGTGTCTATCAGGCTGGAGCTGGGGGAGTTGCAGACAGGCTCAGCCTAAGCTGAAGGGCTGGCTGAGTTCTGGGCACCTCTTCATCCCTCCCTTGCTCATGTGTTACCTGGCACAGCTTGGTCATGGATGAAGGCAGGAGTGGGCGGCAGAACTTCTTCATGGAGCAGATTGCAGCTGGGAAGGCTGGGGCAGAGAAAATGGCAGCAACCAGGTTGATTCGCAGGATCCAGGAGAGCATTTCTTCCTTACTTCTGTTATGGAGGAGGGGGGGAGAGAGAGGGTGTCTTGTTAATGCTCCTGACCCAGGATCATCCAGATCAGAACAGCCCTGGAGCCACATGCTCTCAGGAGGCCCACTGGTAGCCATGCTTTGAAGCCATATCTGTTCCATCCTGGGTTGTGAGCAGAGGACAACACTGGTTAATTGGTTCCTCTACAGTGCCCTAATGATTTCAGGGCTGTTGTCTGCCCCTTGAAGCCCTGGCAGTTCTGCCTTCCTCATCAGCTCTGATTGCATTCCCTGAGGAGATGGGAAGAGGTATCATGGTGGCAAGGGCCAAGGATATCCTGCTCTTTGGAGAGTGGCTGCCACACAACAGAGGTCCCAGGGAGCAGGGGGGGCCTCTCATTTGTGGGACACTGCCCAGAGTCCCTCATCAGATCTGGTCAGGAACTGCTCCAGTGGGTTTTCACTGCACAAATACAGGCGTCAAGTTTTTGCTTGACATTAGTACCCCAATCCAACTTAAAGACTGTCACCTATCACAGCAGGAGACAAGAAAAACATCAGACAGAAAACTACTCAATCACACTTGACACTTACTAACACAGCAACTTTCCTCTGCAATGGACTAAGGGAGAAGGAAAACATAGCCTGGCTGGGTAGACTCCTTTAATGAGCTTTAGAAAGTTTCCCCATCAAAAGACGATGAGGGGAACCAGCAGCTCCTGAGTTCAATGCATCATACAGATTTTCTGCCCTCCACAGACTGACAGTAGAAGTTAGTAAGGAGAGACCTTTATTCAGCCCTTACATCCTACCCTATCCTGCTCAGCCCACCTTGGTGACAGATGAGAAAGGACCTCAAGGACTGACACACAGCTACCAAGAAGGACAGGTAGAAACTGTGACCCCCCATGACCAAGTCCTTTGCACAGCTCTACAGTCTTCACCCTCAGCCCTTCAGCTCAGCACTTTCCTCCCCCCAGGTTTGTCCTCTAACATGTGTGTTGATCTGGCCGGGTCAGAGGGAGTCTGATGGTGGCTGGAGGCCAGGCAGCTCACCCAGTCTCTGTGGGAAGAGCTGGTACTCACGGGGCCTGAAAGAGGAAGACTCTCCAGTCAGCTGTCTTCAGCTTGAGCACATTGGACTTCTTGCTGTAGTCAGAGGCTTTTGTGGCTAAGGCGTGGTGCACACGGATGGCATTTTTCAGATCCACTTCAGAGAGGTCTTTGTCAGGTTTATATTCATCCTGTGAAGAGGAACGTTAATTGTATAATGACAACGCTGGCATTTGTGGGCTACTTTAATGAACCTGCCTTTCTCTCTGCGCTATAATCACAGAGTGCCGAGACCAGGAAAAACACTGCTTTGTACAGTAAATGTGAGGAGCTGATAATAATAATAATTAACATCTGGCAACTTCTTCCATCATTAAGTTCACTGGGAAGATATGAAGAAGGGGGATGAAAGTTTTAAACGTAATTACCAATAGTTATCTCTAACACGGCATATGCCTGAGGCGCTGGGGGAAGTCAGGGCCAGGTTTCTGCAGAGCTTAGAATCACAGAATCATAAACCAGTTTCGGCTGGAAGAGACCTTGAAGATCATCAAGTCCAACCTTACTCCTAGCCCTATCAAAAACCACTAAACCATGGCCCTAAGCACAACATCTAACCACCTTTTAAACACTTCCAGGGGTGGTGACTCCACCACCTCCCTGGGCAAGCCATTCCAATGCCTGACAACCCTTTCTGTAAAGAAATGCTTCCTGATATCCAGCCTGAACCTCCCCGGTTCAACTTCAGGCCATTTCCTCTTGTTCTGTCACTTATCACCACGGAGAACAGACCAACTCCCACCTCGTTACAACTTCCCTTCCAGTAGCTGTAGAGGGCAATAAGGTCTCCCCTCAGGCTTCTTTTCTCAAGGCTAAACAGCCCCAGATCCCTCAGCCTTTCTTCATAAGACACATGCTCCAAACCCTTTACTAGCTTTGTAGCCCACCTCTGTACCCTCTCCAGCACTTCAACGTCCTTCTTGTAGAGAGGGGCCCAAAACTGGACACATTATTCGAGGTGTGGCCTCACCAAAGCCAAGCACAGAGGAATGTTCAACTCCCTGCTCCTGCTGGCCACACTGTTCCTGATCCAGGCCAGGATTCCATTGGCCTTCTTGGCCACCTGGGCACACTGCTGGCTCATGTTCAGCTGGCTGTCAATCAACACCCTCAGGTCCTTCTCTGCCTGGCAGCTCTCCAGCCACTCCTCCCCAAGCCTGAAGTGCTGATGGAGGTTGTTGTGGCCCAAGTGCAGGACCTGGCATTTGGCCTTAGTGAAGCTCATAAAACTGGCCTTGGCCCAGCAATCAGTCTTGCCCACAGAGCAGAGCTCAAGACAGGATGCAGCTCCTGATCACTGGCAGGTACCAGCGTATGCCTGCCCTGGTGCTGCAGCTTCATGTGGCAGAGGATCTGGGCTCTGGTTTTGCACCATCTCAGGCAGCCCTGGAACAGCAGCATTCCTGCAGCCACTGCACCTCTGTGCAGGTGTGGGGCTTGCTGGGCAGTTGCCAGACCGAGCACGGCCCAACTGAGCCATGCTTTGTCTCTCTTCAGTGCGTGTGCCCCTTTGGCATGGTCTCCCATGTAATACATTAGATCACAGTTAGACTGCAAATTGCAGCAGCATTCCCTGTATTCCTGCTTTACTTTCTGTATAAGTGGATGAAAGAAAACCTGGCTCTGGCTAAAACAAACCACCACCCCAGCACCCCCAACCACGTTAAGAGGCCATGGCAGGACAGGGTGTCCTTTGAAGCACCCGCCTTGCCCTGCTGATTACAGTGCAAACCTACCGGACTAACTCACTCTTAATGTTTTGCTTTCCTGACTGTCAGCAGAGGGGCAGCTCTGTCCAATGGTGGTGATCTATGTGTCCCAGCCCTTCCTTAGCTTTCAAGCTAGAGCTTGGTCTGTTCTGCAGATTTGCAAAAAGATGGGGTTTTTGTGTCCTTGGGGTACAAAGCCAGATGTTCAGGGAAAAGCCATGCTACTGTCTCCTGGTTACTAGCCCTGGTCAGTAAGGCTGTTCTCTGGTGTAGAGTCAGAAAGGTCTCCCAGCTGCTCTTCAGAGCACCAGGAGCAATCAGTCCCCAGCCCATGGATGTGGCTCACCCAGACCCTTGCTCCTGCTGGGAAATAAGGTTCTGAAGCCTTTCCTTCCCTCCTTTTTTCCAAGTAACCATCCCATCCAGGAGAGTGGTTGCCATACTGTGTTCATTTGCATGTGATACTTGGCCTTGTGCAAAGAAATGCCATGGGGCTCAGAGCCCGGAAATATCTGGCGTGTGTTCCTTGCTCATGCAACTGCCTTCTTAAGGGTGAATCCCAAGGAAAGGTCCTGGCTTTCAGAGGAAAGAGTGGGTGCTGCAGGCACCCTGAGTTCAGGGTCACGGTCAGAAGGGCTGTGCTGTGGTGCAGTATAGATGACTTTTCCACAGTGGGATGAATTCAGTAGCCAGAGAAACGGGCCATTAGCCTTTTAACAAACTAAAACAAAGCTTTGCCTTATCAGGACCTAATATGTTACCCAACTTGGAGAGACATAGTTTCTTGAGGAAGACGTTGCTGCTCAGGCTTTATATATTACATATACTTTCAATTCTGGATGTTTTCCCAAGGCTGAAGCTCTTTGGATCTGAATAAATCTAATTGAGATGCCCATTGTCTCTTAGTTCGAGATAAGCTTTCTGAAAATGCTATGCAAATAGCTAGGCTGAATGGCATGTGACAAGGTGAAACTGCCATAGCTGCAAACTGGTTTGACTAATGCAGACCATCGTCTTGAATGGTACCATCATGTGTTACCTCTACTGATTTCAGGCTCACGGGCATCAATGTAGGTGTAAGGAAAAGCCAAATCTTCTTTTTCTAACTCTGGACCTGGCAAATCATCATAAAGCTGAATCAAGCAGGTTCTCTCTACCTTCTGCCTCCCTGCTGGTGGAAACAGGCTGTGTTTGCAGGAATGCATGGTGCTGGAGGGTCACTTCTGCATGGGCTGGCTCTGCCAGAAAGCTCCTCTTAATGCCTGTGCTGCTGTCGTCACGATGATACGTACGGCTGCTGATGCTGGGAGACCTCTGCATGCTCTTAAACAGGCACTCTCCACAAAGAGCTCCAAGGCTGGCTGATGCCACACATGCATGGCTGGACCCTCACAGCACCCAGTGCTTCCACTGCAGAGTAGGCTACACCATGCAGCTCTCCCTGGAGAATAATCCCATTGCCCTTCAGCACAGCATGGCAGCTCTACTCCAAAGCCTCCAGTAGCTTCTCCACATTTTGTCTCACTCCCTTTCTGAACTTTGAGGTAAGTTTAAGTGTGTGCATAAACTGCTGCTGAGGAAGAGATGTGTCCAAAACCACGACAGTATCACAGACATTTTCAGGGAAGGGATTCTGGTTTAAATCCCAAAGAAACTGATTTATACTAAAACATAAGTAGTATTGTATCTGAAGGAACTTCAGGCAATGTTTTGTCCACATTATATTACCACTAACCTCACTCTCGCCTTTTTTATGCTGTTATGCTGCCATTTCTTTCCTGGCAAAGGGGTTAATTTGATATCACAGGGATGTTGAATTTTTGTCTTATGTGTCCTGCACTGTTCGGACAGGTACTTGTCACTGGGAAATGGGCAAGGTGTGCTGCATCACACCATTCCAGTTACCCTTAGCCCCCAGACCTTGAGTGGTGACGTGTTTGTTTTTCCCTTGATTCTCCAGGTGTAAGATGGTGGGGGTCAGCAAATTTCAGGGTCTGTTTTGGGGATATCTTCTGAAGAAATTGAGCCTGGTGTGGACACTGTTTCTGAATCCCTCTAAATTAATTTCAGCTTTTAATGGTGATGGTGTAGACACACTCCCTGTTCATGTGCCTCTCCTGCCTGCAGAAAGGCTTTGCTTAAACATGCACGACCATCCCCTTATCTGGGCTTAGTTTCTGCCATGGCAGTGCTCCATGGTGTCTTTGCTTCACTCTTCTGATGCCAGCTCTCCCCTGCTGCCCACCTCTGTGGTGGGAGATCCACAACTAATATAAGCTCCCCATCTCAAAGCTTGCTTTGTCAAGAAAAAACATCTGTCTCCCATGCCTGCCTTCATAGTACATCTGGATGAGGTCAGAGAGTGCAGTGTATTGCTCCTGCTACCCTCTCCTCTGAACACAGCACCAGCCCAGAGCAGTGATGTGAATATGGACACAGAGCTACAGAGACTTCTCATGCTCTGCCTTGTGATTATGTTTTCCTCTTTTTCTTTTTCTTCAGCTCACATCTCCCAGCCTAAACAAACCAGCTTAATGAGGAAAACTAACCACTGTGCCCTTTACAGTCTGGTCATCCCCTTGACACTCCAAGTAGCACTAGCATGGCAAGTGCCTGCCTGCACAGGACAGCATCTGTGGCTCAGGGCTGCACTGGGAACACCCTCATGGTTAGGAGCAGACCCTGCAGGAAGACCTACACCCTTTTGAGGACTTAAAAAACACCTTATGCTTTGTAGCTCTCCATCATTCCTCTCAACACCCCTTTATGTGTAGTGATTAAGGGTTATTATCCCCATTTTCCAGAGGTGAAGTAAGTTGCCAAAGGCCATGGAGTGAGTCGGTGCCCGGTGCAGATTAGAGCGCAGGAGAGGTGTGCCCTGCTCCCAAGCCTGCATTTCTTCCTTAAGACTATGCTGCATTCCTTTAGAGGATCAAGCAATTGCTTCAGCAGACTATGCTAGAACACGCTAATCCAGCAATTAACGCTGGCGAGTCAACAGTGTGACATCTCTACATCAGCAGGTTTATGGCTGCTGCCTGAATTGCTTCTAACAGACTGATTTCTACCTGTCCACTCACCCGCTCTTCTGCCTATCACCCACTGTCTCTGTGTCCAGCCATTCCTCCTTTCTATACATCTATCTCCCCAGCCCCTCCTTCCCTGGCTCCTTCCCTCTCTCTCTCACTCTTCTATCTACTCAACTTGCTCCCCAAAGCCAAATTGAGTAGAGTTTCCTATTAAACTTATGCCAATCTCCTTAAGCCTAGATTCTTGCTTTGGTCTGAGCAAAAAATTGGAACCGGTTGAACCTGTGCTCCATGGTGACAGGTGGGTCTGAGAGCAGGTACTTTTTCCTCTATCTCCAGATCAGAAAATCTTTTCTCAGTGATTTGTGCTCAAGCCAGGTTCTACCTTATGTTTATCTGCAGGCATCTTCCACTGAGAGCATGGGAGGCTGGCACAGTGTTTCCTTCCTATATTATGCAAACCACCCCACAGGCAAGAAATTCCACTAGGAATCTACAGGGCAGGTGGATGTTTATCCACATCCTCTGCTGTGATGCTGGGCATGTTTGGAAGTGGCAGAGCAAGGACTTTGTCTTTGTGGTCTCCTCCTTCTGTCCTGTCTCTGCAAGACTGATAGACACTGCCTACAGCCAAGCCCAGCCCACAGAATCCTCTGAAGAGGACCATATACAGCTTGGCAGCAGCTCATCACTAAGAAACCCCTATTTACGCAAATCCTTTGCCTAAACAGTCACCAGGTTAATTTTTGTTGTTTTTCCAAATGCTATTTCCTTGGGGCATCCTTGGCAATCCAGTTCCTGCTTCTAATTATGTATCAGTTACAGCTGTTATTTATCAGACACTTTCATAACCTGGCCAAACCTTAGGTGTTCTGCTTCTTCAGTCCTTGTCCATAAACGAAGCCCTCAGTCTCCTAACCACTTGCTCCTGAAGGTCATCTACATAAGAACATTGGTCTGCCATATCAATCTCATCCTCACTTAAAATTCTAAAAACCTAGTGCTAACATAATGAACTATTTTAATCTAGCAGTCTATATGGTCACTGCTGCTAGGCTTGTACAGCAAAGAAAACCCAACCCCTCTGCCCCATCAGCAGCAATGATACTCAGTGTTGCTTTCTAGTGCTGTCCAAGCACACAACAAAACCTTCAGTAAACTGGATTTTGGTACAATATTGGAAGAAAATTCTGTCCTGGAAGTGTATTGAATTCAAAATATACAGCCCCTCAACAGACTCATCCAAAGAGCTATGTCCTAGAAGTCACAGAATCACAGAATCCTAGAATGGCTTGAGTTGGAAGGGACATTAAAGATCATCCCGTTCCAACCCTCCTGCCATGGGCAGGGACTCCTCCCACTAGAGCAGGTTGCTCAAAGCCTCATCCAAGTGGGTCCTAAACACTTCCAGGGATGAGGCATCCACAACTTCTCTGGGCAACCCATTCCAATGTCCCACCACTCTCATAGTGAAGAATTTCTTCCTAATACCTAATTTAAATCTACCCTTTTTCAGTTTAACACCCTTGCCACTCATCCTATCACTACACTCCCTGATAAAAAGTCCCTCCTCATCTTTCTTGTAAACCCCCTTTAAGGACTGAAAGGCCACTATAAGATCTTCCCGGAGCTTTCTCTTCTCCAGGCTGAACAACCTCAGCTCTCTCAGCCTGTCTTAATTGTGGAAGTGATCTCCTCTAGCCCTGTTCCAACAGGTCCATGTCTTCCTGTGCTGAGGAGTCCAGAGCTGAATGTAGTATTCCAGGTGGGGTCTCACCAGAGCGGAGTAGAGGAAGCAGAATCCTCTCCCTCGCCCTGGGGCCCACGCTGCTGGGGATGCAGCCCAGGGTACTATTGGCTGCTGCGAGCACATGGTGTTGGCTCATGTCCAGATTTTCACTCAACAGCCCCCTCAAGTCCTTTTCTGCAGGGCTACTCCTGATCCCTCCATCCCCCATCCTTTGTTGATATCAGGGGTTGCCCTGACCCAGGCACAAGTCATTGCATTTGGCCTCGTTGAACTTCATGATGAACTTCACTGCCCCATGTCCCCAGCCTTTCCAGGTCCCTCTGGATGGATCCCTTCCCTCCAGCATGTCAATCGCACCACTCAGACACCATCCAGAGCACAAGGGATCCATCCTGGGCACAAGCTGGAACACAGAAGGTTCCATTTAAATATGAGGAAAAACTTCTTTCCTGTGAGGGTGACAAGGCACTGGAACAGGCTGCCTAGGGAGGTCATGGAGTCTCCTTCTCTGGAGATACTCAAAAGCCACCTTGATGTGAATCCTGTGTAATGTGCTTTAGGGCAAATCTGCTTTTGTGGGGGGATTGAACTAGATGATCTTTAGAGGTCCCTTCCAATTCAAACAATTCTGTGATTCTGTGGTGTCATCTGCAAACTTGCTGTGGGTGCCCTCAATCCCACTGTCCATGTCGCTGACAAAGATGTGAAGTAGCACTGGTTCCAACACTCCTTGGACACAAGGACAAGTCCTTGGTGAAAAATTCATTTAGATCTGAACAGGTTCTGTGATTTTGATGAAATTGCAATTTTTGTCCCCATAAAATTAAATGTTGGTGGTAGCTCTGTACAAGTCAAATCCTCATACATCACCCGTGGTCAGCATGAGGACCTCCTTGGTAGACTCCATGTGGAAATTTGTAATGAGACAAGTCGCTGAGATTAAGAATAGTGCCCATGACTTAAAGAACACCACACTTAGAGGGTTGGAGAAGATCTGGGCTCTCATGGATGCTGCAGCTTCTCTCAGCTGCAGAAGAGAGTGGCAAGGCTGTAAAAATACCACTTGGCTAAGAGCAACCCATAGTGTCTATTACGATTGGCTGCTGCCAGATTTCTGTTGGCTTTGTGACATGTGCCATAGGATCTGGCAAAACAGGAGAATCATTGGGGTGTGCTACGAGCTCTGAGTCATAATTCCGTGCTGCCCTGAGGATCTTTCTGCCTTTCTTATATAATCCAATGTTTGTTTACTCTCATTGCTTTGGAGATAATAGTGCAACACACAGGAACATCTACCCACGGGGAGTCCTGTTCCAGCAAGGTGAGTTCAGTGGTTACTGCACAGCATGTGCTGCTAAGGTAGTTCAGACCTAGTTCAGTGGGTTATGCCATTGCATGATGAACAGACATTTGGCATCCCTGGATGGCTCACATTGACATTCCAGTGAGACCCTATCCAGGCTCCTTGGATTTTCCCACAGAAAAGACTAAGCATGTAAATCCTCCTAGCATCCAAATGTCTTGAAAAGCAGAGAGCTGGAGGCTATAGCATGCAGAGAAGCTCTTCCATGGTGACTTTGGCTCCCATGAGGAACCTCGGATTTATACTTGTGCTGATCTGAGGTAGCTACAGAGATGAAAAGAGGCAGAAAGTGTCACTTGGTAACCCATGGAAGGCCCCAGCTCAGCAAGATCCTGAAGGAGAAGGGAAATTTTAAGCATGGTCCATACCAGACTCAGTGAAGCTGCTCATAATCAGATCTATGCCCTTAGCATGAACACCACCACCAAAGATGACAGCATCCTCCAGTTCTGTATACTGGTCTCTGGAGGAGCTCTGTAGATGCCCATGCATACCTTAAGGACATGGATTCACCTCTACTTGCATTTATGGGTCTCCTGCTTAGGACAGCATGAGTGCTTTGGAGACAGCATGAAACAGCAGATGGGATAGTCCACCACGGTTACCTTTTGTAAATAAAGGACGGTCCCTTTAAGAACAGCATAAAATTTCTTCCAACCTCTTCTTCCTCTGGGAGCTAAAAAAGGAAGAACATTTAATTATACATGTCTGCTTCTGCCAGTACTGCTTGACTGTCACATTTCTGGCAAAATCAACCCTTCTCCTGACCCACCACAGGCATGCACTGGTGCCCAGACCTCACACACCTCCAAGCTATTGCTTATGAGCAGCTTGTCTGCAGGGACATGTATTTGAGAAATGTGAGCTGGGAGACACAAAAAGTCCAAAACAGAGATCAGATGGTATAGGGGTACCAGTGGCCACGTGCAGGAAGTGTCTGCTCCTCCAAATCCAGGTTCATGTTCCTTGGACTAAATGCTTGAGAAGCAGAGACATTCCCTGAGCTACTCTGCTTCAAATGAGTTAGGCAGACATACCCTGGATAAGGCAGCTCCTGTCTCACTGAGAGAACATTACTACCAGCTGCCTTGGCTGACTTGAGGACAGAGAGCTTGCTGGAAGCTGGAGAGGGGCAGGAGGTGAGTGAAGCCATCTACATCACCACAAGAGAGCCGATTCTCCAGGCATGGGCTATTAGGAAAGTGCTGGAAGCAAGGGAGGCCCTTGGTGGTAATCTCTACTCAAGACTTTTAATTGGCTGCAGTGACGGGGTCAATCATATCAATTAGCAAAAGGGGCTGTCCAAGTTTCACATTAATCTCTGTTACAGTTCCCAAATATATTCTCCTTCACCCTTCCTGTAATCCCATATTCTGACAGCAGAGCCATGAGGCATCCTATTGTCCAACAAGCAAAGAGCCGCTGTTTCTAGCACATGGCAGAATATGGACAGGAACAAAGATTCAGAGACCAGACTGTCCCCAAGGTCAGGGCTGGGGTGGACAATTGCTGTGGAACCAGCCTCACCCCATTGCTCAGAATGTGGGATTCAGGATTATGCCCAGGCTGCATGACCAGATCTATTTGTGTGGGACAGGCACTGTTAGGTTCCTTGGCAGTAAGAAGGGATGACTTGGGTCTCCTGAAAACTTTCATGTCTACAGAAGCCTCAAAACACCCTGCTTTCCCTGTACCCTGGCATAGATCTGGAGATCTCTCTTGTGTTCCCTGGGATGTGGTGAGGAAATGCCTTCAGCAGGAGAGCCAGGGAGAAGGCTGGGGCAAGGCTCTGGTACTGTCTGGGCCACATCTCCTCCTGTCCCATTAACACGTACTTCTCTTCCCATCCATGTCTGCATGGGTTTTACGTGTGAGGACACCGTGCTTGTAGGTAACTGCATTCAGCGCTTGGGGGATGTCCAAGAAGGGGTTGCTGCTGTCAACAATCCTTGTCACTTTCTTCGCACTGGCTCCAAATTTGTCATCTACCAGCTCCGAGAGTGATTTCCTCAACTCGTCCTCATCACTTGGAAACAAAGTCACAGAAGAGATTGAATGGAGGACATGTGGGTTGGGTCAAAGTGTGCCCTACCTGCTTCGGTTTTAAAGAAATTTATTACAAGATTAGTCAAAGAAAGAAAATGAAAGGAGACGCAGGGGATGTAACATGCAGTGGTGATCTGGATATAGCTGGGAGAAGCGTGGGTGGCAGGTAAGTGACTGAGTAGTCCCACTGTGAGGTTACTCAAACCAGGTAAGGGAATGGGTGCTTGTCTGAACACTGGGAAATTGCAGACACACCATTGCTGAGGACTACAAGCATTTCACAGGCAGAGTCTCCAATTCTGTGCCCTAAAATCAGAGCTTAAGGAGGTCTTTTGCTGAAGATCACGTATCATTGGGGTTTCTCAACTTGTGAGAGGCAGCCCCTGGGACCTCCCAGGTACTGAAGGAGCTTGAGGAATATCCTCTGCATGTCAGAGGAACAAAAGCTCTGCAGATGTTAGGGAGATGGGCTACTTGATCAAAAAACACATACCCTATAATAGGTTATACATCAGCTACCCACTGGTGTCCTCAGGGTGGGCCAGCAGAGAGCATGAAATGCTGGTCATTTTCATGAAAATTGCTTCTCCTCACAGATCTCCTGGTCCTGGACAGCAAGGTCTGAGCAGCTTAGGGAAGTGTCCACTGCCTACACCATGCCTGCCTCTTCCTGTTTGGAGTAAACCCTACTCCAGTGCATAGAAACTAGAACTTGTTTGAGAAGTGATAATTCCCAGTGTCCCTGGGACATTAATGAGAAAGAGCAAACAAGGACTTTCTGCCCTCTGTGATACATGGCAATGTCTAAATGATATGAGTGGTCACCTTAGGTTGCAGATTAGATTGGGACCAAATCTCAGCTGTGGAGTGACCCAGGGGTGACCCCACTGGTTGGGATGTCAGCAGTAAAATACCACACTTCCCCACCTACAGCAAGATGGCCAGAGCATCAGACACCTCTTGGAAGAGAAAGATGATTTCTCAGCCCTCAGCACCCACAGGAGTCCTGGGGCTTAGGCAGAGCCCAGACACTACACCTGGGTGGGGAGTTAACGGGGCTCAGTTCTCTGAGCTGCACCAGAGAGACCCCTCTGAGCTCCTGCTTGCTGCTGCGATGATGGTCGTACACCTGCCTGGCATGCTGGGCTTTCTGAGCAAGGACATTTTGTTCCCTGGGATGGACAATGACAGAAAGCAGAGGCAGGCAGGGACAAGAGGGTGTTGCCTGTGCAAGGTTATGACTCAGTGCCAGTCCCCCACATCAGGTCTCCCACATCAGGGAACATCTGTCCCACAGCAGAGGAACTGAGAGGTCTCTCCTGCTGCAGCCTGTCCATCTGCAATCAAGCAGGACACCCTGCAGCAAGGCAGGTCCCATGACAGTGTGGAGTGAAGGAGGGGGTGCAAGGTTACAAGTGGGGTGGGTGGAGGAGGGCAGGAGTGGGGTGAGATGCTGCGGACTGGAACGGGACCGCCGCAGAAGGACCATGGGGGCCTGGCATCCCTGGATGTGGCGAAGCCAGGGAGCCTGTGCTGGCAGGAGTTGTGTAACCGCTGCCCGCAGCCAGCGAGCAGATGCACTTCTGCTGAACTCTTACATAAACCGTCCCACCGGCACCTTCTGCGGAGCTACAGAGCTCCCTCTCGTGACTGCGTCCACGAGCTGGGGTGTAGGTGGCTCCAGAGCTGGCACTGCTGCTGGCCTCTCACACAGATGCCACACAAGATGTTTTGAAAGCGAAATCAATGCTACATGACCTGCTAAGAAACCACTGCCCTTCCAGGGCCACTGGCTGGCTGTGTCCCTCCCGAAGGAGACACTGGCCCACAGTGAGTGCTGCTGCCATCGGGGCATGGCTGGCAGCGGTGGCTCCGGCTCTGCAAAGCTCGACCCAGGTAGCTGGGGAGGTAGGTGGGATAAAACTGTCTCCAGACACTTTTCTAGCCGGGACAGTATGAGGACAAGAGGAGATGATGGAGCTTATGGCCCAGAGGGTCCTGCTTAGTCCCACGACTCTCTTGAGGCAAAAGAGGTCTGAGGTTAAGGAGAGGAGAAGAGAGAGAGGCGGAGAGGAGAGAAGAGGAGAGGAGAGGAGAGGAGAGGAGAGGAGAGGAGAGGAGAGGAGAGGAGAGGAGAGGAGAGGAGAGGAGAGGAGAAATGTCTACTGTGTTAACTTAAGGCCCTAGGTCTGTCATGGGCTTCCTCATGGCAGTGGTGGGAAGGTGCTGGGGAGCACATCACAACCCTTGCTGAGGGTCTTGGCTTGTGCTTTGGGTGACGGGGAGGTATCAGAGCAGGGGCAGAAGGGCTGAAGAAGGTGCTGCATGAACCCATCATGGAGGCCACCATGCTAATTGTTCCTAGACTTATTTCAGGGTAACAGATGATGACTGGGAGGGGGATACAGAGTGCATGTCATTGAGTTTGTGGGTGACGTAAAAATGAGAGGTATAGGACCACTGTTCAGAGGGACAGGGGTCTCACTAAATACAGCATGCCACTGCTGCACTGGGGTGAAGTGGTCCTGCAGAAGGGTCAGCTGGGGCTGACTGGCTGGGGAGCTGCTCTGCAGAAAAGGCCCTGGGGCTTCTGGTGAACAGCAGGATGAACAGGAGCCAGCCAGTGTGTCCTGTTAGAGAGGCCAAGAGCATTCTGGGCTGTGTAACAGCGGCACAGTGAGGAGGCTGAGAGAACTGATCATCCACCTCTGCTCTGCACTTGTTACGTCGAATCTTGATACAGCGAACACTAATTGGGCTCCCAATACAGAAAAGGGCATTAACAAGGTGGAGAGAATTCAGTAGAGACCACCAAGATGCCTGGGGGCTGGAGTGCTTGCTATGTAAGGAGTGCTTGCTATGTAACAAGTGCTTAAGGGAACTGGATGCGTTCAACTTAGAAAAGAGATGTCTTTAGGGGACCTTGTGGCAGCCCTCCAATATGTGTGAGGAGGTTATTGAGGTGACAAAGCCAGGCTCTTCACTGTGGTGCATGGCAGGAGGACAAAAGACAATGGACATGAGTTAAAACAACAGTGGTTTCAAATGGATTAAAAAAAAAAAAAAAAAGACAGAATAATTAAGCACTGGTTCGTGAAGCCAGAGGAGCTGTGGGTGCTCTGTCCTTGGAAGTTTTCAGGATCAAACTGAACAAAGCCCTGAGCATCCTGGTCTGAATTCAGTGTTGCCCATACTTTGAGGAGGAAGCTGGACTGGAGATCTTGCAAGGTCCCTTCTCACTTGAGTGATTCTCTAATACTATTTCCAGAAGAAACTATGTGGAAGAGATGGAAAGTCTCAGTGACCAAAATAACCCCAGATCTTGAGCTTCTTTTTCAAAGACCTCTGAAGCACCTGGAGAGGGACAAGCATTTTATAGGTGCAATAGCAAAAAAAGAGGGTATTCTCTTCCTTTAGATCATGCCTGTGGACCTTCTGTCCATAGACTACCACCAGCCTCCCCATCTGGTTTTGTGTCTAATCCATAAAAAACCCAGCTTGACTACAGGAGTGACTTCAGTGCTTAAGGGTTTGGCAAGAAATGTTCTGCAAGCTTTTGGGGCTACAAACATGACTCAAGAACTGTTGGCTACTTTAAAAGACACACTGTCTCTCAAATGCTTAACACATACTTACATGGCCCACTCCAGCTTCTCATTCTTGATGGAGTTATATAGTGTCTGAAACAAGAACATGATATTAGCTGTGTCTCTCATGGAAGACATGTCTGGGTTGTGGAGATCATCTCCTCCACATCCTGTCTGTGTTCTTCGAGAGATAACTTCCTTGCTGAACTGTCCTGGAGAAGTATTCAGACGTGAGCAGGATACCTGCTGTCCTGCTAGACCCGTTTTTGACTATGTGCCATAGTATTGGACTGGAGACATCAGCAGCAGAGGGATCTGGCATCCAGCCTTGCTCAGGAGACAGTATTTGACATTTTTGACTTATTCTGGGTGCTGTGCTTAGTCCTGAGTGAATTCCGGACTACACAAAGATACTAGAAGACCCTGGGGTATGTCAAGACACCTCCAGTGTCTTGACTAGGGGAAAGGGACAGTGGAGGCTTGAATGCTGCCCTGAGAAACAGGGAATAAAATGAATGACCTTGGGGATAAACTTTTCAGTTCCTCCTGTGCAAAATTCCAGTAACTTCCCTGGGGCGCTGGGAAAGCAGCAGGAATGGGCTAGGAAAACCCAATATAGAGGTAGCCCTGACAATACATTCTGTGATACCGAGGGATGAAGTAGGGTGAGGCCTGCTGGGAGGTGAGGGTATCATGTAAAGCACAATGTGACACCCCTGATGTAGCTCTGGTCATTTCAACCTCCTTCTATAAATCAAAATCCAGGTCAGGTTGCTTGCCCTGCAGCAGGTGCAGACAACAGTGGTGGTGTTAAACCACATGGAAGGAGAAAATACTCACTTTGGGGGGTGTTTAAGCAATATCCCATGGCATTGAAATAGTTGTGTTGGAGCACTACATCTAATTACAGCTAAGTGAGGAGAGAAAAAAGTATCAGTGCAAGATGGTCATATTTTGGGGTGGGGGGGGGGTACCTTGTTCTGTGCATTGTCTGGTGCATCACAGAGCTAGCATGGGGGAGAGGGACCCAGGGTATGTTCTGAGGGCAGGTATGCCACAAATCTGGATAAACACCACCAGGGAACAGACCTCTGCTCTGCTAACTGCAAGTTAACAGAAGCTATCCATGTGGGTTACAATTCTTCTAATGAAACAATTCTGTACCAGAAAATGCTAATTCAAGGGCTCAGAGTGTCCCAGCAGGACAAGGTGGCACTACAGTAGCAATGACCGTATCCCACTGTCTATTTATATCACGTTACCTTCAGCAAATCCTTTGCAAAGTCCTTTCCATCGTTCAGGCCATCCAGGTTTGCTATGAACTGTTGACACGACATCTTTTTGCCAATATTCTGTAAGGCAAAGAAGCAGCTCATTAAACTTCTGGAGAGTTTTGACTTTAATCAGAGTGTCTTTTAAAGCCTGGGTTTGCCCCAAGAGCTCAAAGCTGAAAGGTCTTCTGCTCTGATTTTCCATTGGGCTCTTTGCATTATTTGCTTATGCCAGCACTCAAACATTTCAAATTACCTCTTTTTTATTGGTGGCGGTGAAAAAAAAAACCAACCCTGAAAATAACTTCTCCAGCTTTTGCTCCAAACTTTCTAAATGATCTCACCTCTGGTCTCTAGGTTGGTCCTGGCACAGGGTGTGTGTCTCAAAAGTCAAGACAAGCACTCAGACTACCTTGAAATTGCAGCTCTTGGCTGGGTCTCCAAGCCTGTCATGTGTGAAATTGTGTGAGCATGAAGTGGCATCTCAAGACAGTCGGCATTGGGCAATGATGTGTTCTTCACAGAAACTGTGATTTTTGATTGCCATTATGAAAAGAGATGATACAGCTGCTGGCTCTGCATGTGCTTTTGAGTGTTGTGGCATGTGAGGACAACACACATCAACTGGGAGAATGTCACAACCTGGAACACACTCATCACCAGCTAATGCCAAGACTATTTGCTGCTGGTGTTGCCAGGTCATCTGGCATTCCTGATACCAGGCTCTGACAACAGTCTTCCCAAACCCTTTACCCCTCACCATAGCCAGGTGAGTCACTTTCTCAACCTGCAAAGGTGGGGAAGCTGGAGGCAGGTGGCCTTTTCCAAGCCTCCCCCTGCAATCCTACCTCTCCAAAGGACTAGAGCGGAGGTGTGGAGCAATCAGTGGGAACTGTTGGTTTTATAAGAAGGAGTCTGATACCACAACGGAAAGATAGGTGTCTCCAGTGTCATGTCATATTGCAGCTTTCCCACCCTGAAGTGAAGTCCCCAAGGACAGACCCCGTGGTGACATCGCATGGAGTGGACAATGGAATTAGTGAGAGGAGACCATGAGCTGCCACCAGTGATCCTGAGGATTCCAACAGCATCCTGACACTGGAGGGGCTTTGTATCAAGGTATCGAGTGTTCATCCAGGAGGACCTGGAAGGATCGCCACGAGCAGCAGAGCTAGGATCCTGCTTAGGGACTCAGTGAGGAAGAAAAAGGGCTTCAGTGGGTCACTGGGAGGCAATGAAGCTGCAGCAGATGATATAGGACAGGCCCTGCAGGGTAAGATGTGTCCTTGGTGCAAGAAAATAACCTCTTGAAAGAGACGGACACCAGAACCCTTGCCCACAAACATGCACAGGAGATGACCTGGAGGCCAGGTGAAAGTATCAGCAAAGAGTGAGGCCTTGGGATTAGCTCACAATGCCCCCCCAGCTGCCATCTGTGTGTGTCTTGGCTACACAGGGAGCCGATGCTGCCTTGGAACAGCTCTGTCTGATACTCTTAATTATGCCCCTGTTGGTGCCAGCTCCAGATGAGCTGGCACTCTTGAGAGATCAAGAAAAAAGAGGAATAAAGCGCTGCTACAAATCTGCAGTGCCTGGGGATATGGTTGCGGCACAACACAAGGCTCAGCTGTCTTTGCTTTCTCATAGGGGAGCCCCATGGCTGGTGCCCATAACTGGACCCTATAGCTAGAGGCTGCCAGCTACTGCTCTGTGGGTACACACACAGCAGAAGAGCTGTGGGGAGACCTGTAAATGTGCTGCTAGGTTTTTTCAGCAGAGGGAAGAGAGATTTGTGGACTTGCCAGCTGGTGAACTACAAAAAAAAAAAAAATAATAAAAAAAAAAACACAAAGAAAGAAAAAAAGCCAGTAGCACAATGGTGTGTGGATGGAGAAAGGAAGGAGGGTGAGAGAGCACATTAAAAAGTGCAGTAATGAATCTTCACAAGAGAAGGAGGGGGTTTGGAGGTGAGGTAGGTATGTTGCCTGAGACCTTGAGGTACCACATACTTTGCACAGAGAGAAGGTGACTACTTCTACCCCTGCCCAGAGTGCAGAGCACAGGTCTTTCTGCCTGCAGAGACCTTGTTGCAGTGATCCAGCAATGAATGCAGAGGCCAGCCCATTTTAGGAAGTGAGTGGATGCAGTGGGTGAAAGTGGCACAAGTCTTGCAAACCCTTTAGCCTTTTCATCTATTGCGTCCAGGACATATATTAATCCCTGGAGATGGCTTCTTTTTTATTCTGTGATCTGTGTCTCCTGTGCAGGAAGCTCTCTGAGTTCCAATTCAGACAGCAGGCACACCGTGGCAAAGCAGCTAACTGCTGAGCAATTGAGGAGGATGAAAACGTACCCCTTCTCTGACAACCAGAAGAGGTGATGCGAAAGCTCCAGCAAGGATGCTAATACTGTGAATCAGCTGGTCGGACAAGGTTGTCAAAGCACTGCAGATACAGGGGCAGGATTCAGGCTGGCTGCTGGCAGGATGCTGGGGTGGCTCAGATGCAATACAACCTCCAGTCAATGATATCTTAGCACCCCAGCCTGCCACTTTGAGAAAAGGGCTGGAGCCATCCACTCAGATACGAAGCCCTGCAAGTGCCTCCAAATCAACACCAGCTGAATAGAGGAAACAACAAAAACCCACTCCAGGACACGGACTTTGCAGCTTCACTTGTTCAATTCTCGCAAAGAAACAGTTCTGTGATCACAAGTTGCCTCATTATCAATGGCACCAGCCCCGGGGATTGCCTGAGCTCTCACACACTGCAGCAGTGTTTACCAAGTATGAGGAATCCCAGGAACAACTCTGGAAAGGGCTGTCAGGAGGGCACAGTGAGGTGACTTCTTATGCAACAGGCCGTCCTGCTCATTCACATGTGGACATAAACTTCAGAGGGATGTATCTGCACCCCTCAAAGCTCAGTGTTCAGATGGTCTGTGTCCATTGCTGAACTGGAACCTCTGGGTAGGGAGATGCACCTTCATTTCTAGCCAGCCACACAGATGGGGGCATTTTGCTTTTTTTGTGGTGCATCAGACACTTAGCAGCAATAGAACAAGCCAGCGAGGCTGCTTCACAGCCACGAGTAGCTACTGTTCCCATGGCAGGAAAGAACTTCATCCCATTCTTGCTTGCTCCAGGCCATGCAGCAAAGCATAAGAAACCATTGTGCATCATCTAGCACCATGGTGTGCCTGGGTGGAGAGTGAACAGTGGATTAAATAAATGGAAAGGGATGGATAATTAGAGGGATGGGTAGAGACAGTATGGGAATGGATGGACAGAGGCGGATGGGTGCAGAGAGTGCATGAGAATGGAGAGATGCAGAGACAAGGTGCATGATGGTGGTTAGAGGGCATAAGAATAAATTAGGGAGGATGAGACTGATCTGATGGTGGGTAGACAGGGATGATCCCACTGTCCCATTGTCTCAACCCATCATAACTCCCTGCTTTACAGTTGGAGTCTTGCCTCCTCTGGGCATCTGCTACTAAGCTAACTCACTCAAGATGATTGCAGACCATCTCCTAAAGTGTCCAGGATGGCTCTATCCACCTCCAGAAGACGCTGAGCTGTAGCCTGGCATTCCTTGGCTGTTGCCAAGTCCTAACATGAGGAGGCTGGAGCTGGGTGCTCCGTATTAAAAGCAGGTGTCATGTGAAACTCCCAGGAAGAGAAGCAGGTTCCTGAGGCCCAGAGGGCACGAAGAGTGTCTATCTCCAAAACCCCCTCTCTGAGGTGTTAAACCACTTCAGCTTCTGGGCCGGAGGCCCCAGGCATTAAACATCTCAGCTGCAAAGTGGTGAGTGGAGTACATCTCCTGTGAGCTCCCCATTATGAGCACTATGCCCCTAGCAGGCCCTGCTTTTACTCAGGCTCTTTTGACCTCTCCCAAATACTCATATTCAGGGGAAAAATCCACAAACAACTACATTTATGCTTCAGCATGAAGTGAGGTCTATTGGTCTAGCTGGACCAAGGGATCTGGTAGTGGATGTGTTCTAGGCTGTAGAAACAAAATCATCCCTCTGAAGGGAACAAACCCACAAACTTTGGGTACCAATGACCTCTTGGCCACACAAAGCGGCTGTGACAGACTGATGTCACTCTGCAGGTGACACCAGCAACTGCTCATATTTCAGAGCTCTTCATCTTTCCCAGTGCTACTAACACAGCAGTATTGCTGACACCAAACCATAAACTTGGCTAAAGCAGAGTATCACAGGGTTTGTAAGATGAATAGCGATAGACTCGTGGAGTTAGGAGCTGCATGGGATCACGGGATTTCAAGCTTTGTTCAGTGACCATGAGAGTTGCTGGCCTGCTTTTTGAACAAACGTTAAAGCTTGTTGCATTACAATGAGACTCCAGAAGCTAGGCTTTGCTAAAGTACCAAAATGCAACCATGAGTGCTGGTGATGCACGGGGTGTTGCTTTGTGGCTGTCCTTCCATGGCCAGCAGTTCTGAACAGGGAAAGATAACACTGATGCTTGAAAAGGAGACACCCAAAAGTTTTGTCTCCAAGGAGCAGAGATGAAGAATAGGAGTGCTTACTTTGTCATAAGATCTCCTGAATCTCAAACAGCACCAGCAGAGCAAGGTAGAGAGTTACATCAACCTGAATTGTACTACAAGGCTTGTAATGTTTGTTGGTGACTGCTGGCTATTATACACCAACTCCAGTCGATTTGATAAAGATGGAGCATCTCATTGTAAAGACAGTTTGGAAACAAGGTCTGAGTGCAACAGTACTAAGGCAAAATTCCACTGTGGCCAGGTGCAAATCCCACGCTGTAATGTCAATCTCATCACTTTTAAGCCTGGACCCTTTGTATGTGGTGGTCACTGCTGAAATGGTGAGCTAGCCCATTCTAGAGACACTGCTGTAGGAAACTGCCCCTTTACAGAGGCACAACCACCACCCTTTCCTAACCAAAGGAATTTCCCGCTCCATGGCAATGCACAGTAAAACACTGAAACACACACACAATATCTAAAAAGGAAACAAAATAAAAAGTGATATTTTAACAGAAAGGAGTGAGAGATCAAGTCACACAATTCCAGGTACAGGATGCAGCTGATGGAGGTTAGCAGCTTATCAGCTGCTAATGGGTTGCTAAGTAGTGAAGGACACCGCAGCACAACCACTTAGAAATCCAGACAAACAAAATCTTTTCTTTCTTTTTTTTTTTTTTAAGACAGAAAAAAACAAACCAAATGCCAGTGCTTTAAAGCAAAACACTAGAATGACTGCACTTACCACCTGGTAATGGGTTAAAGAGCAGAAAGAGAGGTTCCAGAAGCAGAAGGAAGGAGAAAAAAAAAAAAAGGAGGAGAAGGAGAAGAAGAAATTAATGTTACACATGCGGAAAAATAAAGAGAAGATTTTTCAAAGAAAAGCTCAGAGATTTCTACACCTGGTCAAAAGAAAGCTAGCTTTTCTTTGCCTACATAGCATGAGATTATTTCTTCTTGCAAGGCATCTTAGCCAATTTGTCAATGAAAAACAGAACTGGTGAGTTTTTGGAGCTTTAGGGTTTTCTACCCAGAGACGTATTTTGGATTTTTTTTTTTTTTTTCATTAAACAAAATAGACAAAATAAGATTATTTTGGTACAAAGTTGCATAGTTTGTGCTCTGCTACAGTGCTGCTTTTGCTGTTGCAGTAAATGCTTTGATGAAAATATTTCCTTGGCTCCAACCATTTCAGGTGAAGGATGAATGCTCTGTGAGACCCTCCCAGGAGCCCCACTGTTATCGTGCCATGTGCAGAGACACTCTGCCTACCCATGTTGCTGGTAGCCATGTGGGTGGGAATGGACCCAGTGGCCTGTGTAACACTGGTCATAGGCTACCTGTTCCCCAAAGGTTGAGGCCACAGCAGCTGTAGCTAGCTTGGGGTAGGCCACAGTGCACATCTGGAAGGGATGCTCTTGCAGAGACCAGTGATTCCCTTCACTGACTGCTGTGTTCAAATGTTGCCATTGTCATGAAGGCAGTATCTGTGCTGTAATGGTGGGGAGGGTCTCCCAGAGTGACTGTCAGGATGGTGAAGCTGCATCTTTACCAGCATGTAGTGTCCTCTTCCCACTCCCACAGAAAAAGGCTCCTCTCAAAGGTGATTATAAACCAGTATGCAAAAAAAAAAAGAGCTAGGTTATGACCCACCCTCCCTTCATTAACAAGCTAAGGAAGAGAAACTCAGGGCAAGCCTCTGCAGACACACAACAAATCGTTACCAGCTGGAGGCAGAAGAGGACTCTGATGAAACAGCCTGGAAATCATAGGCTTGTGGGGCAGAAAAAGGGTGCACAAGCTGCTATAACAAACCATCCCCCCATGCCCCCTCCGTCTTCACACAAGTCTAAGCTCTCAGAGGGGGTTATGAAAGAAGGCACTTCAGCGACCCCAGACTTGAGAAGCCCCTCTACCCCTGGAAAGGGGGCACAGCCATGCTCTACCCCTGCACCTTAAGGCTAGAGAGCAGGGAGGAGACCTGGGCGTTCCACAGCACTGAACGGGGTGCACAGTCAATGCATCCTCCCAGATGTATGCTATGGCAGGGGTCTCCAAGGATACACAATGTCCCAGTGCTGCCTTCCATGCCCAGTTCCATCTACCCCCTGCAAGTATTTTTCCTCCCATTCTACTCTGCTCTCTATACTCTGATTAACCTTTTAAGAAGAAATACAACCTATGTCACCTGAAAGAGACTCTAAAAGTTGGTGAGAGATCTTACAGCCCCTTCTGTTTTCCAATCACATCTTTGGGCTCTGAGCTCTATTCAAACTGTTCTTTGTCCAGAAGCCTCTTTGATATGAAAATGTCCAGTGGCTGTTATGTCTTGGGGAAAAGGAAGAGCGGGGACTTACTTCATGATTTGGGAAGAAAAGATCAAATCTAGACCTATATGAAATCACTGAGTCCCTTGTAGCAGTTTCTGGCACAAGGGGAGCCTCAGGTATCTGCGCCACAAGAAAGATCACCACAATTGCTGCTGCTGTTTGCCAACCCCCCAAGGACTGATGGTGAAGACCTCTCCATGAGAGCTCCTGGGACAGGGCTGATGCCTGCATCAGATCCTGGGAAGAAAGCTGTGTGTCTGTGCCTGTGTAAGATAACTGATGGCAGCAGCAGAGATGCCTTTGGCTTGAGTGTGGAGTGACACTGAAAGAACTGTCCATGGGTCTGGGCCTGGCACCCAAAATTCCCCCTGGAGCTGGTCAGAGTACTCTCTGCCAACCTATCTCAAATTTTCCATCAACACATCCTGTTTAAGGGGACAGACCTCTATACTGGGAAGGCAAAAACAAAAGATGCCCCTCCAAGTGCTACTTACATGGCCGTGAAGGTCTGTGTTTAGCAGCATCAGGGCGCAGGTGAGCGTATGAATCCCATCTGAAACACACAACAGTCACACGGTTGTGATTATTACTCCCCTTCTCAGGCAGCTTCGGGGTTTGCTCTTGGCAGACCATTGCAAAATCAAGGCTAGTTGCTATGTCTGGGGATGTTAAAGAATATCTATTACCTTCAACTGTGTAAGGTAATTTAAAAAAAATATATAAATATATATCCTCTTTTCCCTCAAACTTTAAATTTTCCTGAAATGATCACCAAGGAAGTGGCTTTAAAGCAGTTTTGTCAATGGTTTCTGAAGACCGGACTTTCTGCTGAGCCTTCCTCCACATCCATTTTGTGCTGGTGCCATTGTAGAAAGGGGCAGAGACCCTGGCAAACAGAGCTAGTTTACTCCAAGTTGATCACAGTCACCTCAGGGATTCATCCTGAGGTCTTTAGCCATCATTCCCGGGCAGCTTATAAGCTCTTGAGTTCTTCAACAAACATCATTACTACAAATAAGTGCAGTATTTTTGGCTCTCTGACTTAATAAACTCATATGAAGTTTCCCTTCACCCTTTTCTGTACCAGGTGGCCTGGTGGCCTGCTGCTATTTCAAAACCATGCTGTGTCCTGAAGCTGTTCAAGGTCAAGAGACTAGTCTCCATGCACCACCTCACAACAGTGAGATGCAAATGCATTCCGGCACATCAACTGGTCCTTGAAGGACCTCGCAAAAGCTGAGCATCAGGGAGGGAGGCAGGGGCAGAAATACTACAGCCTTGGTCTTTGGCCCTGCTCTTGGCATGACTTGGTGTCATGGTGGGCCAAGCCAGACATGACACGATGCTCCTGGCTTATTTCCCTTGTGCATCGTGCTCTGTGAATTGGTGTCCTCGGGAAAGGCTGTGACTTACCTCCAGGCCTGGCTGGGGAAGTGGCACTGCTCTCTTCTTGTGGGGGTAGATGTACAGCCACAGAGTGCCAGCTGTGGCCTGTCCCCATCTGGGTCAGCCACTGAACTAAAGCACCATTTGTGTGAAGTACAGTCCCTGAGCAACCCATGCCCAAGGCCAAGCTCTAATTACTGCCAGCCAAAGGTGACCAAACGCACGAGCCCAGGGTGAAGGCAACTGAGCACATGAGCTTCTCCCTTTCCTGGAAAAACCATGGTCTGAGAAAGGAAGAGTTTCTTGTGGGAACATCACATATTTCTCTCTTAGGGCTGACAAACCAGAGGACACGCTGTGAAGGACATCCTTCTTCAAGAGAGAAGCACTTCTCAAGAAAGATGTTCCCTTCACTTTTACATGAAGCAGCTTTGGGCTTAGGACAATGTGCCTTCCCAGTGTGTGGTTTTGAGTCTCTGTGGGAGGTTCTGGGCTGACATCTTCACCTGACTTCAGTGGTATCACTTTGGTCAGGCAAATTATGTCTCTCATGGCCCCAAGGTGGAGCTAGTGTCCCAAAACCTGCTATTCTCTTGCTGTTGTTTGGCTCAGTTGCATTCACTTTTTCTTTCAGCTCTTACAATGTCACAACACAACCATGTAGTTCTTCCATGTCTGGGCTTCATCAGTACAGGAAAGCACTAATAATGTGTCCAAGATTCCACACTCTGGGAGAAAAAAACCAGCCACCCCACTCAGTGGTCAGCAAGTCAGAGCTTCTGCCATCCTCATTTGCAGCATTCCAGCATGTAAGGCTGAAGTGACCCTCAGCTGCTCCTCCATCAGTGGAGGAGTTACTGAATCAGTATATAGCAACGCCCTGAAATGTCTTAGAGGGCTGTTAAGACCTTCTCAGACCCCTGATCATCTCCAGGACAAACTGCCTTGATTCTCTCACACCTCTATGCCAACAGACAATCACAGACAGAGGTGTTCTTTATAGAAATCTATATAATCACAGTCGCCCAAATTTAATCTCGGTGGAACATCCTTTGCAAGTTTAGGCTGGATGCAACAAGAAGGAATTGCTTCCTGAAGAAAGAGCAATAGATTTCTCAAATCACCATGCATCTTGTGCATGCTTTTGCAGTATCTGCAAGAAGAAGCTACTTTGCTCCCCTCTATTGCATCGGCTTCATGTAGACCTTGGATTACAAATGCATTTTTCAAGCCCCATTCAATTCCAGCACTGAGCCCAGATCTGTCCTGCTTGGGACTCGCATAGTTTACATTTGGTCTGCAGAAAGTGGTCCTGCCCAGCCTTGCGAGTATGCTGCCACCATCACAGGTGATGCTCTGACCCTAAATGTCAGTGGTCGTGACCGCAGCAGCAGCAGCTGGAATGTGTTTCAGATCCAGTTTTCCTTATTCTTAATAGTTTTGTACTGTACAGGAGCATAACATTATCAAAACAGGTCCTACCAGCAGCACTGACATCTCCACTGAGGACCACGTGGTTATGGAAGTGTTTAACTTTCTGGTTTCGTTGTGTTGGCATTTGCAGACACCCTCTCACAGAGTGTTCAGAACCAGGGTCTAATTTCACTTCTGAGCAGTTGTCTCGCTGAGGCTCCATCAGCAGCCTTGTAAGCCATGGTGCCACATGGCAAAGTTTGTGTTTCGTTTGACTAGTCACTGCCCTCCAAACACCCTGTCCTGGTTTGAGCTAGAACAGAACCAATACTGTTCAGCGATTTTACTTTCCAGGTCAGTCTTTTCTGACTAACTGCACTTTCTGAAGTTAACGGCAGATTTTCACAGCCAGGGTCTGCTTCTAGCAGTGATAACACTCCGTGTTTAGAGTTCCTACCAAGGCCTGGCCTGGCCATGTGATGTCCCCCATCCCTCCCAGGGCACTACACTCAGCCCCTCAGATCCTGGTCTGGCTCTGTTGGTGGGTTCTATAGAGCATGCGGTGTCCCCCGTCCCACCCAGGGCAAGGCTCACAGAGAAAGGGAGAAGCTGTGGCCTTGCCTGCCCAGTGGGTGCTATTCTGGCCCGGCTGCGGATGGGTGGTTTTACACTCGGGCTCTGTGACGTGCGCACTGGTG
>WUAM01000431.1:27010337-27032424 GCA_024336885.1 Actenoides hombroni
CACTGGTGAGCGTGCAGTGGACACCAGAGCCAGGGAAAGCAGGCGGTACCTTCAGAGGTGCTCTCTTCTGGGTTGCACTGGCAGTACCGCCGGGAGAAATGGATCAGCACCCGCTCCCGCTCCTGCGTCTCTCCCATCAGCGGGAACGCTTTCAAGAACGTCCTGCAAAGAGAAAGTGATATTGAAAGATGTCACGGATCAATCTGCTGGGCAGCACCCATGCTAAGGAGGGAGGTGGAAAGGGGGTCCTCAGAGCAGCTAGGAAGGCCTTTGTCCTCCCCCCCCAGGTTCTGCACCTCTGGGCCCCTGCAGGTGCAACGTAAAGGGTGTCTATGGAACCAGCTCTGAGCTGTGTAGGGAAACATACTGTCAGCTGAGATCTGACCCACCTCCGGCTTGATGGCAACAGGATGGGTTGTCCGTCCCAAGGGAAGAAGTTGCTCCCACTTGCTCTGATTTTGTACAGGGTGGGATTCCTGGGAAAGCTGCTCTCCACCATGGGGAAGCAGGTTGTGGGCCCTCCTGTCAAAGGTCACTTTTGGTGGCAGTACCTTGTGCTAAACGTGATGCCAAAGCAGAGCTTAAATGACAAGCTGGAGCTCCCCCCAGTCCCTGCTCCTATCACATGGACAGCCTCCATGGAGTCGGGAAGCCTGGAGGAGAAACCCACCGCGCTGCTCCGCTCTGTCCAGCCCAGGCCCTACGCGGGAGTGCCAGAGACCAGCTCACCTGAGTGCTTTGTCAAGGGTCAGGCCAGTGAAGTCAAAGAAGCTGAGATACTCCTCTGCTACCAACTTGCTAAATTCGTTACTGTAATTAAAGAGGGAGTAGTCAGCCCTTTCATCAGGGAAGAAGACACTGTCTACAAGAGGAACAGCAGATTTCTGCCTCCTGGCCAGCCCAGCTCCCAGCAAGACACTGCAGATGTGATCCCAGACCCAGGGGCAATTTCTCCTAGCTTGAAATGCTGCTGGAAGATCTTCAAAGGGCCCTAATGTGTCCACAGCCTATCGCTGTGGCAGCCAGCCCTAGACACCTGAGAAGGAGAGATGCCTGCCCTCACTGCACCCTTCTGCTGTGCTTCTGTCCAGGCAGAGCCTCCTCCCAAACCAGCCAGGAGGAGGAGGCCATAAGGATGTCCTGTGGTCATCAACACCTTCTCTCTTACATAGTACTCTCCCATTGCTGGATGTGTCCCCTCCTCCTGCTGCACTATTCCTGCTCTCAGCTTCATGCTAGCTCCCATCCCATCCTCTCACCACAGCACCTTGCTCACACATCAGATGGATTCCACTGGGAACTGAAGCAGGAGAGCTCAGCTGAACTTCTGGCCGTGCTCATCCCTGAATGCTTCTCCAGAAACCATTCCCCTACCATGTTTTTGGAGACATGTTGCCTTTAAAGCCAGAATGGGTGCTGATAAGTTCCTCTATCTACATAACTTGGTGGATGTGCAAGAATAACCAGTGAATGCTGGCAAGAACTGGGGATGATCTCAATAAGCTCAGCCTTTCCCATATACAATTCCTGTTACTTCTCCCCACAAAATGAAAAGCATATTGCTAAGCACTGCACATCCAGTTTCACACTTGGACATGTTACAGGCAGAACTCATTGCTTTTCCAACAGTATTGTTTCATCTTCTGCTGTCAGGTGGATGCTGTAAAGACTCTGTCATGGATGATGTTCAGAAGCACAGCACACAGCAGGATCAGGCAGAGCAGCGTGACAGCTCCAGAAGAGATGTCCAGGCTGAGTTTTGAGAGGCAGGACATAAGTATTGGTGCTGGATTTTGTGCAGGAGACTGTTTCAAAGCCACAAGGCCACACAGTCACAAGCCAGTCTTATAATTTGGGCTTCCTAGCTCTGCGAAAGAACATGAACTCATGGGCCCATGGCCCCCTGGGTTAGTCTGCCTGAAGCAGTGCCCCAGTAATGGCCATGCAGATTCCTGCCAGCATCCCATGGATACTTCTCCACTTGTCCTGGAACCACAGCAAGCAGGGTGATGTGAGATGGAGAAGATAACCATATATTTGTAAAAGGAGATGCCACCTCTTCTTTACCCCTGTGCCAAAGAACAAGCAGAACCAATCAAGCCCCAGGCCTCATCTGGGATCCTTTCAGCTCTAAGTCTGCAGAAGACTTCATGCATTGGCTGTGCCAGTGCTGGGAAACAGCCAGCGTTCTTCCTTCTACATGTCAGGTTTCACCTCAAACATCTCAGAAGAAAAATCAGCTTTCTTCTGTTTGGGCAACTATTTACCAGGTCTCCTGGGAACCTGCTTGGGCACTCTGGACGCAAAGCAACAACTGCTATGGACTGCAGCATTGCAGTGATCAACAAACAGGAGAGAACAGTGTCTGTCTGACTCCCTTCACTTAACCTCAAGGCTTGAAGGACTGTTCTTGCCCAAGGCTCCCTAAAGCCGAAAGACTTGGTATGCCGATAGCCCAGCATAGATATTGGGCGAGCTGAACTGGTCTTGAGATGTCTCCATGGCTTACACTGGGAGCTACACTCTATTTTACATTCCTAACTAGATTTATAGTCAGGCAGGACAAAATTGAGTGGGAGCTCCTCTTCCCTCCACTCTCCCATCAGGGCAGACCAGGAACAGGCAAAACTTGCTGCCCGACCCTCAGCTTACTGGGCCTTGCTGAAGGCCAGGAGTCCATAAGGAATTTGTGACCCCCAGGTCAAGTGGTCTGTGCCAGCTGTTGTGGTGCCAACAGACCCCAGTCTGGGTGCCCACGACACATTTGTGTGTGCCTAACTTGGTCCCTCTCTGCTTGGGAAAGCTCCAGACAGTGACTGCCAGCTCTGCCAAGGGAAACAGGCAGTGCTGAGGGACACCTGAAGGCAGCCAGAACCCAGAAAGCAACAACCTCCTATGTCTAGCCAGGGGCTCAGTGACATTGATGGGGGCCTTCTCCCTGAGCTACAGAGCCAGGTAACACTGGCCAGGGCAAGACAATGGCCTACACTAAGGTGAGCTTAGATGTTTGCTTTGGTTTTCTCATTCAAGAATTGTCCTCCACTCTATCTCTGTGCTTATCCCAGCCTCTCCTACAGGAATGGGTGACACTTCCACCATGAAGCTCAGACATGACAGAGACTTGTTCTCGTTCCCCACAAGAACAGCAAGGCACTGGTGAAGCTGCCTCTTGAGTACTGTGTTCAGTTTTGGGTACCTCAGTACAAAAAAACATTGAGGTACTGGAGTGGGTCCAGAGAAGGGCAATGAAGCTGGTGAAAGAGCTAAGAAGCTTTAAAATGAGATTTTACTTCTTGCAGAACCCTCCTCACCACCACACCTCCTACATGGAGCTGGTCTTAAAGCATCACTTAAACTTACCCTCCTCCCTCCACTATAGATTGGTCTTATACTGTCTTAAGTGAGCAAAATCAACTTAAAACACACGGATCCTCATCCTTCCTTTCCTGCTCTTCAAATCCTCCTGTTTAGTCCAAGAGCCTGCAGCTCTATTCAGGTCTTGTGCTGGGAAATGATTCAGATGTCAAAAACCCAGCTGATCAAATCAAAAGTTTTCTTTTAAAGGTTGCGTCAACTCAATTCCCAAACATGGGTCACCAAACAGCTTTTCAAGGGGTAAGCATTGCAGGTATGAGTGAGGATTGCAATAACTATCCAAGGGACACACTCAAATGCACCCCTAGGGACTCATTGCTTAAAACTTCCCCCACTTAGTTTTCAAGGAAGGAGAAAGCCATTAGACCTGAGGTGCAGCAACCAGCAGTGCACCTGCTACAAGAACCACAGCAAAGGAGAAGAGAGGGGGGATGCTGCCAGGTAATAGAAAGAGCTTCTCTAGGAGATCATTCGTGGACTCCTGTCCCACGACTAAGCTGGGAGTCATAGATGATCCTTGGTACTGAAAGCTTGGGTATTTACTGAGGGACAATTGTGTTCTGCTGGTCTGGACAGGAGTGAGAAATTTCAAGGACATAAAAAAACCCCAGCAACAAAGGTTATATATGACCCAGGAGAAGGATGATGGAGATTGGTGTCCTCACACCCACCGGCATCCTAAAATAATGTTACTGCTACACTCGTTACTGTTACTCTGTCTTTTAGAAATCTCTGTAACCCTCCCACTTTTGAATAAACACTTTTTATTTCCCTCCTGCTTTACTCAGGCAAATCTACCAGCCGAGGCACTTGGACCTCCAGGGTGTACCTGGCTCTCCATCAAACCCTTGATGCCATCTATACAGACTGGGTCAGGAGGCACTGCAGCAAGAAGATTTTGGGATGAAGACATGAAAAACCTGGGGACTGGCAGAGAGCCCAGTGCAGATCCAGGTCTGGATCCCAAACCCTTTAGCCTGCAGATTGCTTTAGGCGGGGAGGTCTTGCCAGGCCCTTACCAAATGCAGGAAGCTTTTGGTTCTGGTGGCCAGCAGCTTGTGGCAGTTAATGCCCAATGCACGCAGGCAACTTGCAAGATTCCGATTGTGAGGGCATTGGACCAGTTTCAAATAGAAAGATCTCCAACAGCCCCAAGCAAGCCCTTGTAACAGCAGCCGTGTCCCTTCCTGCCTTTGTCCTGTGTTCCCAACACGACCAGCGCTCCCCCAAACCCTCCCCACCACAGCTATGTTTCTGAAGGCCACATCTCTGTCAACCCCTTCGCAGGGCTGGCTGCAACTCAAAGCCCCACTTACTTCTTCCCAAGCTGGCGTGCCACGTCACAGCGCTTGAACCCTTCAAGGTTGTAGAGGCGCTTGGCCAGCCTCTTGGCAGCCTCACTATCTGCCCTGCAGCCGTTGGCCAAAGTGTCCGTGCTGCCCTGGTCAAGCTGTTCCGTGCTGCCCATGTCGGAGTCAGAGTCGGACAGCGCGTCTTTCAAGCTGGCATCACTACACAGAAGGAAGAAACAATTCAAGGAGCAGCAAAGCGACTTGATGAATGCAACAGAAAAGGCCACATTTTGATTTCTTTTTTGTCCTAATCAAAAGATATTAAAAAAAACAACAATACATTTGTGAACTGGACATTGGACAAACTCTCTTCCATTTCAGGTCAAATTAAATAGTACAATTTAGTTTCAAATTTGTAGAAAAAGATTGAAGAGAAGGTGACTTCTCCCTGAGGAACAAGGGTGTATCCATTCAACTCAAGCAGCCCCAACACCTTTTAAAGCTTCCTCTCTCTCCACTGGTATGGAAAGGGCTATCCAGCTCTCTCAGAGCTGTGGGCATTCAGGAAATCTTAGGGATAGATGGCGTGCTTTTCAGTTCTGATTATTTGCTGAGAAATAGAAACCACACTTGTACAAATCATGCCAATGGGACTGGCAGCAGACCTGCTGTCACTCCCACAGATAACACGCTGAGCAGACCCACTAGCACCATGTAGGTGGGTCCGAGTCCCTTTATTTTCTTGCCCAAGGCCAGTTACGGCACCTGTTCACACATTCTGAGGCACTGTCTCTCACTGAAGGCCTGATTGCTAGCTGGACACATGGCCTCGCTCCAGCTCTCCCATGACCTGGCTGCTCATTACCTGGCTTCCTCACACAAGGAAGTGACCTGCAGATGAGCTGCTGTCTCCCAGGGACAATGGATTTGGTCTGAGCTGGTCCAGAGGATGAAGCCTCTGCTATCTCCTCACTGCCTTCAGAAGAACCTCTGGGGAGGCCTCTACAGGGGCGCCCAGTGCTCTGAGAGACCTTGAGGTTCCCCTGTGCTTCAGAGCACATTTTGGGAGAGTGCCTGACTGGTTCCAAGCTGTGAAGGGCTTTTGCAGATGTTAGATGGACAAGGCAGTGGTCTACCTAGGGGACCCCCAGCTTTGCCTGTTGTAAGGACAGGCTTCGTGAGCAGCCAGATGAATGGTGGGTGATGCTCTACAGAGAACAAGTGAACACAAGGTGCTGAGCCTTGGCTTTTCTTGGGCTCGTAGGGCTCTTAGAGGACGCTGCAGCTGACCTGCAGTCTAGAGCCCTGGGTTTGAAAACAAGCAGGAATTGGACACAGGCCTGCAGGGGACTAGCTAGCTTAATGCCATGAGACCTTGGTCCCCAGCTGTAGACCTAACCTACAGCTTTTACTCTTGTTGTTTGGCCTCACCACCATGACAGCACATGAGAGGAAGTACAAAGGGAAAAAACGTAGCTCCATCTCTATCATGTCCTCTGAGCCTTCCTCTTGGACTGGGACCCTATAAGACAAGGAGCCCTTGCCCATGGAATTCCCAGCCTGCCTTACCTGATGGAGTTAATGATCTTGGTGGCATCTTCCTCTGACCCTTCCATGTGAAATCCATTTGGGATACTCTTCAAGGACAACCGACTCAGCACATTCTCTGACCTGCTGCTGGTAATTGAGTGCCTAAGAGGGCTCCCAAAATCTCCTTCTGCTGGCTTTGCTGCTGCCTGCTCTTGCTTATCAGCAGCCATGTGGTGAAGGGCTTCTCTCTGCTGGGCTACCAGTTTCTGCTCCAAGAGCTCTGGGCTTTCCTTGACCCTTTGCTGGATCAGTGGGGTGAGAGGGGCCTCAAAACTGACACAGCTGTCTGTCTCATCTGTGAGAGAGAGGACGTCCAAAGAGTCCAAGCTGCTGTAGTATGTACCCTTCATAAGGTCAGACTCAACAATCTTCTCAAAGGTCGAGCTGAACCCATCCCTGATGTCTTTGAATTGAAAATGTTCCTTGTCATCCTCACTGCAGCTCAGCTTGGCATCTCCAGAAGCAAACCTGGACCAAAAGAGGAAATGCAGAAAATACTGTCAAGGTAATTGCTTGCACTGTTGCACTCGGAGCTGGGAGGCAAGAGAGGAGGCAGAAATGGATGTTGTAATTACAGGCCCTTGGGACCTTTCTGCGGCATAACCTGCTTGGTTCCCAATTTTATTACAAGCTTCTAGAGCTGAAAAAGGCACAGTTTTATGATGAGCAATCGCAGGGGCCCAGACAACCCTTAATTTGGTCATGCTTCAGTAAAAAGCCAGACCTCTGAACTGGAGATGTTTGCACCTGACACCTGCTACTGGATCCACTGCCAGAATAGATTTAATCTGCAGGTTATCCCTCCCTCCAAGTGCTCCAATTATGGCTACTTCAAAAGCATGAAAATCCTTAAGATCAAGGCCACTTCATCTAACTTTGGATGTTGGCAGCAAATGTCCTTGAGCCCTTTTATAGCAGGGAAAAAGCAGAAGCTTTTAGGGAGCGATTCATGTGCTGTAACTTAAGCCTTTTTTCTTAGACAAGGCACCCTAGAAGTGCAAGGCACCCTGCAAATAGTTTTCTCTCCACTGAGAGGGATGTAAAAGGTGATGGGCACACACACAAACAGGCAGGGGAGGCTCCATGCTGCCTTCCAGCTAGCCTGGGGGATTTCAGCACAGCATTACAGGCTGTGAAATGCAGGAACCTACAAGCCCAGCTTCCAGATAAGCATGCATGACTCTCAGCAATCTCAGCTCTCTTTGGCTTTGAATGCAGGGGCATTTGTTCCAGTGTACATCTCAATATGAAACCACACTGAGAGAATTAGTCCGAGTCAAATCCAGCAACATGTGCTGTGCTGGGAGCCCTGGAGAGCTGAGAGGGGTCAGTGCCTCACGGAACAGACCAGGCTGCGAAGTCCTTCCTGAAGGGGTGAAGTTGATAGCCCAGCTCAAGTGCACCTACACCAATGCCTGGGCTACAAACAGGGAGAGCTGGAAGCCACTGTGCAGCAGGACAGCTATGATGTAGTCACCATCACAAAGATATGGTGGCATGACTCTCGTGACTGGAGTGCTGCAATGGATGGCTACAAGCTCTTCAGAAAGGACAGAGAGGGAAGGAGAGGTGGTGGGGTGGCTCTATATGTTAGGGAATGTGTTGACTGTACAGAGCTTGATGATAGTGATGATAAGGTTGAGTGTTTATGGGTAAGGATGAGGGAGAAGCCCAATAAGGCAGATATCCTGTTGGGAGTCTGTTATAGACCACCCAGTCAGGATGAGGAAGCAGACAGGAGCCCTCATCCTCAAGGACTGCTTGTCTTTACAAATCTATCCATCCCTGCAGGGTGAGCTGTAGTGTCTGGCTACAACTTTGTGTAGAGAAAAGATCTCCTTCCACAAAGCAGAAGGAACTTAAAAAACTTCATCTTCTTGTGACAGGAAGGACTTTACAGCCTTAATTACACCTAGTGGTCGGAATCACAGACCTGCCTTGGCAGCTCATCCCATTGCTAAACCTCTTACAACAGCTCCCATCCCAGTGTACTTCCATGTCACCTCCTTTACAGAGAGTCTGTATCCTCCCCACACCAAGGGAAAACCCTAGATATTTATGGTTTCCCCAGGTCCTCCAAGAGAGCCATCACACTGGCCCCCATCCTGCATCACTTCACTCCCATCACCACCAGCATGTCTGTGCAGGAGCACCCATGCAGGAGGGCATGCCCTGGCCCACCTCCATGAGGTCTGGTACACAGCACGTGTTTCCAGAGGTGGTATGCACTGCAGCTCTGCCTGTAGGTATTCTCCTTGGTCCTCCTGGGTATCAAGTCTATCAAGAGCCATCAAGCCCTGCCACCTCCTGGATATTACTTAGCAGGTCCCAAACCAGACAGCTCCCACTCTCACCACTCTGAACAGAATGATTTCCATTAACTGCTCACACCACAGAGCTTCTATTTTCCAGACCTTTACTTATCCCATGAGCCCAAAGTCATTCAGCAGGCAACAAAGTGAGAAAGTCTGTGTCCCTCCAAATGCTTCAGCAAAGACTGCATGGGACAGACCACAGAGACCAGGGCAGAAGCCATAGTCCTGGATGGGTCAGTGCACATCACACCTCTTCTTGTGTGGTCTCAGAGAAGACGGAGGACAAAGAGACTTTCTACAACTTACACCAGCACAGGAGCACCATCTTCATCTAATTCAAGCAAAGCCAGGCTAAGGTGGGAGACAGGGAAAAGACCTGGCTCATGTCAATGAACCTGATATAGCCTCCCCACAGACAACTGTCTCGTACTTATTACACAGTGGGGAAGGCTTTACCTAAATAAGGAGCTGTATATTTATTTGCATTGTAATCACAAGGTTTTGTAAGTGTATGTAATTGCCTGTGCTGCTTTTCCCAGTCATCTTGGAAATGCTGTTTTATTGCTTACGGCGAGGCCCGCAGAGCACTGCACTTGGTTATTATTGCAGCTGAACTGTACTGGTTTTTTATGCACTGAGTTGTTTACATTTCACTTCTCACTGGTTAATTAGTTGTAATAAAGTACAACCTAGCTTCCTGGGCTGGTGGAGTGGGGAGTCCTGTCAGAGGAAGACATGATGGAAATCAGGATTTCCTTGCCTATGCACTGCAGGCTTCCCACAAAGTTTTAATGAAACTTTCTTTAATGGAATTTGAATCGCTCAATGGCTGTATGTTGGCAAGGGAGGAAATGTGTGGGCAAAGGCAGCAGTCCCAAACCTGCACGTACTAAGTGCATCCACAAGCCAAAGGTGGGGATTCCTCTATGAAAAAAAATTGACCTTTTTTGCATGAGTTCATGGGGCCGAAAGCAGATAATGTAGTTCACTGGTGAATTTGATTCACCAGTTTGAGTGCAGAGCTGCAACTTTCCTGAGATCATCAGGGCTAGAGATCATCAGGGCTAATGCTGGGGGCTTTTGGGAAGGTGAAAGACCTCTAGGTCTAGCCACAATGCCAGGAAAATGGGGCTTTGACAAATGGTATGCTGGCATGCCAATGGGTGCCACGGGATAAACTAGAAAGGGGGTAAAAGAGATTCAGTTAATGCCAACTGCAGCACAAGCACTAAAGCTTTGGCTTTATTTTGTTAATTTTCCTAGCAAACATTTCCTGCACAGACACAGAAATCTACCTTCAGCTGGGCAATCATGGGTTCTTTCTCCAGCTCCACCATGGAGTTGATCACCTTGGATGACTTTTTCCCCTTTAATTCTCCATTGATTCAGTGGGAAGAGCAAGACCTTCTTGTAAAGTACTTGAAGATCCAGGGACAAAATGCATCATATGAGCACCAATATGGGGGTGATGACAACTGATTTGTTCCCCAGCAATGAATAGTTGGCTGCTTATTGGTAAAATATTAGCACAGAGACACGGAAACCCCAGGTTCTCCTATACCCAGAATAAATCATAACAGAAACAACAACATTCCGAAGGAGAGTAACGAACGAACTGGGGAAGTTGAGAGATAATGCAGGATGACAGTGACTTCCCAGTGCCTCAGTCCATCTGTCAGCTTTGTTACTCCTGACCCACATTGATCAGAGAGAGCTAGACAGTCAGGAAAGACCAGCTCCATGCTGTGTTTGGCCCAGGCACATGTTTCTGCCATTTAGCCTAAAGATAGGTGGTCAAAGTATTAAGGAACTCCATCACAGTGAGCTAACCCGATCCCGTGGCAATAAGTGGTTTCCCAGATTTCAGCTGTGTCCCTGAAGTTTTCCAGCTGCCCTTCTGATATGACAGTGTGTGACTTGCCCCTTCTGCATTCAGCTTCCCAAAAGACTTATTTGCTATCCAAGTGAATATGTTCAGAGCGTAAGATCATGGGCTGCACATGCAGATCCCAGTCAGGTTGCATCAGCTCCAAATCCTCAGCCTGACACTTCTCCAAATTCATGTGCTAATACCTTAAAATAATTGCAGTTCCAGTGACTGTCACTGACCACCCTTAGCTTTCTCTTGAATTCAGAATCTCTACCATGGACCCACATACCAAGTAGGTATCATTCCCTTGCAACCTGAGAGACTTGCAGACATCCAAGACCTGACTGCATATGGGGCTCATGGGACCTGCCTGGGGGTGAACTCTTCTAGCTCTGTGGACACCAGCAGCCTGCCTCGGACACTCTTACTTTAATACCTTCAGTAGTGCTTGTTGAAACAGTGCTGCTTCTTCATGCTGGGGACCTTGGCTAAAACAAACCACCAGCTTTTTATAGGGGAGCCTGTTCAACGCTAGAGATGCAATGAATTAAGGACACCTGTCTTCAGACCCACACGCTCTGTGTCTTCCCAGCTCTGCTGACACTCCTGCCTACGCTCCAGACAGAGCTCTGAACAAATGTCTCAGCCTGAAGCCTGCACTGGACTAAAACCAGGAGGTGATTCACTGACCCCTCTTGACCACCCTGACCCTTTCAGACCAGAGATGGCCACTCTCAAAGAGTTGAGATTAATGGCTCAATGTCCAAATGGAGAACTGTAACAAGTGGAGTCCCTCAGGGATCAGTACTGGGATCAGTGCTGTTTAACATCTTTTGTCAGTGACATGGACAGTGGGCTCAAGGCACCCTCAGCAAGCTTGCTGATGGCACCAAGCTGTGTGGCGTGATTGACACACTGGAGGGACAGGATCCATCCAGAGGAACCTTGACTGGCTGGAGAGGTTTGCCCAGGCCAACCTCATGAAGTTCAACAAGGCCAAGTGCAAGGTCTGCACCTGGGGCAGGGCAATCTCAAGCACAGATACAAGCTGGGTGACAAATGGATTGAGAGCATGAGAGCAGCCCTGCAGAGAAGGACTTGGGGGTGCTGGCTGATGAAGTGCTGAACATGAGCCAGCACGTTGTGCTGGCAGCCCAAAAAGCTGCAAATATACCTTGGGCTGCATTGAAAGAAGTGTGGCCAGCAAGTCAAGGGAGGTGATTCTGCCCCTCAGCTCTTGTGAGACCCCAGATGGAGAACCGCATCCAGCTCTAGAGCCCCCAACACAGGAACGACATGGATCTGTTGGAGTGGGTCCAGAGGATGCCACAAAGATGTTCAGAGGGCTGAAGCACCTCCCCTACAAAGACAGGCTGGGAGAGTTGGGTCTGTTCATCCTGGAGAAGACTCCAGGAAGACGTTACAGTGGCCTTCCAGTATCTGAAGAGGGCCTACAGAAAAGCTGGGGAGGGACTTTTTATAAGGGCTTGTGGTAATAGGATGAGGGGCAATGGTTTGAAACTAGAGGAGGGTAGATTTAGATTGGACATTAGGAAGAAGTTCTTTACTATGAGGGTGGTGAGACACTGGAACGGGTTGCCCAGAGAAGTTGTGGATGCCTCATCCCTGGAAGTGTTTAAGACGAGGCTGGATGAGGCTTTGAGCAACCTGCTCTAGTGGGAGGTGTCCCTGCCCATGGCAGGGGAGTTGGAAGTCAATGATCTCTAAGGTCCCTTTCAACTCAAGCCATTCTAGGATTCTGTGATTCTATGATTCTCCTCTTAAGATGACTGTGTTCCCCTGTGACAACCTTCTCTGCTCTTCTCCAGTCCCCTCCTGCTTGCAGCTTCTCTCCCATGCTGGGGTAGGTATGTAGGCAGGGCCATAAGATTCACAGCAACTATCAGCCTCAGGTGGCTGTAATACAGACCCAAGGATGACTTTTGGTGATAAAGGGAAGCATCCATACTCCTCCTACAAGAATGGCATGGGAAACACTCCACCTCATAGAATCATAGAATATTAGGGGTTGGAAGGGACCTCTGGAGATCATCAAGTCCAACTCCCCTACCAGAGCAGATCACCCAGGGCAGGCCACACAGGAAAAGATCCAGGTGGGGTTTGAAAGAAGATTTTCCTCGTGTTGAGGTGGAACTTCCTGTGTTCCAGTTTGTGCTCATTGCCCCTGGTCCTGTCACAGGGCACCACTGAAAAGAGACTGGCCCCTTCTACCTGACATCCACCCCTCAGAGATTTGTAAATGTTAGTAAGATCCCCTCTCAGTCTTCTCCAGATTAAACATCCTAGTGATCAGTCATTTCCCCTCAGGTCCCAATCTGCAGAGCCTGGGGGAGGTCTAGGTACTTGCAGAGGCATTAAATCAGCTGTGGAGACTGCTCTGGTGTGAGTGTCCCCCAGCCTGGAGAGTTCTCCCATGAAGTCAGGCTGTCAGTACAGAGGACACAGACACTGAGGGGCATTGCACATACACTGGTTTGTCTCGGGCACTTGAGAATAGGATGACACTCATATCTCTTGTCTCCCACTGCTCTCCCTGTGCCACCCAGGCACTGGTAACACCTGCCACAAGTAGAGGGAGAAGCAAAGCCCAGTGCTTTTCCCTCTCTTACTAACGGCATGGTCCTTTGGATCCAAAACTGTAACCTGCTAGCTCCAGGGCTGCCAGAGAGAGCCACGCTGCCAGGGACTTCCAGGACTCACCAGCCTCTCAGACAAGCCCCACTCTCCATCATCCCAGGCTGTCATACTTGTCCTAAGTTATTTTAAGCCATTCTGCTGTAAGTGCTGCAGCTGAATCTTCAACTTTCGAGCAGGACACCCCCAAAGTGAGCACAGCCAGCACTCAGGAGATCCCCAAAGGCTCTCCTCCACTTTAGCGACTCTGTGAGCAAACGCTGCCTCTAATCACCACTTTCCTGCATTTGTAACAGGGAAGAGCAGTGAGTGAGAAGCCCAGAGAGAAGAAGAGCGAAAAGCCACAGTCGGCCATCGGAGCAGCTGCAGCTTTTTCGACTGACGAGCTACACACGGAGCGGAGTAACCCGAACCGCGAGGGCTGAGGAACACCCCACGTTCAGCCAGCACGGAGCTGACGTTCCGATGGTTGCGCACTCACCCGAGCTGCTCCTCCGGCTCGTCGGCGCTCAGAGCTCCCGTGGATCCCAGGACGCTGTGCCACCGCTCCCTGCTGAGCGGCTCTCCGGCTATCTGGTGCCCGGGGGAGCTGCTGTGCCCCGGCTCCGTGCCGCCGGCTCGCCGCTCCAGCTCCGCGTCCACCCCGTTGGCCAGCGCTGGCCCGGTGACGTCTGTCCCCAGTCCCCGCTCGCTCTGCCTCTCACCCGGCTCTGTCACCGCTTCCAGATGTTCGTCCCCCCGGCCCCCACGCTCCCCCTCCGCTCCCCGGGTGGGCTGGGAGCCGTCCCCGGGGCCGGCTCTCCCGCTGGCAAGCTCGGGCGGCTGGCTGGGCTGCTCCTCGTCCCCATCGCCGCAGGCCAGCGGGGCGGGCTGCGAGCCCGAGGAATGCAGCTCGCAGCCATCTGCGGCAGACCGTGGAAAGTGGCTGTGCTCGCTCATATTCCTCCGCTCGTCCCGGCGCTTACGGGCTGCTCCCCCACGCTCAGCTCAGGCTCGGTGCGACCTAGGACAAAGGAGAAAGCACGTCACGAGCACGCGTGCAGGTTATCTGGAAGGTAGGGGCTTGTCGATGGCAGCTCAGAAAGGGGGTGGTTTGAAGCAGAGCACGAGGAAATGCCCCCCACCCCTTTCGACCCCTCTGTGTAAAAGCAGGGGAGGACTATACTGGGGTTTGCTGCTTTTGCAAAGAGTAGTGCTGGTTACTCGGCACAGTGAGATCCAGAGAGGAAAATCCGCCACTGCGGTCCTGAGTTATCAGGGGCCCAGGAGCCCACCTTCTCCTGCCACTCCCATAACTCCCAGACAGCCCCAGCCTCAAGCACAGAGGACCTGTACCACCCGGGCTGTCGGTGTCCCAGCTCCAGCAGGCAGATGCCCAATGCCAGGGACAGGAACATGGCACGGCTGCTTTTCCCAGGTTGGCTACCAGGTTGCTATTCCCAAGTATTCCCTGCCCATCAGAAAGAGGAGAAATAGGGAAAATGGGTGTGATTTTTTTATCTATCTTTTTTTTTTTTTTTTTCACGCTTCTAGCATCTGTGATGCACCAACCTGTGTGATTCTCCCTGCTGACTTTGCATCTGCAGAGCTTCTTGCCTGCCAGAGTAACACTTCTCTTTGCCCAACACGCAAGTACAGCTGAAGGGTGTCAAGTTGGCAGCTAAGACTCTGGCAAAAGTGTCCTTGCTGAATATATCCTGGGATGGTCTCTCTTTCTGTAGCGCAAGGGAAGGATGCTGGATTGCACCAAATGAGACAAGTAGCACTTTGGTAAAAAGGCACCTCATTGGCAAACACGCCCATTGATGCAAAGTTTGCAAGTCTTACAAGCACCAACCATGGGCTGCAGCCTCACAGTGCCTTGTGAGCTTTTCTCCATTGTAACCCCTGCAGCTGCAATCAAGTGCCACCAGACATTATCTCTTCTGGAAGCAGGAGTTCCTGTGTGGCACTCAGGATGAGCCATGATAACAGCTGATTTTGTTTAAAAGCAGTGTCTGTCTTCACTCAGGCAGGAAGGGTGGGTAATCAAGTACAGCGGGCAGATAGGACCCCTGTGTTCTCCCCCTAATTCTCTTCCTAACTCACATCTCCAGCAGACCATTGAAACTCGCTGTCTCAGCTTCCTTCTCTGTAAACCATGGATTATACATCACCTCTGAGAAGTCAAGGTGCCCGGATGTCAGCAATGGGCTCTAGGTGATCTGACTTGCTGAGCTGCAGCTCTCGTTAGCACTAAAATCACTAATTGCTTGGCCAGTTAGGACTCTGATAGTTCTTTGTAACAAGAGGTGCTGGCCTTCAGCTGCCTTTGCTCTTACAACCCCTTACCTTGTGGAGGTGTCAGCATCCTCCTCCCTGCTGCTGACTCCTCTGTACCTGGGCAAGGATTCAACCCTAAACAACTCTTTATTGCCTGGCTACAGACAGATCCACACAGGTATGAGCAAGACAGAATCTGAGGGGACCCAAATCCCTGGCTGATTTTGCTCCAGTCTCACAGCCCAGGCAATTCTGGACCCAGGCTCTGGCCCACTCTCCATGCCCTGCACCCCACAGCTGGGACATGTGGTGAGCTGGGGAGTTCAGAGCTCCGCACGGGGTGGGTTTGAGGAGAAACACTCCTTAAGGGTTGCATAAGCCACAGTGATGAGATGGGGCAGGTCCCTCCTTGAGGCAGTGCTGGTGTTTTTACCTCTTCTCCACGTGCATCCATGTGCATCCCTCGCTGTCACAGAGTGCGCAACATCACCGCACCTATCGCACTAGGCGCAGCCAGGTGCTTCCGACCCCTGCCTGTAACAAGGGATCAGAGAAAGTGAGATCCAGGCCAAAGTGGAGAACCCCACTGATCTTCTGCCACCCTGCCACTGCTCCGTATCAGGCTGTTTCCCAGATCCACCCCATGGATTGTTCTCTGCAGAGAACCGTAAGTGGTCTTCCTTCTGCACACTCTGGTCCTCCCTGGTTTCAGCCATGGCAGTGCAACAGCCAAGTGCAGAAGTAATCCTTAGAAAGGGCTTCTGACTTCTTTCTTTATGAAGTCCCCCCTGAGCAGTTAAAGTGGAGCAAAGTGACTATGTGTTTGCAGGTTTCAGCAGAAACCTGAGGATGAGTCCACTGAATGTCTGATTTCCCTCACCAGATCCATACATAGAGGGAGATGCCTGTGTTACAGATGGAAACCCCTGCAGCAATCCTCTCCAGCCCCACCAACAAGCCAAGAGCCAGGTTACAGGTCTCTGAGCTAATTGCAAGAAAATATGAACTACTGAAATGATTGATGTAGCAGCATTTCCCTTGCAGAGTGTCTCGTACAGTGCTGACTGGCAGGGACAGTGATGCCTGTCCATGAGGTGGCCCTGGGCTGGAGGAGCATGTCTGGTCACCACAGATGGTGTGTCATCTACAGACAACTGCCTGAGTTAGCAGGTCAGGCTTGCTATAGAGCTGATGGAAACAGACAGACAGATAGGGCACCATTGCCTGAGTGAAGGCAATGCTCAAATCTTTGGAGGGACCTTTCCAGCAAAGCTTTGCTGACTTTTTTCTTAACATGAGATGAATAATATGGCTTTTTCGAGTCAAATTTTTTAAAACCAGCCGAAAAGTTTGGGCTGCAATTCCCCACCTCCCTGCCATGCATCCAAAAACTCCAGTAGGAACCAGACACCACCCCAGCTAAATTCCAGTCCAATAGCTAAAGCTTGGCACAGCTATAAGCAAATAGAAAACAGGAAGCTAAATGCGGTTAGGAGACGGGTCTGAGTAAGAAATGTTGGCAAACCTTAGTAAGTGTGATGTCCCATCCATCCCTCCTAATTTTAACCACCTTATAGTATTAATAAAAAAAAGAAAAAGTTTCTGTTATTATGCATGAACTACTGCATTATGTCTACTCTGCTTTACCCTCTGTGAAGTCTAACATCACTGGTCTGGAAGAAGGGCTGAGGAGTCAATAGTTAAACCCTTAGGCATGTTCTTCCTTGGCCTGATTTCCTGCTGCAGAAGAGGCACAGGGAAGCCCTTAGGAGGATGTATGCACAGACTGTTGCCAATCCAAGACCATTACCTCTCAGCTTCCAGTGTACTGGTCTGAGCGGAGTCAGGAGGAGAGATTTAACCCCCCAGCAGCCTCCTGACCCCTTTTGTATGTCTCCCGTTGGATCCATCATCCGTTGCACACACATATGGATGCGGGCTGTCATGTGCACCTGAAGTCTGCCGGCAAGCTGAGCACGTATCAACCATGCAGCCCAGCCAGCTTGTCCCACAGTAGCTGCAGAGGGTCTCTCCCCCTCTGCAACCCCATGAGACAGTCGCATGTGGCAGGGCTCATCTGTGAACTGCTACCTTCCTCAGCTCTGGGGAGGAGGTGCACGGGCAAAGGGAAAAGGATACAGGCTGTGATGTTACGACTTGGACTCAACGGAAGACAGCCAAGGGTGGAGCAGCTGGTTGCAGCTGTCCACATACGTCTCCAGCAAATAGCTGGAAGGTTACCGATGCTGGGCAGAGTCCAAAGATAGACTCTCAACGCCCTTCTGTTAGCTCTGAGAAAGCACCAAAGTAGAGCTCAGCCTCTGGCTCAAAGCAGCCACAGCTTCAACCAGGTCACTGGGAGAGGACACACTACAGCACTAGGGAACGGGGAGGGGGAAGGTGCTGGTATCAAGAGGTGCCCTTCTGGGACTCCTTTTCATTGCCCCGAGGTAGTGTACTGGCAGACAGGAGGCTGAGTTGGACTGCAAGCCGATATTCCCCATGTCCCTCCTTGTTTCTTTTTGTTTCTGCTTTGCACAGCGCTCTTTGGCAAAAGTAGGGATTGGAAGGTGATACCTGGGTTCCCACCAGTGGATTTTCACACAGCCATAACTCTTGCTCTTTCTGCAAGCTCAGACATCCTCTCAAGTGAATGCTGCTTCCCTAGGTCCTGTGGGTAGGGTGGGCATCCCTTGCATGTCCGCTGCTCCCAGAATCCCACAAATGTTACATGGGTTAAACATATAAAAAAAGGGGGCTGGCAAGAAAAGGGAATGATATGTCCCAGCCAGGACTGTTCACACCGATGGCTACTGTGGCCTGCTGAGTTGTTAAGCTGCAGTTCCGTGATTTGGACCAGACCAGCTCTGTAAGCCCCACATAAGCAGAAGAACATAGATTTATGCTGGCAAGAGGCTGTAGGGAAGTCTAAGGGAAGCCGAGGCATCCATGATCCAGTGCTAACCATAGGATAACTATAACTTTCCATCTCTTTCCGAGTGCTGGGGCTTGGTGCTTCCACTGCAAGATGGGAGAGAGGCAGAAGGGACCGAGGATCCCATCTCCTGTGGCCCTCTGATGCTGCCCTTTCTTGCAGGCCAGATCCAAGCAAACCAACTGCTATTAGCTTCATCAGAATCCTGGCAACACCAGCCCACCACTGCCATGTGCCCAGCACCACAGGATAGCAATGCAGGATGGCCACCAACCCCCTGCTCCAGCCCTGCTCTGCTCCCAGGGTCCTTCATGGCCTCTGGGCCATGACAAGATGGGGCAGGGCTGGTTACAAGGGAAGGAGATGTCCCGTCACTTAGTTTGGGATGATGGCTGGATTTACAGTGGGGCCAACAAAGCCAGGCTGGCATCCACTGCAGGAAAGCACCAGTCCTTAAGAGGCTGGGCAGAGATGCAGCAGCAAAGTTTGCCCTGATTATGTGAGGGGCTGGAAACCACACAGCAGCTCTTTCAGGGACTGGCTCTGGAAGTCTCCCAGCTTTTGTTGAAGCTGAATGGCTGGTGGGAAATGATTTATTTTTAATTTTCTTCCCTGCGTTAGGAACTGGAAAGGCTCCCACTTCAGTTTTGTGTAACCACTTGGCTGCTGCAACACAGGAAGGCTGGGAGAAGGATCCTGCTGCTTAGTCAAGCGTGAGCTTTTTCTCAGCTCACGCTGAGCTGGGCTGCTTCATGCTGCAGCCCTGCTTTGCCTTGCTGCTCTGCATCCCTTTCCCTCAGCCTGGTGGAAATGGGGCAGCAGATTCTTCATGAGGGTTCTGTCCTCACCCTGGCACTGCAAGGATGTCCAGGGAGTGAGCAGAAGGCACAGGAACAACATGGAGAACAGCACATTCTGATGTGGCTCCTGCAGTGCTGGATGTAAAGGAGAAAGCGAGCAGATCCTGCACTCATCTGATAATCTCAGAGTCAAGATCAGAAAGCGAGGGAATCGGGGGGCATGTCAGGAAGGGGAAGAGGAAGGGGTGTCAGGGCAGGTTGCCCTGCTCTGGGATATGCTGGGTGCCTACCCCAGGGAAGGAGGGTGCTGGCACCTTGCACCTGCTTGTGTGCAGCCTGGAAGTTTGGAAGATGCAGGAAGATCAGGACTGACCCTTCTGGGTCTTTCAGCAAAACTGTAGAAGGCAGCCTCACCCAGAATATCACCATGCTCTGCTGGACCTAGTAGATGGAGATGAAGGCTTCATGAAGGGAAAGAAAAGATGTCTGTGCTACCACTCAGATGCCCCCAGCCCCTTAGCTTTGTGAACCCATGCCGACACGTGGAGGCACACATAATGACCTATTTCAATTTGTGTATTTCTTTCTCATACTTGAAGGTCCCACACCAGACATGGAGTCTAGATGTGGTCTCACAAGGCCTGGACAGACTCTCTTGCTGCAAGCTTCTGGCTGTGACCTTATTAACAAAGCCTCCATTGCAAACTTGACCTTCATTGCATGCTGCTGACATGGTGACCTGCAACAGAGCAGCTACCACAGCAGATAGTCCTCAGCCCATACCACTGCCTGGGGTTACTCCAGACCAGGCTCCATTTTGCCTCATGGTGCTGCAGGCAGAGGCAGAAGCACAGCTTCTTCAGCCTGAGAAAGCCCCACATTAGAATACAGCACAGACATACCCAACCAGGGGTACCTCAGGATCTCCACCCTCTGAGTGACGCCCAGTCCTACACACTCAGACAACCAGATCAGGAGCCCTTAATCCTGCCCTTTCTAAGTAATTTTCATCCTTGGGGCAGGAGGCACCACTCTCACACCTCATTTGCTGACCACCGCAAAATGCAGATGTCTGTGACTCTCTGTCCCAGGACGCTGTTCTAGGCCATTGCAAAGCGGCCACAGATTTCTCAAGATGTTGGTTTCTGAAAGACGCCTTCCATCCTCTTTTTGTCAGTGTGAGAGGCAATTTTTAGATGGCAGTTTTCATGGCGGGAAGAGTTCTCCAGCAGAATTCAGAAAGACGAGACAGGCAGATGTTTCCTGCTTGGCCCTTTTCCTTGATGCAAACCGTGCCATACAGACACGCAGCCACCACAAACACACACAGCTACAGCTGGGCCTCGTCCCCATCTGCCTGCCAGCCAGCCTGTTACGACCGCCTTCTGCTTTTCTTAGAGAGGGAAACGCTAATGAGCCATATCTGTTTCTCTGGGCATCTGACTTGGGTTTTATAAGAGCTTAAAAATCCCCTTGGTCACTCTGGTTGGAGAGAACCCTCGAGCTCCTTAGGCTAAAACGCCAACAGTAACATCCTCAACTGTGATAAGCCCCTGCTCCAAGTTCCCATCCCCTTTGAGCAGGAATGAAACGCGCCACATGGCTATTTGGTCTACACGCTGTTGATCCCATCCATAATGTGGCTGGTGAACAGGAGCAGGAACGTGTCTTTATAACCCAACTCACCAACGTGAGGTGTGCACCAGCGTGTGTGCGTGGGCACGAGGAGGTTTCTTTGAGGAGGAAAACCCATAGAGAGCTGGCGATCATAGTCATGGGGTTTCCTTTTGAAGTACATCTTCTTCCTCTTATGTTTCTGCTTTGACCTCTGCCCTCTCAAACCAGCTGAAAGTAAAAACCTTTACTATTCTTGTTTATTACTTATCATTTATTTCTCCCATAGGCTGCAGGCTTGTTTTCATATGATTTTGAAGAATTCAACCATTATCACTTCTCAGCCTCTCCTCTCCAGACTGTAGTCCCTGCCTTCTTAGCCCATTCTCATAAGACAACTCCTTCACCCCTCGGAGCATTTTGACCATCTTTCTTTGGATGTTCTCTAGCTCCATTACTTCTATTACTCTATTACAGTCTGGAGATGAGGAAAGCAGCACTGCACAGTGCACTCAAGTGGTGGGCACACCAAAGATTTATACAGCACCAAACTGTTCTGTACAGCACCCTCTGTTTGGTACCTGAGTCCTTCCCTGATGACATCAAGCTCTAATTCACCTGCAACATCTTTCCTGAATACTAGGATCTCAGGAGCAGGCTTGGGGTTTCAGACCATCACTGATTACGGTGCTACTCCAAGGCAGGATAAAGAGGAAAGTAGTCAGAGCTTGAGAGACACAGTACTTCCTCACTCTCATTTCTCCACTTACTGTTTCTCTCTGACCATGCTACCTTTGACACTACTCTGTGAAGCCCTTCCCTGTGCTTCCAGCACCTGCTGGACCCACCAGAAGAGATCCTCCAACATCTAGTGGAGGGCATCTCTGACCACATCACACACCTGTGTAACAACTAAGAGTTGCTGTGTGCAATTGCTCAAGGCCCACACTGTGTCCTGGTTCAGGTAGGCCTCTGTCCCCTTCCAGTGCCCATGGAGCCGTGGACATGCCCTTCCTTCTGAAGATCCAGATGGGATCCATCTGGGGTAGTCTAAGAGGGATTCTGGCAGTTTTGATTACAGTCTGAGCTTGTGACTCGAGAAACCCATCCTATCCTCCCATTCCCTGCTTTGCCTTTCTGAGACAAGGGAAATCATTCAACCTTGTAGTTGTTTTGCTTCTGGAAACCTCTGTGCCTGGCAAGTGTGAGAGATGCATTCCAGATGGGGAGGGTCTGGACACCGACCATGGGGGTCAGGGCTGTGTGCTCGGGCTCCCAAGGCTCCTTTTCTCCCTCTCCTCAGTGCCCTTCTCACCATGTGGTGCCTTCTCGGGGCAAGGCTGTGCTTCCAAAGGCAGGATTGGGTTTCTGTTTGTTGA
>WUAM01000431.1:27038462-27060716 GCA_024336885.1 Actenoides hombroni
CTGTTTCTACTGCCATGTCTGTGCCCGGCTCAGTGCCTGGTGGTGGCTGCCCAGGGTGAAGACAGCCAGCGCAGTGGGCAGGGGTCAAGGCAGCGCAGGGCCAGCCAGGCTGTCCCTCTGCATGGTCACCTGGCAAAGACCACTCTCAGGCCACAACGAGGCCATGGGAGAGCAACGCCATACACCCTTTCCTCTGGCCCCTAGGAAGGAGCTGTCAACAGACTGCTTCAGCTGCTGCAGCAAATTAATTCTTTCTACTTCTGGGAGGAAAAACCAATCCTGTGATTATCTTCTGCCTCAGTTTCCACACCTATGCAATGGAAAAAGGTACCTCCTGGGATCTGGGTAAGAAAGAAAGCTTGAATGGTGAAGGAATACCAAGAGACCCGGATAAACAGCCTTGAAAGGACAAAGGATGCCCTTTTCTCAAAGGGCAGGTTAACCCTCTACAGACAACCAGCTCCTCCTTCAGCAGGCTCAAAACTCTGGTGAGGGGTGGCTCAAATAGCTGCCCTTGCCTGGTGTTGCTAACTTGTGAGATAAAACCTAAATACTCATTAAAGCAGCACTTGGCAGAAACCCCATCCTCAATTACAATTTTTTTTTTTTTTTTTTTTTTTTATGAGTCTGAAGCCTTTGGGGCCTCATAATCTAATTAAATAAAGCTTTCTCACTTTCCTCTTGCCTGCTTCCCTAGCTTCTGTTGTACCAGCAAAGACAAATATATATTTTTAATTTACCTGAATCCCCCTGCATCGTGTATTCCCTTCTGGCCAGAAACCACCTCTGTTCCCTCCATGCCTGTGTCCTGCTTGGGCAGGCTGTGGCCATAGCCTGGTTGCTTTTGTTCCTAGAAAGTGCCTAAGATACTGGGGTCCCTGTTTGCCTCCACCCACTTCCACTCTCTGGACACCCACCGACCTTTTGAAGAACAAACATACAGAGCCTGGCAGGAGCAGAGCCCCTCTAAGGTAAGCTCTGAGATGAGAGAGGTGCCTCGTGCCATGCTGAGTGCAGCTCTCAGCCAAGTCTGCAAGATCCATCTGCCAGGATGTGCAGAGGGGAAACGATGCTGCTTCAGGACAGGCAACAGGGAGAGGCTGCAGGTGAGAAGGTGCCATCATCTCCTGTAGGCATCCAACACCAGACAACATCAAGTGGCCATGCAGAGTGGAGAGAGACATCTGCAAAAAGGACTGGGGCTTGCTGTGGAAGGATGATACAGTCAGCAGGTCCTGCTTTCTATAGAGTAGTGCATGAATGTTTCTCTGAGCTGGCTTCAGACCATCCAGCTCCAGATCTGGTGCTGGCAGTAGGTGGGAATGTACCACAGGGAGCTCCCTCTCCATCTCCGTGAGGCTCTTTCCCAGAGCCGTGTGAAATTTTTTGGAAAAATTGTTCATTGGCCGAAAATTGCAATTATAGGTCAGCTAAATCTTACCTAGATTTGTGATGCATTTGTACTGAAACCACTGAAGAGCTGAATTTAAAAAAAAACCAAACCTGAGACAAATCCTGTGCCCATCCTCCTTGAAAGGAAATGTTGCCTCTTCACTGCGCCCTAATGAGGTGTCTCAAGGCAGTTGGCAATGACAGGGCATCCCAGCAACATTACATTTGTTGGGAGCCATTCAGGATGCCTAGAGAAGAAGAGGATCTAGGAGGAGATGGAGCTGGCGGTACCACAGAGGGGACACCCTGGCCAGTTTGCATGGGATGCCTCAGGATGGAGCTGAGAGGCTGCTTTCAAGTGTGGTCTCCTTTTCTGGGTCCCAGTGCAAACATGACTCCTGCCCAGGACATGGGGACACACTGGTCCTTCAAACAACCCTACAGCAGATAGCCTGAACCACCTGCTGGTCCTGCCTCCTCCACAGCCACCAGCCAGGCCCTTCAAGACTGGCTCATGTACCACAAAGCTGAAAAATCATGAGGGAAGGATGTAGGGTGATGAGAAGGAGGAATAGGAAGGAGTGGAGGACATGTAAGCAGTGATGGTGAAGAGACAGGTGACAAACCATGCACCAACCTGAATCCCAGAGCCCATGGAGAGCACAAGAAGGGGCTTGGGCTGAGCTCATATGTTCTCTGGCCCTGCCTGGTGCAAGTGAGGGAGTACTGGGGCTGCTTCAGTGACAGGAGCAGCATTTGCTCTAAAGAAGGAACCACTAGTGTCCCTACCTGGGACTTGAGCAGAACTAGGTGCTGCCCAGGGTCAGGAAAGCCAGGTTATGGGCTGCAGGGAAGGACACCCCTGGCATCTCAGCCACTCATCTCTTGGAGCTCCTGCAGGAAGACAAAGGGATAGCAGTGAGGATGAAGAGTGAGGTGATTATTGTCCAGGTAGGACAACTGCCCCTCCACCAGTGATCCCAGCCTGCCATACACTTCCCCAGGGTCACAGAGGAAATGAGAGTGGGAGCCAGAACTGACTCCGTCCTTCCTGCATAAGATTCCTGCACAACAGCCACAGAGAAGCATCATGAGCCTTATGTGCAAAAGGCAGCAATCCTTTGGAGCCATCTGACCACTGAGAGCCCAGATGCACCGAGCTTCACATGGAACCCATCCCAGCATATCGCTGGGAAAGACATATCCCTGCTGAGAGGGTGAGGAGAACATTTCCACCCTCAGCAAATCTGGCAAGGAGATGTCTCCACAGCAGAGACTTTACCAACTAGCAAAGTGAGCAGCAACCTCAAGAGATATGGCCATTTACAGAAGCGGATCACCCACTCCAGTGACTGCTCATATACAACCTCCAAGGAGGCTTTTCCCTCAGCAGGAATCACTGCCCAGAACCAGCACTTTGGTGGCAGTAGAAAGAGCTCCCTCCCAGCCCAGAGAGCATTGTTCTAGCCACTCCATCAACCTGTTCAAGCCACACAGCCACACAAAGATGTCTGAGATGAGCAGGCCTTTCCATTTCCTTCTGGCAACAAGAACCAACTCCAGCTTTGGGCAGAACCACTGATACCACGTGTGGCAACTCCACAGATGGAGAAGGCACTCCAGATTTCAAAGCAGACTTTTCACTTCAGTCTCTTTAAGATGGTGGCCTGACATACCCAGCGCTGTGTGACATACCTCACGGCAGGCATGGCACACACAGATCATGGTGTGGGCTGAAAGTTGTGCTAACATCAGATGGAGGGATCTTCCTCAGTGGGAAAACCCTTGGAGGAAGGAGACAAAAAGGTGTCAGATAATGGTACAGAGGGAAGACAAGGGATGGGGCTATAGGCTGAAATCAAGAATAGCTACATGGGGTATTACAGCATGAGACATGAGCTGTGAGCAGCACCGGTGGGAAGACTGGAAAGCCAAGACACCTGCAAAGGCTTCACACTCAGAGCTAGATGCAACCATAAAGAGAAATAAGGCAGATACCTCCTGCCAAGTGCTACGTATTCAACTCCATGTGAAGAGCCATGTGCTGGGTCACATAATGAGGACACCAAAGAGGGCTTCATTTCAGTTACCCTGAAGGAGCAGGATAAGGTAGCAGTGAGAAAAGCGTTTTCTCACCTTGGACACTACAGAAGCTGGTGTAAAAATGCTCAATGCCTTCTTGCCACCCACTGTGCCGCTCTAATGAATGGCCTCAGCAAAGAGCATGCTTACTCTATCCACCCAGTCTCCATGAACCAGTACCGATTCCCATCACCACCACTCTCCCACTGCACCTACAAACAGAACCGCACCATCCGGATACTGAATGGGCCTGGTGATCAGAGAGAGGGGCTTCCTGGCAGAGCTTCTGTGTCCTCTGCCCAATGCTGCCGCTGTCACCTTGGCAAAGTCACTTGACCACACCAAACCTCGGTTTCCCCAGAGGAAAATACAGCCATGTCCTAGGGTGGCCTGAAGGGAACTAACATGCTGAGACAGGAGGAAACTTAGTATTCATTCAGAACTGCTCAGCTTCCAGCCTCACGGATCCAAGGGGATCTCCAGGGAAAACCACCTACTTCAACTCCACTTCTGCCTAACTTTTAGGAGAAAAGAAGAGACAAAATGAGAACCATCCATTTTGTGAATCAGCCATCTCTCTGACTTCCCCTCAGGGCTTGGCTGCCCACTTTCAGACTTTACCCATTGTTTGCTTGGACTCGTACAGGAAAAATCACCTTAAAGAAAATCCTAGCTGAATCACACGCCTTGGAGCGGTTGCAATGGACAATTTGACAAGGACAGGGGGATTTAGCATATTTTTAATACAAAAATACCAAATGATAATGTGCTACACTCCTGGCTAAAAACATCATTATCTACTGGCATGGGAGGAATTTAAGCCATAATACTAGCTGCTATAACACAGGCCTGGAACTCAATGCAAATATTGCCCTGATCCAACAGCTACAAAGCGCTGTTTATCCCAGTAATTAATTCTCTCTTATGTGTAGTGATACAATTAGAGAAACACTGCCATTCTGAAGGGCTTGTTTCCACCAGTACCTCTGACTATATTTACATCCCCACAATAGGTTCGGTCTTACAGAGAAGGGTGAAATTGCATTTATGGAGACAATGCCACATGCATTCCCACAGCATTTTCTCGATGTAAAGTTAGGCTCCAAATTGCATGTTTATTGTGTGAGCACACAATCAGCTCAGATTAAATACAAATTAAAAATTAAAAATATTGACTAAAGGCAGCCTAACACCCCAAGTAATGAAGATAAGCACAATAGTGTGATTTACTCCCAGACGCCAGAGAAATACACATCTGTAATATATAACATGCCCTTCCCACAGATATACTCTTTGTATTCTAGCTACCCTTAGGCAGGAAAATTTCATTCTCATAAATTATGGATTTTCTTTCCCAACTGCCAACACATTCGTAGCACCAGTTGCAAAGGAAACAATTATAATAATAATTTTTTTTAAATATCCAATGCTATTCCCCTGACACAGTGAGGAGCAGGTGACTAGCTCCTGGTATCCTTAAAGTTGAAGCAGGAAAATGGAAGATAGAGATGGTTAAAATCAGAGAATGCCTTCCCTTTTGTCCCCACAAGATGTGGGAGCCAGCAGGGAGGTGTGGGCACGGCAGGTATCTTTTTAGAAAGTACTCCCAGCCCTAGCTGTGCTCTGGAAACTATCCGTCCTTCTCATGCCTGCCTCCTCCCCAGACTTGTGGAAGAAATTCAGGGAGAAACAGATGCTAATATAACAATTACGATAATAACACAGTGCTGAACGGGGGCAACACACACCCTTCACAGCAGCTTGACCTCTAAATCCTCTAATATGGTGCTGCTTCATTGAAGATTAAAAGAAATTGTAACCTAGCACAGACAAAAAGACACAGGAGGCGAGGCAGGATCTCACTCGGCAGTGAAGCCCCACTCCAGTCCAGATGCAGTCATATCACTTCAGCTTCTCTGTACCATCTCCATGACAACCATGTAATTTGGATGCAATAACCACTGCCGAATTGATCTTTAAATGTAGCTTTGTTATAAAACAGAATACTGAACATGTCAGGCTCAGGATAAAGAGAAGTAGCCCCCCTACCACTGAGGACTGCGCTTTAACACACACACCCCCCACTTTCATTTTCAGCTGCTGAACAGTCTTGCTATTTGAATAATTGCATGGATGAGCGGATTTTAAAATCAGTAACAGCAAACACCATTAGTGTGTGTGTGTGTGTGTGTGTGTGTGCACGCACAGCATGCTGTAGTGTAACATCTCGAACGAGACACCACACTGAGAGCTGGAAAAATGTGTCAATGTATATTCAGAGACCGGGCATCTTTCCACATGCACGCGTGTGCGCGCACACACACACACACACACACACTCACACGTACTGGGGAGATTCAGTCTCTAGCAACCGAAGCGTACAGCTGATGCATCAAATAATCCTTAGAAGAATCAAAACCCGTATAACTAAGCAAAATAGGATGGGGGATCAATGCACCGCATGACAATGAGGGCAGGGGAGCTCACATTTGCACTTACCCAAGCGATGAGCTGTTTATTTTTTTTGGTCCCTTCACAAATGCAGCTCCCTTTTCTCTTCAACAATCCATGCAAAATAATCTGCAGCCCCACCGACGGAGGAGTGGCCCCGTCCCTCCCCCTCCACCACCTTTCTAGACCTCCCTGTTATTGGCTTCCTCCTCCCTTTCCCCCTGCTCTCCCTCTCCCTTGCCGGCGATGGTTACACCTCCCAGCCTTCCCCCAAGGTGTCAAGAGACTGCTGGGGATCCAGCGGGCAGGGTGGGAGGGGACGGGGAGAGGGGGAGGAGGCAGGGAGCGATGGTGAATGGACCCGCTGAAAGGATGGAATAAAGCGCTTGCTGGAGAAGCCCCCGGAGGAGCAGGCGGCAGAAGCCGCTTGGCTGGGAGGCTCCGCTCGCTGCTTGGGTTGCGCAGGAGCGGCCAGCGATATCCCCAGGGGTGCTGGGGCTCGTCACCCAACACGCACCTGCAAAGCACTGGGGGCAGGTCGACAGGTCTGCTCCCTGCCAGCAAAGAGTCACCCTTCCAGCTGAGACTAGCTTAAAGTTTTGGGTCGAAATCCTGCCAAATACTCACGCTGCCTTTAACAAGTGATGCACTTCAGTATACAGACGTACGGCGCTGGAAATGCCTCACGAACCCACCCCTGTGCAGACCCCAGCACTGCAGATTGGCTTGCTCCATGCCTCTGGTTACTCCCACCTGATGCAGTCGCATCGCATCACATCCCATCCCACCCCATGGCCAAAGATCCCTGCTGGCCTTCAGCAGCAGGGCTGCCCACATGCCTGCCAGCCAAGCTCGCTCCAGAGCCACACCTACCACAGCAGAATGGACCACACACCCGCTCAACATCACTGGCGCCTTCTTTGGCAAGGCTGACCCATGTCCCTCCTGACAGATCTGGCCTGTGAAGGCAATGATTTTGTCCACAGGTTAAGAGAGGCAGCTGGCTCACCAAGGTGGCTGGGGATGCCACGCGGGGTGGAGAGGCACAGGGACAAAACACCTTTTCCTTCTTTAGGGACCCTCTTACTTTACTTGCAGACCCAGCCCTGTAGGGAAAACATCAACACCTCTTGGCCATTTGGTGGTTGTAACGCAGCAGGGGTTTCTGTGGGTGTACAGGTGAGAGGTGGTGGGTGCTCTCTGGTTCAAGTTATCCAGCTGGAGCACAAGCCTGTGGTCCCTCAGCCTAAGCCAGCTGTGGCAGTAGCCAGCTACCAGGATTCTTCACCTGGAGCTGGCACACACCTTTGCATTGGAGTTGCCCACATCTTGGAGATTCAGGATGCTCACCCATCTGCCTGACTGCTTCACAGGGATGTGTGATGCCTGCCTGCCCTCAACCCTGTGCCTCATGGAGCCCAGAGCACCACATGCACCGTCCTCCCTTCTAACAGCTCACAGCAGGTCGAGGGCTCCCTCAGCAGTGTGCAGAGACATCAGCCCCGTGATGGACCTTTATACTGAGGAAGAAGGGCTTGGCATCTGCCCAAGATGCATGTTCCAAGACAGCTAATGGCTTCCTGATTTCCTGGAGAAAACCACTCCCTAGACCTCTCTGTGCCTCTTGGAAAGCTTGTTCCAGAGGATGCACACCACCGAATGAGCAAACAAACCCCCAACATCCCAAATTAAAAATATCATTACAATGTATAGCCATACATCCAAACACCGAAGCACAGCCATTAGATGAAATAATGTCCTGGAGCAGCTCAGCAGAACACGGCTGTATATTCTTCCAGGAGGGATACCCCACAGCACAGCACACGGGGTTGTTTGCCAGGGATAGTATCGGTAATGAACCATGTAATGAGCCACCCTGCAGCTATACTCAGGAGTTATCCAACAAATGCAAGTGTGAATGAAGGTTACTGTGCCGGAGAGACACATGAAATGGATCTTGTGGCCATGGACAAGGGCAATAAGCAGCCGGACAAATCCAAGTGTGGGACTTTTAACCTTCCTCGGGGTTCCTTCGACCGAGGGACAGGATTCTCCTTACGCCATCACAAAAGCCTGTCCTGCTCCCCTCTCTGATCAATTCTAATGCATCTGTAATCAACCCATTATCAGGTTAGGGTGCTTTAACAACAACCGAAAAAAACCACCAATACAAAAACGAACAGAAAAGCACAATCAATATTCATCAGTCTATTGCCCTGTCCAGGTCGGAAGGCAAGTAACAAAATCCAATTTCTGCCCAGACTGTCTTAGGAAGCGACATTTTGCAGCGTAAGAAAATGAGGTTCTCAATTCTAAGAATACATCCACTAGTGGGGCTCTAAATAACTGGGTTATCAATCATTCTGCTGCTGGGAATGAGCAGATTAACAGCTGGATTCAGAGAGAAACCTCCTCTTATCCCTTGAGCAGGGCAGTGTTCTTGGCCTCCAAGTAACAGTAACAGGGTAGTAAGATTTTCCCTGGATTGCAGGTAGATCTGTGTTAGATGCCTTGTGTATGTCATAACATTTCATTTTTTTTATATATAAGAAAACTCCTAAACTACAGCAAATTTGGGCATGCTGGTTAACTACCTGGGATGTGCATGTGAACGTGCAGATGCCATTTGCCACCTGTGACATGAGTTCTTTGGGGAAATGGGAGCAGCTTAGGAAAAGGCCACCTTCCTTCTACACCAACACCAGGGGAGCCACCCCTCCAGCCCCAAAGACATGAAAGCAGACATCTGGGAGCCTTTCAGGCAGTGGGGAGTTGCAGGTGCAAACATCCAAAGAAATCTTGATGTGCACTGGAAGTTTTCGATCCCCTACCCAGTAGGGGCATTTCTGCCTGGGAAATCCCAGCCTGGAACATGGGAGACATCATTCCTGGCATTTCAGGTGTTGGCAGAAGATAAGATTGATGCTGCTGGATGATCACGCTTTTCACTCTATCTTCCTGAGTGTCAACTTTCAGATGAGTCACTGTCCTCCAAAACACCATCTTCCCTCTGCTTGGGGGGGTTCCTGAGTGTATGAATTTGCATTTGTCTTCTTGAGAGTGCATTGTTGACACAAATCAGCTCCCCAAGCAGACTTGACCACTCCCAGCATCTGACTTGTCCTAATTTCACTAACTTATAGTGTATGAAAACCGTGTCCTCAGCAACTGATCTGAGCACACTCGAGAAGGTCCAGCAGGGAGTCTGCTCTCCTGGCTACAAGGGGTCTGCAGCACCTCTTCCATGTTTTACATTCTGATGCAATGAGTCTCCCACTGTCTGCCATTCATCACTCACCTAAAATAAATATCATCCTGTTTTGTCTGACTAACTTCAAGTGAAAACACACCTTTCCCCAGTGCCCCAGGTGCCACCAATACATGACCTATCAACACCCTAAAAGAATTTCTCAGCCATGTCTTATGAAATTGTCCAGTGTAGTTTTTCTAGTCCTAGATATGTACAAACATTCCCATTTACCGGTTGCCATTGAATACACTGCCTGGTTATTACTGGAGCAAGAAACTTTCCATCATCCCTGCAATACATGAACCCATCCAACTGCTCTTCTCCAGAGCTATGAATCTTTGGCTGGGCACTTCTTTCTTTGCAGTATCAGAGCAGACTCTTTTACCACCTTCCTCTAAAAAAAGCACTCAGCATTTCTTTTCTTCCTGACGTATATGTGTATAAATGCATGTACAGACACACTCTTTTACAGTCCTTAATGCTAGTAAACATGATTTTCATTGACTGCTCTTTCAAATTAGCCTTCCAGGTCTCTGCATTACATAACAGTTAATTCCCAGCTTTTGTTGCTGAATCCTTTCTTTTTCTATTTGGGTTTTTTTTACTTCCTTTATTATTTCTGCTTTTCTCTTCCTTAACAATAGTAGATTCTCAGCTAAGAATGTCTTTGATGACTGTAAATTCGCGTGCTCGCTGTGGAGGAGACAGCACCTATCAAAGTTTCTTAACCCTCATTTATAACACACATCATTTTGCCTCAGTTTTTCCTCCAATTGTTTCTTGCTTGTAATTGTTCTCAACTTAGGAAAATTGACCACTTTAAAGTGCCTTGCATATGTATTATCTGGTTAGGATTACATTCTGCTTGTAACAAATGCAATTAGGGCATTTAAGCAACCATTAATTCTGAGTTCAGTAATCAATTCACCTTTATCTGTCAGATTGAGGTCTGATACAGAATCACACCAAATTCACTGAAATACTTTTGGTAACAGAAAATTATCACCCGTCATTTTTAGAAACTCTGGGGCTGTGTTATTGGCAGCAGCACGAGTCCTTCAGCATCTATCCCTGAGGCTGAAAAGCTGTTCTGGGAACATGGATTTTCTTTCACTTTGTTATGAAGCTGTTAGAGAAGCTATTTGTCCAGCCCCCTAGTTCGATCTGATAGTCTGCAGGGATATATCTGTGCTGGGGCAGATCAACCTCAGCCTGTGTGGAAGACCAGCCCTTGGCTGTATATTAGGACAAGCATGTGGATGATGTCCCAGGAAAGGCTGAAGATCCGGAGGCAAAAAGGCTGCTGGTCTGTTAGCAAATCTGCTCCTTTTTCCAAAGGGAAAGCAACTTCCAGAGGCACCAACACCACTGCAGTCTGGGGGTGTCCCTAAGGTGCTGCTTCACCCCAGTGCCATCCCAGGCAGACAAAAGCTCTGCTGCATCTCCGGAGAGCCCTCCCCAGCTCACCAGAATCTCCAGAGTGGTCTCCACCAGCCAGATGAGGAATGTGACAGGCAGAGCATGGCTTTCTCCCAGTGCCACTTTGCTGTTGGATGCCTATGAAGGTCTCATCTCCAGATCTCTGTCCTGCCAGCCCGGGGTGACTAGGGTGTCCCGTGACTCAGGCCTGTCTCAGTGTGTCTCAGTACCACCTAGGATGTTCTATTTATTTTTGGAAATGAGAATTTCTGATGCCCTTTTATTGCCCAGGCACATGGCATTGATGTATGGGACAATGGCACAATCTCCTTTCTACCCTTTTCTCCAGATTTCAAGCTCAGATGGCTGTAAGGACGCTGCCGATAACTTTGTCCATACAATGATACAGAGTTTACTGTTTGCTGTGACGGCCAGATCTGACTTATGGTTCAGAGGAGTCACCTTCCTTCTCTAGCCAAAGGCATATGCCTGGTACACCTCTGCTAGGGGCTTCTGCAAGCCCCAGCACCCCTAATACTGCCTTTGTCTTCAGAGCATTCTCACATCCTGCCTCATAGATGAAACAGTCCCTCCAAGCAGACTGTCTACCCAGAGACAGACACACTCTGACTGGATCCCCTGGACTTGCTGTGAACTGCCCAGGACTCAGTGCTGACTGCTGGGCATCCACGACCACATCTGGGAAGGTGTGGGGTTGCAGTGGGACCATTAGCAGCTATACAAACCCCTGTGAGGACGATCCCAGAATCTTCTCTGCTGTGAGCATTCCTGGGTTGCTAAAGGGGATTCAATAAGAGGGACGTTTTGGGATGTTGATGGAGAGATGACACAGATGCCAATGAATTACCATTAGCTATGTGTGCCCTTAGGACTGTTGCAGCTGTAGCATTTAATCTTGTTGAAATGACCACTGGAACTGGGACAGGGAGCAGGAAACTGCATGGCTGAAGCCGTTACAGACACCTAACATCACTACAGCTAATGGCACTGGAAGGAGGGAAGAACAAATTATTCAGTGGCTGGACTGAGGCACTAAACCAAAACTATTTCTGATAAAGCTATTAATTAGTTATAGCCCAATGTTTCATCTCTTTTGAGCCAGGACTCAAGGGAAGGTAGTGATCTTCTGCAAGTAGGGAGATGATGGGTATTTAAACAATTTAGGAAAAAAATCAATATGAGTAAACTATCGGAACAAGTCCATTTTCAAAGAAGAACTACAACTGTAACCTTTATGGCATGATTTTTGTCCTGTGTAAAACTCTCACAGGAAGCTGTAAACTGGTTGAGATGACAAAACAAATTACATTTGCAAATAAACGCTTACTTTTTTTTCATAAATTCATTTCACTTCCAGACATTTTGCTTATGTTCTAGCAGAGCTGAATTTCTGTGAGGCATCAGGAATGAACAATTCACTGTACGGGGGTTGGGAAGGAAATTGGGATAGGTCTGCAAAGGCTGTTACTGTCCCTCATGCATTAACACATCTGCTGCTGCCATCACTGATGGCATCAAGGGCACAGCCATAATCAAGCTTCCTTTCTCCACCCTTACAGCCATTTACAGATAATCTCGGCAGGGCTCACGTTTTTCAAACCCCTGGATCATGGGACATGTTCCCATAGAGCTGGCATCCCTGGGGCTACTCCACACCATGAGCATGTGTCTGTAGCACAGAAGATGAGAACCGGGTTTTCAAGGGGAGAGTTCGTCATTGCTGAACCACAGGTCAGTACGGGACTGAGACGCAGCTAAGTAGTTCACCAGCCTGCACTACCTTTTAACTCCATTTCCATTTCCTAAACCACTGCTGACGTCTGTCGAAATAATCATTATCTCCACAACCATGCTGAGTGTTAGCTTTTGCCGAGTATCTTGCAGAAGATTTGGAGCTTTTGACAGGATGCTGAGCTTAAGCAGCTCTGCCTGTTTGTTGCGTGTCACCGGCTCTTTTTTTCCCAGTGCACACACAAACACACACAAACACACACCCGACGTGCACGCACGCTCTCTTTCATGTGAGTTGCCTAAGTGAACACTTGCTGTCAGGTCTTCCAAGCCACAGCACATTTTTAATCAGTCAGATAATTCGATCATTCATCTCAGACCTGCTCCACACAGCTGTCATTTTCAAGCATCAAAGCTCCTCTGTCAAAAACCACACAGGCTGGGGGGTTTCATTCAGGCATCGCTGTTTCAAAGTGCAGGGGGGGTGAGTGGAGAGAGTGCAGAGGAAAAGAACCAGAAGGATGGATTAAATGAACTTATTATAAACACTTCTGAAGCTACCAGCCAACCATCCTGAGCAGAGAACAATGGCATGGCACAAGGGTGATGCAGGCATCTGCGGGATTTGTAAGATATTCGCAAATCTCACTCTTAAATTGCAGAGTGAGGAGAAGGGGGGTGGGTAATGTCAGATGAAGCTTCCTTCCTGAGATGCTCAAAGCCACCAAATGGGATTTGGATGTCTGGTTCTCATTAAAATTAATGGAAATTGGGTGCCTAGACCTACAGGCAGCTTTCAAAAGCTTCGTCTCTATTTATAATTAATGTTCCCAACAGAGCAACTAAATATTTATACAATAGGTCATATTATATGCAAAATGGAAGAGGTGCCTACCGGTAGATCAAGGACCAAGAGGAAGAGAATCTGATGGAGTGTCCAGTTCAATCCATATTGTCCCTTGTTTAAAACTCTTCTACTTCAATTTTCCAGCAGGTTCCACTAGATGAGTAGCTGGGGTGGTAGCTCCAGCAATGGTGATGTTCTTAGGGTACAATACAGCAAATTAAAAAGGCAGCTTTATAGCTTTCCTGGGTTCTTCTCCTCTCCCTCTCCACAGCTCTAATTTCCTTCATCAACTCACTTCTCTTCTGAAAATCTCAATTTCCAGTATGAAAAATACACAAAATCACTACAGGAGAAGTGCAGTGGAGCTTGATTCGTTAACACTCCCATGCCTTGGTCGAGGATGCTCTAGTTGGCAGACACCAGGAAAAAGACTGACACTAATCTGCCTCCAGGCATTAGCAAAACCGTGGCTAGATCTGCACCGCTGCATTTGCTCCATAGCAATGGAGAAATTCAGTGTACGGAGCTGGTGGGCTGAACCCTGAAAAGGGTCTGAGGGGTGAAAGCTTGGCACTCCTGCAGGGGAAGTCCAAAGCAACCAAGTCCTGTCTGTCCCCTTGGGGAAATTCTTCCTCAGCTGAGCCATGCCTTAAACCTGCCCCAGCTGATCCCCTGAGAGGGAGTCCATGGAAGATTGGGCCTCGTGTACCAGGTAGCCTGGGGTCCCCACCCAGAAGAACTTCTAAGCTTGGCTTAAGAGAGCCATTCAAGGTAGGCCTGATGATTGCAATGCTTTACAATGCTTTAATGGAGAAGATTCAACTCCTCCATCCTTTGAAAAGTTTCCTTTTAATTTTTTTCTTCCATGTCTTAGCCAAAGGTGGAATAACTCTGCAGACTCAGGGAATATGGAGACCCCTGCAATCTTCTCCCATGCTTTGGCATCTCAAGGTTTGTCAAGCCCAGGTGGACATATTAAGTGGTACCTCAGAGCTCATCTGGGATTCCTCTGTAGGTACCCAGATTCTAGGATGCCAGTTGTAGCTCTGGCTTCACTAAAAGGACACGAAACCCTGCCGAAAGGCAAGTAGTCTGGTCTCATGTCCGTGGTCAAATACCTTCTGTTATAAAGGCATCTCTTATACTCCTCTACCTTCTAGTCAGCTTGCTCTTCTCTACTGAAATCATCAGTAGCTAATGCTGCCTTCCCATGTGACTTTGGAGACACGACACAGATCTTCCTTTGGTTCTCCTGACCATTCTGACCATACTTCACAACATGACATGGGCTAAGGTTAGTGTTAAGGCTGGCTTAGCCCAGGTACACAAAGCTGTACACAGTCACTCAAAAGATGAAACCGAACGTGAACTGCATCCACATCACCTGAACCTCACAGCGCACCAGGCAGTGCAAAAGGGGATGAAGGCATAGTTCCTCTCTAACACCATGGCCAGTCTGTTTGGCATGGGACACATGCTGTTCCATGGCTTTCTTCCCAATTAAAACATTTGGCTTTGCAAGACAAAAATTCAGATTCAAGGCTTAGAGCTGTTGTCCCCAGACAAGGTGTCAGGAGAGCATCAAGGACACATAAAGAATAAAACAGCTTAATTTTTCCCTGCGAATACCTGTCTGCTTATTTTTCAATTAAACAACAGCTGGGTGTAGACTTGTGAGACAGCAGAATGGTCCCAAGAGAGACGGGATTAGGTGATCTACACAATGCGAGGATGTGAATCATTCCCACCACTGCCAGTGCGGCAGCTGGTGCTGGCAGAATCTGCTCCATCACTGAACTTATCGCTACTACAAGCTCCTGCAAAAGGTCTCTTATATTTCTAGCTCTTAATCCCAGAGTCATTGATGTACCCCAAATTACAATCAACTCACCATCTTGTAAGAGGCAGGGGTCACAGGCAGGGATTTTAGGAGCAAGCTGGAGAAGTCTCTGTTGGCAGCATCCTACATAACATCCAGTCTCATCTTCAGGTGTGAGCGTGGACTAGGCCATCTCTCAAAGCTCCTGCTAGCCCCACAGGTCTATCACTTGTTGATATACCTGCAGGTGAAAGTCTGAAGGTCTGTGTTTTCTTATCACACAGACCCAGAGACAAGGTAAGCTTCCCCAACCAGAGATCCCTCAGGGCTGTGGAAGCAGGGCTATGAACCCTGGCAGAACATCTTGGCCTTTCTGCCAAGGAGCAAAGCCTGCACCCCTCTGATGTGTCTGGTTACAAAGAAAAGACTGGGACCAAGGACTCACACTGCTCATCCCCAGTAACGCCCCATCTCAGCCCTGGGCCACTGACCCAACTATCATCTGAGTGCAGAGATGCAAACCCCCTTGCTGCTGAGCACAGCCATGCTGGGAACACCACTGTGCTCCCAAAGAGAGCAGCGCAGGCTGATGCACTGTCAAACTGCCCTAGATTGGAGCAAATAAGCTCCTTTCTGAAGGAAGATAATTGCTCTATTTTAAAACTAAGTGGTTCAAGGAGAAAAACGCAGGCAAGCGGGCCTGATGCTCTGAGCTTAGGGTGGGAAACGGGAGGTGTGCAGGGCAGAACAACAGCACAGCTGCTTTGCTGGATGGTCAAAGTGCTGGATGAAAAACATGAGTCTTGCTGGTACTGCATCCCCAGCCCACCCAAATCGGTGCTGCTGAAGAGAGCAGAGACCTTGGTGGGGGAAGTGGTGGAGTACCAATCTGTGAGGCTAGGCACCCTTAAAAGCCAGAGGGGAAAAGGTCCTGGTGGAACAAAGAGCCTCTGTCTCCTCTCGCCTGTGCCCTCTCCACACAAGTTCAGGTTTTGTGGCCATAAATGACATCCCCAGAGCACTTTGGGTCAGCCCGTTAGGCCAGCACCACTACACAGGCTGGTCTGCGAGCTGGCACTGTGAAGCCCAGCCATGCAGAGGAACAGCCCCCAGCACGGGGACAGCTCGCAAGGGAACTTCTCTGGGGAAAATAGTTGCTGCTTCGGCAAACCGTCTCCCGGAGCAAAGACCAACAAACTAGAGCAGACAACAACAGAGTCATTAATAAGGCCAAGCCTGGCATCTTCCAGGACCCCCCCCACCTCTGTGGTCAGTGATTTCACCGAACAAGCACAGAAGAGGCCTCTTCAGCAGAGTTTTGTCTTTGCTGCTTAAAATTCAATAGCTCCCCTTTCCAAGCGCACAGGAAAGAAACCGTTTTTGTACGTTAACAGCCCTCCCCCTTCGTCCCCATTTGTACGGAGGAAGCTCTCTGCTTTGAACTTGGCAGAGGAGCCCCTGGTCTGCAGGGGAAGGACACCGAGAGGCTTGAAGGATGTGTCAGCTGCTTCTTAGCCCTGCTGGACCAGTGCTGGCCCTGGCACAGACAGATCCCATTTGAACATCCCTCGTCTGGAGGTCAAAGAGATGTATTCAGTGCTCCAGCAACCTGGATCCCACCAACAGCTCCCGGTTTCCCCTAAAATGGACACCTTTGCCAATTCTCTCCATGCCCCTTCCTCTTGGGCTCGGGGCCAGAGTCATGTCACCGGCAGGGTCCGTGGCAGGACCGGCCTCAGACATCCACACAAAGAGAAAACCTGCACGTGGCGAGCAAAGCCACGGCCTGCCCTCAGGCAGCATCTCAAGATGATGATGTAAAATGCGTGTTTGAGGGACCCTGTGGCCTGAAAACAATCGTAGAAGAGCTTAGCTGACCCCTCATACAGGAGCTGGATATTATTTATGTAAAATTTTGCTTTAAAACCAAGGCTGGCTGCCCTGTCTCACATGAGAGCTATTCACTGTCATTTCAGGTCGGAGTTACAGTTATTAAGAACACAAATGACACGTTTTCTCTCGCAGACAGCCGAGACTCCTCTTTTGCACAATGTGCACCCAAAACGAGCGGGAGGATGCCCTAAGTGCCATGCAAAGCTTTTTTCACCATAAAGTAGTTTTGCAGTTGAGAATCCGCAGTTGTAACTTGGCGCGCATGCCTGGGAATAAAAGTAGTCCTTGGGCCTTGCATGTCCAACCCCACCTCGTGCCTGCGACTTCCCTCCCAGAGAGCTCGGGTCATTTCCCCGGGATGGTCACTTCCATTGGTTTGATATGCTGCAGTCTGACAGAGGCTGAGCCAGCTGCTCCCTCTGCACTAGATCATTGATGAACTGGGCACAGAGGAGCAGCATGAAGGGTTGGGGGCTGAAGGAGAACATGCTATTCACACAGATAAATTGTCCTTCTGGAAAGCCGGCAGCAGCATGTTGCAGAGCAAGGGGAGTGTTTGCTACCTTCCAACCCCTGAGCACTCACTCTCCTGGCAGTATGGCTTCAAAAGGAGGAATGAAACATGGGAACAAGTGCCCTGGTCTGGGCATAGACACTGTACTCATCAAGGGACGTGACTGCCTTGCACAGAGATGAGGGACCTTCTGCTTTCAAATCCTTTCTGACAGCCACCCTCCTTCATCCCCGTGATCTGCAGCCCCTCCGTCCAGCTCTCCCACTACAGTAATTCATCGTGTGAGCCTTATCTTAGCCACACGCAATCTCAGCCCTTTGTCTCTCAGGACAGGACTTAGAGAACTCCCCAAAGTTAATGAAGCAGGTCCATCCCCTCATTAACTCACGGGGCCCGTCTTCTTTGATTAGGTTGTGCTGACTCTGCTCACACACCACACTTGCTGCTCTAGATGCAGGGACACTGGGGCATTTCCAGCTGGGACACGGACAAAAGGAGATAGCAGAGCCTTGGTTACCACCGGAGCAATTCAGGACAAATAATTAGAGGCTTTCATGGCTAATTGGATCTGTACTGTCAATCCAGGACAGGAGATGCCTTAACTCACACCGCCTGCCTGAGATTGCTAAGCAAGCCATAAATAAACTGCAGCAATGGTCCAAAGCTCATTGGCCTTCATCTTCTACCCTGCATGCTCCCTCCCAGCCCTGCTCCAGCACAGCCTACCTGGCTGGGGAGTTCAGCTCCCTTCCCTTTTTCCAAAACCTCAACCTTGCAGCCACAGCAGGACACTTGGACTCCACCTCAGGTAGCTCAGAGACCCTTCAGGCATGCAGACATCAGCATGTCATGGCTAGCTTGAACAAGAAGCTGCTGTTTTCAAACTAGAGTCAAAGGGTCAACAGACTAGTGGTGAGGAAGAGCCTGTGCCAGAGATCAGTGTTAGCTGGGGCTGGCAAGCCAAAGACAAGGTGTTTTCAGAGGACAGCTTGTGAGCTGGAAGTTGGCTCCCCACATCCCCTAAGCTTCAACCTGCCCTGTTTTCAGACACAGTACAAGGCTCCAGTCCCATCCCCAGCTCACTCTGAGCACTGAAAGTCCTTCTTTCCTTCTCTGCTGAGACATCCCTTCCAGATCCTGCGAGTGCTGGTGTTTGAGGACAAGACATGCAAACAAGAACAACCACCTCCATATGACTGCCAGCCAGCGCAAGGACATCCAGACCCTTTATGCAAGCTGGAAACCTGACATTTCACTTTGAGGACTAATCTAATCATCTTTAAGGAGGGAGGCTCCAAAACATGCACTGGGCCCCTGAGCCCACAATTTGTCTGCAAGGCCGATTGCTCTGCAAGGTCCCAAGTCTTCCCCCAGGAAACAGAGCAAAGGAAAATAGCTTGTACTGTTTAGGACCACAACCTGCAGATCTTCTGCCTCTGCCACAGGAAAGCCAGGCACAGGACGCGTAGAAAGGCAAAGTCACAACAAAGGACAGTTCAACACTCGGGGCCAGGCAAAAATAGATTAACCTACTTGAAAGTAGGACAAAATTGCTAAAGAGTAGGACATCTGGCCACCACAGCAGGAGGAGCAAATACAGAGGAGGCAGTTTGTCCACGAACATGTCTAAGCTGATGGGAGGCAGCTAAAGCACAGACATGTAGGATGTTCAGGCAAGCAGCTGGGATGAGCGGTCCGCAATCTAAGCAGAGCAGCTCTCCATCTCTCTGAGGTGACTGCTAGACCTGCTGCTGACAGTCAGTCCACCTGCCTACCAGAAGCAATATCCTTCCCCCAGGAGCCTGTGGGATATGCGTAACCAAATCTAACAGCTGATCCCTTCTTCCTCATCTGCTAAACCCAAGGTTTTCCAAAAAACGATCAGCAAGAGAGAAGACGCGAGGAGATTCCTGATGTGCCTGACTGCTGAAGTGCCAGAACAAGTTTAATGCTTGTAAACTGTTTCAAGGGTCCCTGCTGCCTACACCATCCGCTCTGCTGGCTCAAGCCCACCTACCTCTGCTCGACTCCTTGCACCTCAGTGCATTTCCCCCAGCCAGGTTTTCAGCCCACTAACAGAGCACCGTTCAGAGAGGACATAATAAAGAAGTGATTAAGGATCATCACTGAGCTTGTATTAGCATCTTCAAAAGCTCTGCAGCCCACCAGCCAGCCAGCAGGCTGCAGCTAAGCCAGGCGTGATGTGTCTTTCAAAAAGGAAGAAGAAAGTAAATGCAGCAGATAGCTTGCTCATCAAAGGAGCTTCACTGCCGTTTGTAGAGAGGAGTTAATGCCACACCGCTGACTGGCTTCTCCAGGGCTGATTTCCTACCCAGCCTTGGCAGGACAGGCAGTTTTCTTGGCTTAGGATCCTGTGCTGGAACGGAAACCCAGAGCACCAGGTCTCAGGACACCATTCAAAATCCTGTTCCTTGTTGTTGCTGCTCTCAAAGGAGGCAGTAGGAAACTATCCAGGTCTCAGGTCCCTTTGCAGAAAGCTTTAAGGCCGTCCAGAGAAAGGTCTCCCTGCCTGGTGCAGTTTGTTTTCTTAAACTCAGACTGGCAAATTAGGTGTGAACCACAGCAGACCCCTCAGCAGCACCTACACTGAGTGTTTCTGGTCTAAACTGACAGCTGAGCCCACCCTGCAAGCATCCCCATGTCAGCTTCCTTCTACCCTCGAAATTATTGGTCACCCACAAAGGCTTTGCACTGAATTCAGCGGCTCGGCCACTCGCTCTGGGCTAGGGGATTTTGCACATTGGCCCAGGACAAAACCAAGAGGTGAAGGAAGGTTTCTCTAGTGTTTGCGAGGGCTGTTAAGGTGGCTGTTGCTAACCCCTGTCTTCAAAAGAGAACAAGGCACTTGGGGCAGAAATCATTACCTTTATGGACCAGGTGGGACAGATTCAGACAGCAATAAAGCTGGAAGGTGGCCTGCCTGCCCTGTGCTGCACCAGATGTTGTGGTCCTTCCCCAGTGGCTGCCGTTCAGGATAGTGAGAGTTGCTGCTGGACAGAGAAAGCCCAGGGGTGACAGGAAACACTGGGACAGAAGAGACCACCATCTCCAGCCTGGGGCTGTCTGAGTCCTGTTCATGGTGCCAGCAATGGTGATGGGATGATGCCTACGACCTCACAACAATGAAATTCCATTTACCAACAGCAGGGTGAAGGCTGAAGCCAGCTCTGAGCTGCAGAAGCTCATTGGAGGTGCACAAGCTGGCTGTTCAAGGCCACCCCTTCACACAACACCTCTGCCAGCCCAGGCAACAACCCCAGAACCACCACCTCCCTCACACTTAACCCAGAGACCATTTATCCTGTTTTCCTGACATACTGATGCCATTTTTTGCCAGGCAGAAAGAATCAGAAGCACTCACTTTGGGACAATGATTTTTTTACCCCAGAGTGTCCTTCATGCTAAGCAAAGGAATTTCTAAGCCTCAGTCATCTCAAATCCACAAATAAGAACTTAGTTCTAAAGATGTGGAAAACGTTTTCCTCTCTTTCAATTTTTAAAAAGGTATTTCAGAAAAGCAACCTAATTTATCAAATATTCTGATACCCTTAAACCTGCCCTCTCTCCCTCTCTCTGCCAAAGTACGTCAACAAAGAGGTGAATCAGATGCACTCAATTCTAACCAACAAGCAATATCTGCTTTTCTCCTATGGGCACTACCCAGGGAAACAATGAACTTGAAGCTGAAGACATTTAATAGTACTAGAAGACTGCTCCTCATAGCAAGAGTTTCCTGTCCCACAGAGCAATTATGCCTGCAACTTTGTCAACAGGCTACTACCTTTGCTTGCCAAGAAAGGCCTGAAACCTTCACAGTGCAATTCTTGTTCAAGGCGATCTGCAAGTCCACCTGAATGGGGTTGTCCACGTCACACCTTTTTAATTCTGCTTCTCAGCCTTCCCTCCATGTTGGAGAATTACAGCAAGCCCAGTGCCTCTCGCCCATGTTTGAGCAAAGGAACGCTGCTTAGAGCCTGGCAGAGATGCTGCTTCTCTGGCTCATGTCTCGCACATCACTGGATGGCGGTTGAAAGAACGTTTCTGCCACCCAGTCGAGCTTGCTCTGTCACACAGAAGAAAGTTGGAGAGGCACTGGACAAGGAAGCAGCTGGCCAGCAACCCGAGAGCAGAAAAATCCCTGCAGCAAACCCTCTGCCAGGCCTCAAATCCTCCAAAACGCGTGCACCAAGTCCTTCCCTGAACAGCCTGAGAAGCGCCGCAGCCCTTGGAGATAACAGGACACCACTTGAGCATAAACTTAATCCCCTCGTACTCCTTCCCGGAGGCTCTCAGGAAAGGATTGCCGACTTCTAACTCAGCACATGTCACTTCACGTCACCCCGCTTGTAAGACGATAGCGTCCCTGGGGGTGGTCGCCCCGGCGTGCAGGGAGAGGTGGGAGCGCAACGCCCTAAAGCAGCCCATCCCGCACCCTGCTGCTGATACAGGGGATGGCACAGCCCATCCTTCCGTCACGGGGGTCAGCACAACCCCGGAAGCACCCGCATCCCTCCGGCGCGAAGCCCCAGGGGCACCCTCATCCCACCAGCACGGGCAACTGGGGACCGAACCTCCCCGAGACCACCGCTCCCCTCCCCTCTCCGGAGGAGCCGTGCTCGTTCTCAATTCCCCCCCCCCGACTTGCTCCGCAACTGTACCTCCGTGTCCTGCCCGCCTCCTCTTCCTCTTAGCCCGGGACACGCGTGTGGCCATGGGGCAGCCGCTCCGCTCGGTGCATCCCCCCCGGGAGAACCGGAGTCGGTGCCGGGAGCTGGGCGAGCTCCGGTCGCTAGGGGGCGACAAAGGGCGCGGCG